>JAEAOA010000094.1:0-600000 GCA_016746295.1 Potamilus streckersoni | reverse complement strand
TAGACAACATAAATGGACAGAATATTGCTTGTTTTGCATTGGGAGCTTGTTTGCATTGAAACACCAATAATTTGACAGTATTAGGGACAACCTGGTGGCAAATAGCTCACAAAATTATAAATCATTGAATGATGAGTTTTGATATCCTTGTTGCTTTTCATTTTAAAATCTGAAGTACAAACATGATGGTGTGCTAATAGAATACTCAGATGCAAGATCACCTCATTAATATGTATGGATCTTGCTTGTTATCGAATGCATCCATGATTCTGACAAGATAAACTCACATTCTAAGTTTGATTAAAATTAGATCAGAAATATGGAAACAAAGTGTTAAGAAGCAATTGTTATTGGACAGATACATGATGAATACATGGCTATGCCATAATCTACATGGCCTTACAGCCAGGTGAGCTGAAAAAATGAAATATAGAAAATAAATAATGCTTAAAATTAAAACATTTTGAAAGAAGTAAAAACAACTCTTTAGCAATAGATCAAATTAATAGGTTACATTTGAATGTTGATATAGCACACCTAATTTTACAGCCCTCCTTGCTGCCATATAATTAGGGTGATTAAAGTCACTGACCCATGGTCTGCCACCACCGCCCTCCAACATCACCCTTCAAGAAAGCAAAAAGAGGGAGACAGGGTAAAAAAAAAAGAACAACATATATTATGTACATCCCTTAATGATAGTTTTAATCTATTAATGTCATCTGAAAACAAAACTTCTAATTTCTTCAAAGGCTGGATTAAAATGTTCAGGTTTTCTATCATTTGTAGTTGGGTTCAACTTCTAAGCAAGTATATACAACATCTATGATTGATAAGGTAATTCCAACCAAACCTTGTTGAAGAAATTGTGAAAATTAAGTTCCAATGACTGTCACAATATTCATGCAAGTACCAGCTAAAAACCTAGTGGCAAAATATTCAATTAATAATAAACAACTGTTTTTACTGACATTGGATTAGGAAAACTTTTCATGATATATGAGAAAAGTTTTAAAAACATTTTAATGGTAAATAACATATTTTTTAGTTTTCATTCATTTGCACCAGAAATATATATATATATATATATATATATATATATATATATATATATATATATATATATATATATATATATATATATATATATATATATATATATATATATTCTTATACATTTTGGATATGCAGCCAATCCTTGCATGAATTTATTACACAAGATTACAATGCCCTTTTAAAGTTCCTCTTGTTTTTTTTTTCCAACACAATCATTCAGTCAAATAAATGTAGTACAAAGGGAAATAGAGTGCATTCCTGATATCAATGTACATATGATAAACAGCATATCTACTATAAACAAGTGTTCTGAATGGTCTTGGATAATTTTCAAGCTAAGAAACTTATTCAAAACCCTGCTTTATTTTATTTTACAAGGATGTAGATTGTTTTAGGCAAAGACTTCACTTATTTTAATTTTATCTAGCCACTGATGAAAACAAAACAAAAACATTTATACTGAAAGAGGTTACAAATAAGAAAAAAAATTGTCAAGAAAGAATTTTGTACTAGGCTAAACATTTCTTTTTCCTTCCAAATTATAAGTTAGAAAAGTAAAACAATAAGATTGAGTTGAGAACTTATTGCTATTATCATTCTACTAGACAGCAATTCAACTAAAATACTGACTTGCATGCCTGAGATAGATGACTGATGTGGAGGACACTGGGTCATTTTGGGTCGATTCACGTATTATTATATTTATTATACAAATTCTCACTAGAATTTTAAATACTTGAGTCCAAGACTCCTTACTTGATTGAAGATGAAACCTAATAATAGGAGAATCAATGATTAGACCAATTTCTTTCTTTGTGTTAACCTCAAACATGACTTTTGTATTGTTGTCATTGATAAATAAATATCATCAGATGGATATAATTCATTTCACTGTGAAATGTTTAGTATTATTATAAATTAATAAACATCTACAGCAAGCGAGAACTGTAATAACTGACTGCTTTTAATATTACAACAATAACATTTCAAATAATTGTTCGTTATGTTATAGCAACAATTCTCAATTACTTTATATAGCCATTGAGAACAGCATGAAGGAATCAACAAGAGAAAAATTTTTTTTTACTGCCATTGACGATCTTCTGCCACTTTCATGACACAATGTACATATATCTACTTTCTGTCACTTTCAAGAAAATCAACCTTACCTACAGCTTTGCATTTGGTACCAATGAAACTATGTGAAGTTGCCGTTGGAAAAACAAACATTTAATTTGGGGTATGTGATTGGCATTTGATGACTTATAGGGACATTCTTATTTAAAACCAAAACAAGAAAGTCAGGTTGACAAGTTTATGATCAAAGTACTGGTCCAAAAAGTGACATTGACCACAAAGTCAAAAATGTTAGCAAGCATGATGCAGAATAAAGTGTCCATCCTCCATAATGCTTCATTTCATATTTGAAGGAATTCCATTTGCTGAAGGTATTTTGGAAATATAAGCAAATGAAATAAACTTGAATCAAAACTTTAACTAAATTTTTTATGAATATGACCACAACATATAAGGTTTATGCGAGTTTGTTGCAGAATAAATTATCTTAGACATTTTATGATTCATGCCAAGACTAACAAGAATCTAATAATATATGTAAATGAAAAGTTTCAAACAAAACCTTAACATACTGTTGACTTAACCAGCATTATCAGAAAAAAATGATTTGCTTTTCACAAAGTGAGCTTAATAAAAATATAAATTACATCATAAAGAATAAAGTGAAAAGTCCCAATATCTCTGCACTGTTTTCTGCATATGGTATACAGAATAATGAATTTCAAACATTGTGGTAGGGTTCACAGTATGATGTATTCAAGTGTACTGAATGATGCTTGTCAAAGTGAGGTGTCAAGCCACACACATGTGTAATTGGTCTACATTGATCAATAAGGCACTGACAGATTTTTTTAATACCTTTTTCTATTAACATCTGGACTATGCAACCTCCACAAATACATTTCCAATCACTTAGACTCTTACTGGTAATCTCCATCTTTGATATCCCCATTGCATTAACAGGTCAAATGAGAGACAAGCTTTTGCCAAAAATAACTTGTACAGTAGAATTTGCCATTCAAATTTTATTGCAACAAAAATAAATAGGCATATTTTTATGAAGATTTCAGCATCTCAGAGAAATCTGGTTATATTTGTTACTGTTTTGTTGTTGTTGTTGTTGTTGTTGTTGTTGTTGTTGATGATGATGATGATGATGATGATGATGATGATGATGATGATGATGATGATGAAGCTATTTTAACAGTAACAGCAGTAGTAATGGTAGTCACCATTGTTATTGCTCTTATTGTTGATTTAGTATTTGCAGTTTCTTTAATGTCTCCCAATACTGTTACAGTAACTTTGCCTGACTATAGTTATACTATTTACAAACAACTTTAGAAAAGGGCCTGACACTAGTGTCTGAAATGAATTTCCAGGAATTCAAGACAAGACCATTTCTTCTTTTTTATATTCTGAGTGTCAAAACTATTTGTGATGATCTTCTGCAACAAGACTTTCCAATTCAACATTGTGCTATCTATGCTGGGTACTAGATGGACACTATTTTCATTTTGGACAAACAGTACATTATTAGAAGACTCATGTTTAAAACCCCCATGACAAAATATCCATCAATTCAGCAGAGCCCAATGGCAGTCACAGTTGATCCAAAACACGTACTGTTTGCATTTAGGACATAAGAAGTCTACTGGTGAAAACCCATGTCCATATCAATGCTGGAGGAACAACAATACCATTTTTTTCTAGATGTCCACCACTGTGACAGATTTAGATCATTTTCATTTAGGACCAACCAAACATCACAGTCAGGCTTCTGGTTAAAATCCCAGGTCAAAATGACTTTCCATTTAGTTATAACCATTTCATATGGCTGCCATGGTGGTCATATTGGGTGTCATTTTCATTTAGAACAATCTTGACATCATAAGAAGTCTTCTGGTAAAAAGCTAATATACCAAGACAACTTGCCATCTATGTGAAAGAGTCCTAATGACTCAGCAGTTAATGTGCCTGACTTGCAATCTAACTTGTACGAGTCTGAATCCTACCACAGCAATAAATAATCTACATTTGACTGCAATGTAAAACACCAAATGAACAACATCAACCATCTAGAAGTACAGAATACAAGATTTTCAAGATGACTGCTATGGTGGCCATACTGGATGTCATATCAGAACCATTCTTATTTGGCAATAACTTGACATCGTTATAGTGACCATCCATTTCTGAGCAATGATAAGGATGGTAATCATGGTGGCCATACTGGACATCAGATAGCACCATTTTAACTTAGGACAATTATTATCAGATGTCTTTCAGTGAAAATCCATGTTGACCATCCATTCAGTTAGTAGTGGTAAGACTTAAGATGGTCACTGTGGTGGTCATACTGGACGTCCAAGTGGTTAAGGACCAACCAGACATCATAAACAGTCCTTTAAATAAAACCTCTCCAACATTCAGGTGGAGTAGCTACAAGATTTTCCATTGGCCACAATGTGCCATATTGTATACAACAAGATTTTCCATTGGCCACAATGTGCCATATTGTATACAACAAGATTTTCCATTGGCCACAATGTGCCATATTGTATACAACAAGATTTTCCATTGGCCACAATGTGCCATATTGTATATGGCTGGGGTTAAAATCCACATCTGAGACTGATGCTCTAACCACACAGTACAAAAAAAAGTAAAAAAGAAATCACCACTGATAATTAGTGTTTACAAAGTTGCTATGCTTATTTATGCAACCTGGTTTTTACCAGTCCTGCATTACAATTTCCCAAAATACCTACACATTTATATGTCACTGTTTCCCAAATAATCAGCATTATAAAGAAAATACATGTAAAAAATATTCTCTGTACAGGAACTTTTAAAGGGCAGTGCATGCAATATATATTTCCATAACAAGAAGAAATACAACCTGTGATCCATAAAATGTCTGCATATACATTTAAAATATGTGAAATACCTGTTTTTATTGCTCGACGTGCAGCCACATAATTAGGGTGATTGAAATCACTGACCCAAGGCTTCCCACCATGTCCCATGGTCACCCTTAAGATAGAAATCAAGCGATGACTAATCTTTGCAAGAAATTATGAAAATTCTTGATTACAATTACTGAGAAATATAGGTGTTTCATTTTTGTCAGGAGAGTGATGTGGAGAGCCTCTGTTTCAAGGCAGTATTTCCAACTGAGCCTTGGTTTATATAGGACCTTGATTAAAGTCAACTTTAATGTGTCCTTGGTCTATATAGGACCTCTTTTAAAGTCGACTTTAACTGGGCCTTGGTTTATAAGTGACCTAGATTAAAGTCAACTTTAATGTGTCCTTGTTTTATAAGGGACCTAAGTTAAAGTTGACTTTAACTGGGCCTTGGTTTACAAGGGACCTATGTCAACTTTAATTTGGCTTTGGTTTATAAGGTACCAATGTTGAAGTTGACTTTAACTGGGCCTTGGTTTATAAGAGACCTATGTCAACTTTAATTGGGCTTTGGTTTATAAGGGACCAATGTTGAAGTTGACTTTAACTGGGCCTTGATTTAAAAGGGACCTAGGTCAAAGCTGACTTTAAATAGGCCATGGTTTATAAGGGACCTAAGTCAACTTTAACTGGTCCTTAGTTTATAAGGGACTTAGGTTAAAATTGACTTGAACCAGGCCTTGGTTTAAAAGGAACCTAGGTTAAAGCTGACTTTAACTTGGCCTTGATTTAAAAGGGACCTAGGTCAAAGCTGACTTTGTCAAATGAGTTGCATTTATGAAAAATTCAGTTTCATTTGCCTCAGTAACTCAAAAAAACCTCACTGGAAATAACTTACTAAAAAGAAAGCAGTTATTATTCACAGTATCTTATACATGGGTATATCTTATTCATCTGATGTTCCAATGATAATTAGGGAGACTCCCAGACTCTTAAATCTGTGTCAAAAATGTAAGCTAATCTAAGCTAATTCTTCTATGATATTAAAAATCTCTGTGAAAGCTTTTCTAGATGTATCACATCTTTCATTCACCCTGCAATCTCAGCATAAAACTACACTTTTATATCTTTCATTCACCCTGCAATCTCAGCATAAAACTACACTTTTATATCTTTCATTCACCCTGCAATCTCAGCATAAAACTACACTTTTACATCTTTCATTCACCCTGCAATCTCAGCATAAAACTACACTTTTACATCTTTCATTCACCCTGCAATCTCTGCATAATACTACACTTTTACATCTTTCATTCACTCTGCAATCTCAGCATAAAACTACACTTTTACATCTTTCATTCACCCTGCAATCTAAGCATAAAACTACACTTTTACAAAATGAATTTATCTTATAGTGCTCAAATTTACATAATTACACATTTTTACCAAACATTTAGATTGGTTAAAAGCACACCATATGATGCAAAAAACTAGATGTTATTAGTTTTTAACACCAGAAGGGACTACTTAATTATTCATATACTATTCCTGTGTTTTCTGCTAATGTTTGTAAATGGTTAATATACAGTTCTCTTATTTATTCCTTGCTATTCAGTAATATTTTTTTACATCTGTATTGACAAGAAAGAAATATCTTATTTTACAGGATTCATGTGAATTGATCAACTACTGTGCATTAATATATTTTACTTTGTCATTATTTTTCATGCATTCAATTTTCCGATTCATTATTTCATGTACCCATTAGATACTTAAATTTGGCAATCATAGGATGTGTTTTGTTAAAATGCCCTTTTACTGTCAAAACTGTACATTTTCAAGTTAAACAAAGCCTTTATAAATAATATGAACACCAACCCCAACCCTCTTTTTCAAAATTAAACACCTTTAGCATAACCATGGATATATTCCAGTATTAGCATAACCATGGATCTGTCCCAATATTAGCATAACCATGGATCTATTCTGGTATTATCATATTATCATAACCATGGATTTGTATCAAAATTAGCATAACCATGGATATATTCCAGTATTAGCATAACCATGGATCTGTCCTAATATCAGCATAACCATGGATCTATTCTGGTATTATCATATTATCAAAACCATGGATTTGTATCAAAATTAGCATAACCATGGATATGTTCCAGTCTTAGCATAACCATGGATCTGTTCCAGTCTTAGCATAACCATGGATCTGTTCCAGTCTTAGCATAACCATGGATCTGTTCCAGTCTTAGCATAACCATGGATCTGTTCAATTCTTAGCATAACCATGGATCTGTTCCAGTCTTAGCATAACCATGGATTTGTTCCAGTCTTAGCATAACCATAGATCTGTTCCAGTCTTAGCATTACCATGGATCTGCCCCAGTATTAGCATTACCATGGATCTGTTCCAGTCTTAGCATAACCATGGATCTGTTCCAGTCTTAGCATAACCATGGATCTGTTCCAGTCTTAACATTACCATGGATCTGTCCTAGTATTAGCATTACCATTGATCTGTCCCAGTATTAGCATAACTATCGATCTCTTCCAATATTAGCACCATCAAATTATGTCAAAATGAGAGCACTATAAATGTCACATTATATGTTGGTCTCATGACCTTGTTTCTACTAATGAACTTCACCTCTAATCTACGGACTTGATTAATTTATGATATGCTGTGGGTCATGGACAAGTTTCACGAAAATATCTTTAGAAGTTAAAACATAGCTTGGAAATGGAGATCGACTAATGGTTTGCATTATTACTAGTTGTGACCTTGACCTTGAGGTATGATTACAAATGTGAGACACAGTCAAGATATATAAATATCTAAAGATTAACTAAAATATCTTCATTGGTTTAAATTTAAACATGTACATGGAAAGAAGTCAATTATTTACTTTAAATTTTAATATCACTATTCTATATAATCTTTATTTACAGTTTCAAAATAAACTTTATTGAAACAGCAAATTGGGAGAGCAATAGCTATGAAAAGACTTAAATCACATGATAACATCATTGATCATGGCAACTCTCTTAAACAGGCAACTGATACAATATCTAAAATTAATCAGCCATAATTTGAAAACTGTTCGGTGGAATAAAACAGAATATTGCAATACTATCAAAACCAATCCCTTTTGTTCATTAATGGATAAGGACTTCCTCTCTTCCTATGTAACCCCTTACTTTAATGGATTAGGACTTCCACTCTCATTGTGGACTTTTTCTAGGTGCTGGCGAACTAGTTTCTCCACTTCTTTAGGATGCATGTGTGGGACCAGTCTGATGGAAAACTTCCCAATAACCTTTCTTGGGATCACAGTCTTTGCTCCAGCTCCACTAAATGCTCCCTCAATACCTGAAAGGAGAAATTGTTATGAAGCATGTAAATTCAGTGAAACTCCGAAATCTATCTAAAATTATGATCACAGTGATACATGGTCAGCAATTGCTAAAAGTTTTGTAAACATTTTTTTTCAATCCAATCTCACCTAAAATTGTATTTGAACATTAGTTCAATACACTGTGTTGAAGTTGTTAAAAGGAGATACAAAATCTGTGGATAAAAAAGCAGAATCTAGTTACTGCCAAATGCTCGGATGAAACTACAAACTGATATTATCCTAACCACAACTAGATCAAAAATATCGCTTTCCGTCATACAACTTAACCTTGCATTAACTAGAAGGTGATACTTGTACTGCCCTGTATTGCCAACCATGGGGTAGAGTATTCAAGAACAAGCTTAAATGTCAAGAAACACCAAATGGTATAGTGATCCCAATCTTTTGGAACAAAGGTTCTTCCAAATAGATGCATCTGACAATCAGTAATTATTAAATTAAGGTCAAACTCTGATATCCGATATCCTACTTCTTGTAAAGTTTCCATCCTAATTAAGCATATACCTCATGTAAGTGCTTGAGATGCCTCTATTCCATTCTCATGGATTGCCTTTGGACATCTCTACCCGATTCTCATGGAAGCTTCTTTCAGTGCCTCCTGTAAAATTCATTCATTCTGAGCTGAATTTTGCATGCTACCATTGGATTCAACCCCTTATTAGATGCTACATTCATTGGTGTGACTGACCATTATGTCAGATCATGTTGTTGCTGTTTAAGATCTGGTCAAAATCTGCTATCTGGGTAGTATTCTCCACTTTAAAAAAATGGAGGCTGCAGATTACTTTTAGTACTTTCTTGAGTTTTCACAATTAGAATCACAACTATGAAAGTATTTGTGCATACACAGACCAGCACTGGAAATCAGCTTATTTATCAGTTCATTCAATTTATGTGTTCCCCTTGTCTCAGTCACATAGGAACAGTGTTCAAATTTGAACAACTTAATTCTGATTGGATGTGGTGGCTTGCCGCCACATCCAATGAAATTCACAGACATGAAGCACAGAAACATCTGCTCCTTGTGTAGATAGGGTCATCAATACCTTGGCTAGCAAAAATGCTAGTCACATGGCTTTACTGACTTGACAATGAATGGGTTCTCTCTTGATTGTAAAGCACGTTAAAAAAATTCCCATAACAATCAGATTTTACTCTTAAATCTTTCTGTACATAATATATGTATACCAAAAATTGTTGAAATTGATGTCAAACTTGACACATATTACACTCTTAACAGTAAACAGGTATGCCTATGTGTATGGAGTCAGATAGGTAACAGGTGTTCTATTTATAGAGCACTGCACTGGGTAACTTTGCTACATATATATTAAAGGGACAAACACCATACACTCTATGAGGTAAAGGGCTAAAGTTACAATTAGATGTGACTAAATAAAGCAATTCTTTTCCAAAATACTAATAAGACACACAGCTGATAATTTCAGCATTAAGTATCCAACATGAACTGCAAATAAAGAAACACATTTAAAAATATGAATGTCAATACATGCTTTTAATTTCTCTTATTTTACTTCAGAAAGATGCACTGCTATTCCTGTCATGTGCAAAGTTGTTTGGATGCTTACACTGCTGAAGGGTAAAATTGGAGGTTGAACCAAACATCACTTCCTTCTTTATTCATGCTGTTTCAAGATCATGCATCAAGCATCGAGTTGAAAGACTAGAATATAACTATGTTCAGTAACAATTTTTATTTTATTCAAAAGCTTTTTTAAATAAAAATCAGTTAATTTCAATCTTTCCCAATAAATAAACATCTAGAAACAACTGTACACAACAGTAGTAACTGTTGCAGCTGCAGGCAGTAATACTATCAACTGACCTGTCATGGCTGCACAGTAATATTTATGTATATTGGTGGAAGCACACCTGCTTGATGTGTTCCACTTGGAAAGCAAATGGTTGCTGTATTTAGTAATGCAGCAAGTATGACAGATGTAGGTGATGTATTAGGAGTTTATTATCATTAAGATGTAAGATGGAGCACTGGATGGAGTACTACTCTAAACTGTATTCCAGAGAGAACCATTTGACCAACGATGCCCTCAGCGCCATTGAAAACCTCCCTTGTATGACCAAACTGGATGAGAAACCTACTGCGGCAGAACTAAAAATGGCCTTAGAGAAACTGACCACAGGTAAAGCCTTAGGGAAGGGTGGCATCCCAGCAGAAGTCATCAAGTGTGGTGGCAGTGTGCTGTTCACACACCTTTATGATCTTCTCTGCCAGTGCTGGGATGAAGGTGCAGTGCCTCAGGACATGAGAGATGTCAACATCATAACTCTGTACAAGAACAAGGGCAACAGAAGTGACTGCAACAACTACAGGGGCATATCACTTCTCAGTATCGTGGGTAAAGTCTTTGCCAGAGTCATCCTGAACAGACTGCAAATGCTTGCTGACAGAGTGTATCCAGAGTCTCAGTGCGGGTTCTGCACAGAGAGTTCCACAATCGACATGATCTTCTCCATCAGACAACTGCAGAAGTGCAGAGAACAACACAGACCACTCTTCCTGGCTTTTATAGATCTCACCAAAGCATATGATCTGGTTAGCAGAGATGGACGCTTCAAAATCCTGACAAAGATTGTATGCCCTCCAAAGCTGTTAAGCATGGTACAGTCCTTCCATGACGACATGAAAGGCACAGTGCAGTATGATGGCTCATTGTCTCACCCATTTAACATCCACAGTGGAGTGAAACAAGGCTGTGTCCTTGCCCCCACGCTCTTTGGCATCTTCACTGTCCTGCTTTCAGGACATACACAGAAGGGATCTACCTGCACACACATTCAGACGGCAGACTGTTAAACCTGGCATGACTGAAGGCAATAAGCAAAGTAAGGAGAGCAACCTTTAGGGACATGCTCTTTGCAGATGCTGCTGCTCTAGTTACTCACACAGAAGCTGAACTACAACGCCTGATGGACCGCTTTGCTAAAGCATGCAATGAATTTGGGTGGACCATCAGCCTAAAGAAAACAAAAAACGTGATGGCTCAGGACGTGGACCCTCCCAGCATCATCATCAATAACTACAAACTAGAAGTAGTCAGTGAGTTCATTTACCTTGGCTCTACCATCACCAACAACCTCTCACTCAACGCCAAGCTCAACAAGTGGATTGTAAAGGCGTCAATAACTCTCTCTAGATTGTTGCAGAGAGTGTGGAACAACAGCATGCTGACACTGAACACTAGGTCTCTGTGTACTGTGCCTGTGTGCTTAGCACTCTCCTGTATGCCAGCAAAACTTGGACCCTGTATGCCTCTCAGGAGAAAAGACTGAGTGCCTTTCAACATGCGTTGTCTCCATTGCATACTCGGGATTACCTGGAGCAATCATGTGACAAACAACGAGGTGCTAGAACATGCCAAAATTCCCAGTATGGTCACACTCCTCCGCCAACATCGCATCAGATGGCTGGGCCATGTGCGTCGAATGGATGATGGACGGATTTTCAAAGAACTTCTCTACTCTAAGCTTGCCTCAGGCAGAAGATCAATAGGACGGCTAAATCTCCGCTTCAAGGATGTCTGCAAGCATGACATGAAAGCTCTTGGGATCAATGTCAACACCTGGAAAGAGCTTGCCCTAGACAAGTCCAGCTGGCGACATGCTCTGTTCACTGATCTGAAAGCCAGCGAGTAAAAGTTAGGATAGCTTGCTGATGAAAAAAGATCTCAGAGGAAGAGGATGCAGTTCCAACCCAGACCTGACTCAACCTTCAAGTGCAGCAACTGCAGCAAGGATTGCCACTCCTGTGAGAGCTCCATAGTCACAGAAGACGATGCACAACTACAAACTGGGACACCTCTCATGGGCATATTTCGTTTGTCTCTCGAGACTAACGGAAGCCAACACAACATACACATTTCTACACTTTCAATAGATGATAATTTCCTTTGACTGAATATGAATTTGTGGTCACATCTCGGATTGCATTTTGTTACAACCTTGTCACAATTGATAGTTAAATCAATGTCCACTTTTAATTCAAAGGGATTTCACAAAAGGTTGTGTAATTTTAATGGCACATTTGTAAGAGGCTGAAATGATACTTTTATTTCTCCTCACACTGATGTTGGCCTGTTAAATGCAAATAACTACAGCTGGTCTCATAATTGTTCAGACTCCCAGTGAGATTTAGGCATATAACTTTGCCAACCATCCAATCAGTAAAAGACTTTCATGTATGACCTAGACATTACTGTAAAGATTAAAATACATGTCACTCATCCCCATATTAGTACCAAAATCACCAAGATGGACCATTCATGGATCTACACAATTCAAAGGTTTGTATGGTTTCTTTCACTTTAATGTAAAATCATGCACAGTGCCAATGTCATGACAAGAAATCTTTTTAAAGGGCTTCAATGTTGCAGTCCAGTTCATTGTCTGACTTTTTAGCTATTCCATAATACCTGGGATGAATGAGGTCTGTATCTAGTTCTTTAATACTAATTTTTTTCTTTATCTTAAGTACTGCAATGTGATAATCTTGTTTTGTAAAAGGTCATATTACTCTTTTATGTTGCATTGATAACAACATGAAGCCATCATTTGTTCACCTTAATGCAGCCAGTCACACCCTTTGCTTCTAGAGTCAATCAACTTATGTTGTTGCTTGTTTTCTGTACAGCAATTTATTGTTTCTCCACAAGTTAATTGTTGTATCTTTTGATTTCATTCACTGATATATATATATATATATATATATATATATATATATATATATATATATATATATATATATATTCCATATTTACCCAAAGCCTCCTAGTCATTATTAAAACTAATTGCTGGTAACACCTTGATAAGAATGGCAGAACTGCCAACAAAAGATAAAAAATTTCTTACACTGGAAGAATAAATTAAGGTTGATCAAAGAAGTAAAGTGAATTTATGGACATGATAAATAACTGTAATTTGTATCTTAATACATGTCATGTGATCTCCAAATATAAATAGAAATGCATATCTAATATTGTTACATAAAATTATTTTGTGACAAATGCATGTAATATTTTTATAAGAACTAAGAATAAAGAATAAGATAGATATACAGCAATCATGGGTATATTTACTTCTTAACAGTGTTGAAATTTGACCAAGGAGACTTATTCTTTGCACAAACCTCTTAAGAGTGTTCACCCATCTTGAGAAACCACTTTTGGTGACAGCAGTGGTAGTTTCTCAAGACAGGTTTTACTGGACACTTAATTAGTACAGATTTAACTCTGTCCAAATTAAAGTGATCTTAAGCTTGCACCAAGTTTCATCAAATCTCTTCATGAATTTCAGCTTCTTCATCAGTAAGATATTTCACCCAGTGAGTACAATGATTTTGAATGGCAGTTAGATTTATGGATGTAATCTATGAAGTTTTAGGGACCCTACTCTAACAAATCCATTATCAAAGTTAGCTAGGTTGGTAAACCTTTTGTACTGGTTAACACAAATGTGACCAGATAATAAGAAATAGAAAAATTTCATGACTTGCAAAACTTTAAAAGACTTATGAAAATTTCAACACTTTTCAAGGTCCCTGAAATGCTTTTCTACAATTTACAAACTTTTCCCAAATACCCATGATTTTAAAGGGAACCTGATAAAATGCAGTGAAGAAAGAAAACTGAAAAACACAAGATAACCTCAAGCACAGTGGGGCCCCGGCTTACAAACCTAATCGGTTTCTAGACAGTGTTAATAACCTGGGGTGTTCGAAAACCCTGAACGCATTTTCCCATAGGGTCCCATTGTTAAAAGTTTTCATCCATTCCAGATCCAAACCAAAAAAATCACCGATAATTGCAGCTACATTAGAAAAAGGTGAAAATACACTACATGTATTGTACAAACACAACACATACCTAGCAATTAAAGACAAACACACACTCAAAACCTACAAAAATAACACAAACATGACACAAATATGAACACAAGAACACCACAGACTCCTTTTCTCACCCTTTTTTCACTCTGTTTGAGTAGAGGCAACCATATGTGAGCTCATGTGTTCAAAATTTTGCGCACAAGCGAATGGCAGTTCGGTTCATAAACCAAGTCATTTTATGGCTGGCCTAGTGTTTGTAACCCGGATTGTTTGTAACCCAGATCATGCGTAACCCAGAGCGTTCATAAGCTGGGTCCCCACTGTAAAGTCAAAAACTCTTATCATTTGATTCAGATTGCTTTTATTTCTGAAACTTGAAACTGTTGTGAACTGCAAATGTGTTTACCATGTATGGACAGGGATGGATGACGCCATCTGGCCATCAACACATCTTCCTTTTCGGCATGAATCAGTTTTTTTGTTCCAATATCCTGCATGTACTCCTCCTATGGTAAAAAATTAAACAGAACACTGAATAAGAGATAAGTCTTAAATACTCTAAACCTGGATAATACGAGCATACACAAAAATACATGAACATTAAAAATAGTACACACCTGTCGTCTAGTATTTTTGTAGCCAAAAAGCACATATCATCTGAGCAAGAGACCCAAGTGGACATAAAATCACTCATCTGACTGACAACAGCCAAAGAGCAAAATGCATGAGCAGTAAGTTAAAATATGTGACCTAGTAAGATGCTTTCTGCAGAAATTTCTTTCAATGCAGTTGACTGAGGGTGTCAAGAAAACAACTGTAACAAGTTTTCTCTACTGTTGTATCCTCAAGTTGGCCAAATTCTGTAAATGATTCATTTGTTTAAATTATTTCTCTTTAGTAATTGATGGTATATTGGCAGTAGTTGTATACATTTGGATAATCTTTAATCTGCAACTCTATCAAATTTTGTCAGGTTGAGGTTTCCTACTTTTACTGCCTGCAACCATATTTTACTATGGATCAATTTCATTTGAATTAATGCCAGAATATTTCCTTTTTAAATCTATCCCATTCTCCACAGCAGTTTCTGATAACAAGTGATTTAAAGTTTTCTTTGAACAATAGTTTTAGTTACTATGATACTTTTTTATGGTGAATCAGTAACGTTTCTACAAAATGTGGCTTTCAATCCAGTTTGGTCAGACTATGTTCAGCAGTGTTCCTTTAGAAGTTGCTGTCCAAAGTTTTTTCTATTTTTAGCGCAGTGGCCATATTTGATTACAAATGAGTATTATCTGTAGATACTTGAAACGCTTTCCATGCCTGGATACCTTGTCAAATCTAGTAAAAGTCTTTAGTGCTGTTTTGTAAAGGTGCCATTTAAAGACAGAAATGACTATATTTAATGGTGGATTGGCAACACTGATGTAAAGCTGATCCTTTTCACATCTGTTGTAATAATTGTTACCTGTGCTCAGAGCTTACTGAGAATGAGGCTCAAAGTGTACACCACTTATTGACCGCAGTGTGAGACAAATACTATGGTGACATTATAAGTTGTTCCCTTATATTCATGTTGCAGTCAAAATTACATTATTACACTTTCAACTTCTGTAGCAATTTTCTGCAACTACAGTTTAAAAATTTTCTCAAAAATATCTTTCTTGATTGAATCTATTACAAAACATAAAATGATGTACTAAAAAATGTCATAAAAATGATAATTGCCTTGATATTTTGCTTTTACTCATTTTCTAATTCCTTTCCACTGAATGATGCCTTTCTTCCTTAAATGGAACGACAAGGATTCAAACATTAGATATCCATTTCAATCATGAAATATGACAGAATGCATCATAAAAATGGAAAGTGGGATGGGAAGGAATTCATTAAATCTGACAAAACATTAATACCATCATGGTTGCGTATTATAGTCATGAAGAATGGGCAAGTCCTGAAAATGTAATGCTAGAAATTTGATGAATTTGATGAATTCATATACATTTGATGATGATTATAAATCATGAGTTACTAAAGATCATGTCATTATTTAAATATGCTGCATTAATGAAATAAATCTGCTAATGCCAAAAATAAATTAAATATGTGTGTTTCTGGTCAGCTAAACATCACTGTTTTTCATTGCCAACCTTGCATTTCCACCACAACCACTGGGTAAAATGGGTATAAATTTGTTTTAAACAAATAAAAAATTCCTGAAATTGATTTGTGTATCTAACTCAACTGGTTCAACCCAACACTTGCAGTGCTGTACATTATAATTTTTAAACCAGTGCAATAAGAAACATTTCTGGTAAAATTAAATTTCCCTAAATTGTTCCAACTTTATTCTGGCTTCCTTTGCAGACTGGTACACAATCTGGTCCTAGTGAGGTAATTCTAACACTAACACACAATCTGGTCCTAGTGAGGTAATTCTAACACTAACAGCGTTTTTCTGGATTCCTCTGCAGACTGGTACACAATCTGGTCCTAGTGAGGTAATTCTAACACTAACAACTTTATTATGGATTCCTCTGCAGACTGGTACACAATCTGGTCCTCAAGAAGTAATTCTAACAATAACAACTTTATTCTGGATTCCTCTGCAGACTGGCTTTCTCTGCAGACTGGTATACAATCTGGTCCTAGTGAGGTAATTCTAACACTAACAACTTTATTCTGGCTTCCTCTGCAGACTGGTAAACAATCTGGTCCTCAAGAGGTAATTCTAACACTAACAGCTTTATTCTGGCTTCCTCTGCAGATTGGTACAAAATCTGGTCCTAGTGAGGTAATTCTAACACTAACAACTTTATTCTGGATTCCTCTGCAGACTGGTACACAATCTGGTCCTATTGAGGTAATTCTAACAATAACAACTTTTTTCTGGCTATCTCTCCAGACTGGTTCACAATCTGGTCTTAGTGAGGTAATTCTAACACCAACAACTTTATTCTGGCTTCCTCTGCAGACTGGTCCTAGTGAGGTAATTCTAATACTAACAGCTTTATTATGGCTTCCTCTGCAGACTAGTACACAATCTGGTCCTAGTGAGGTAATTCTAACACTATCAAGCCTCTTTTATAAGACAGTCACATTTTTGGCTTCAACAGCTTCCAGATCAGGGAAGTATAACTGCATTTAACTTACCTTATCAAAGTCTATGGGTCCATAAGAGTTCTTTTCCTCCTCAGTGACAGGTGCTACAGAGTCATAGATTCCTGGAATCATAATTTTTCCATGTAAATCCACAAGACTTCCCAGCAATGTCACTAAGTCTGTCATGGCCTCATGACTGAAAAACAGATGAAATGGTAAATCTCTAAAGATTTTGTAGATTTGTTTTTAAACTGAAGTGAGTAAAGATGATACATCATGTTTCTATTCACCTGTGTATATACCTTTTCCTTTGCAGCAGTGTGTGTGCATGAGGGAGGTTAAATTTGCATGGCCTTAATACCACAATGTAGTTGTGCAAGGGAGAGAACTATGTTTCAAACACATCATTATTGTACTATTAAGAAGTAATTGAATATTTGGAAAGTAATTATAAGTAATTAAAATATTTAGCAAGTAATTAAGAGTAATGAAAATATCTGGCAAGTAATTAAAATATTTGGCAAGTAATTAGAACCAAAACCTTAAGTTTTTGCGAATTTTCCCTTTGTATTATTAAAACATTTAATGAGCACTATACCACAAGGAATGTATTGACATGGTGTTAAAGCCTATACATACATATCAGGCCAACAAGTCAAAATGGTTGTCAATGTTAGAGGATTCCAAACTTTGTCAATTTTAGAGGATTCCAAATTTTGTCAATGTTAGAGGATTCCAAATTTTGTCAATGTTAGAGGATTCCAAATTTTGTCAATGTTAGAGGATTCCAAACGTTGTCAATGTTAGAGAATTCCAAACGTTGTCAATGTTAGAGGATTCCAAACTTTGCCTTGTGTTTATCAATGTTTTAAAAGTCAACATTTTGACTTGTATTAGTACTTTATTTGGGAAAACAGTTAACATTTTGATTTAATCTAAATCTGGATTTCTTTTCAAAGCCACAAATCTGTCTATCTGGTTTCATCTTGTGTGCATTACTAATTTTTCAGCAGCAAAGACAACCACTTGACCCATGTCAAGTTGTCAAATTTTTTAAAGTCTTACAATTGATTCATAGTGCCATTAGGTAAGCAGTATCTGCCTCACTTTATTTATAATAATAATAATAAAAATAATAAAAATAATAATAATAATAATAATAACAACAATAATAATAATAATAATAATAATAATAATAATAATAATAATAATAATAATAACAACAACAATAATAACAAGAATAATAATAATAATAAATAATAATAATAATAATAATAATATTAACAATAATAATAATAATAATAATAATAATAATAATAATAATAATAATAATAATAATAATAAATAATAAAAACAATAATAATATCCTTTACTTATCAAAGGTGACATAAATAGCTAACAGCTTATGTTACCATAATGGTATCATACAGATATATCACAATTCAGCATTCAAATCATATGCAGTCATAAAAACAGGATTACGTATTTGTTGTGGTGTATAATGTCATGCGGCAAACAGTTCCATAAAACTTCACTGGTGTAAACAGAAATTTTTGTAAAAGCATCCTTGATAAAACTTTGGTACATAAATATCATTGGGTTCTTTTACTCAAGTGGTACTCCAACATTTTCTTCTCTGGCCTTACAAACTTAAAACTTTAAGATACACTGGTACTAAATTGTTTAATTAATTATTTAATAACTTGAAAATAAGAACAGCTTTTCTAAAACTAATTTTTTGTTGTTGTTGGGCTTAATGCCATTTTTCAGCACACGATAGGCTATTCATGGCGGCCAGTATTAATGGTGGAGGAAGAAACCGGGAAATCACCGCAAAGAACTACCGACCCACGAGAAGCTACTGGCAAGCTTTCTCACATATCCACATTCGCCGAATCCTAGACTCAAACAAGTAGACAGATGTGAGATGGCAGTGATCCGTAACGGACAGTGTTTTAAACCACTCGGCCACTCGGGACCCCTCTTAAACTAATGCAATCACTAACTGACGTCAATCGAAGAGTGTTGAAAAGAGATAATGTAGATGTTAAAACATTTAAAATTTTCTTGGATGTAAACTGTATGGTCCCTGCATGAAAGAGGAATTAATAATAACATCTAAAGGAAAGCAGGAATTTTAAAAACAAAAGTTTTGTTAATATGAAAAGTAAAATACACTTGTGTTTCTACATTTTATCTACTACTGTTGTGCATGGGGAGAACATGGTAGTAACTCTTTCATTCTAGGACTACACAGTTTGCATCCAAGGAATTTTAAATGTCAATGATATTTTAACATCTACATCATCTCTGCATGGAACACATAACAGCTAAAATTGCTTAACCATTTATTTCTTAGTATAATTCTTTATATCTGGCTTCATGTTTTGCTAATCAGGGTTTTCTATTAATTTTAACAAAGTTTATTGTCATACATCCCATTGTAAATATTTATTTAGTTGCTGTCAGCAAGTTCAAGTATTGTGATCAGTGTTTCACTGAGATTAAAAACAAGTGTGGCCATGAATCCTTCAGCAAAAGTTTTAGAAATTATATTCTGGCAAAAAATCCATCTCAAGCATATCTGATATGAAGTTTTAAGTTCTAAATAAACTTAAACACCTTAACATGTCATAAACATGTGTATTTAGGCTAATACTGCACCATTTTGTCATGTTATGATTCTCAGGCACATCACCACTTTGTCAAAAAGAAAAAAAAAAATAAATCCTGTAACAGACTGAACTTTGCACAACTTAATTTAAAAGTACCAAGCCCAGCATATTTGGAATTTTAAATGAAATGCTCATTGTTTCAAAAACCTTTATTCTAATATGGCTTTCAACTTCTTCCCTTTCAATTTAAATTGGTTTTTTGTCTTTCAATTAAGAGCATCATGATTGCTTAATAAATGCTTTATACATTAAATCTCACAGCATTTCTGGCTATTTAGAAAATAAGAGTACCTTAAAGCGCTGATGCTGTCGAAAAATAATGTCCAGATTTCATGATATGACCATTTCTTCTTTCTGGGTGCAGAGTACTGAGGTAACCATTTATATTCTTTAGTATTTTTGAATTAGCTTGACACCATTTTAATTTAGGGCAAACTATATAACTCAAAAAACTTTTGGTGAAAAGCCCATGTTGACGACTTTCACTCTGGAAGGAATAGCGATAAAATTATCAAGACTGACAACATGATAACCATACTGCATACTATATTGTGTACCACACTGCATACCATATTGCATACCATATTGTGTACAATATTACATACAATATTGCATACCATATTGTGTACCATATTGCATACCATGTTGTGTACAATATTACATACAATATTTAATAACATATTGCATACCATATTGTGTACATTACATACAATATTGCATACCATATTGTGTACCATATTGCATACCAGATTAGTTAAGTTCAACTAGATAACATAAGAATTCTGGTGAAAACTCATGCAGATAAGACAGTCGAATTAGGATTATCAACAATTAAATTTTTTAAAGATTTCTGCCATGATTGCCATATTGTATATCATATCAGCACCATATACATATAGAACCATAAAGTTTTTTAATGAAGACCTCGTGTTAATAGAATCCCAGGGAAGTAGCAATAAAATTATTTTCAAAATGGCCACTGTTTTGGACATGCTGTATATGAAATCATTTTTATTTAGGACCAGTTCAAGTGAAAACCCATACTGATATTCAGGAACAGCAGCATTACCAAGATTTTCAAGATGGCTGACATGGCATCACTATAAGCAGCATTTTTCATTTAGGGCTAATCTGACATCATAAGAAATCTTTTAGTGAATCCCTATGTTAAAATGAACATCCATTCAGCAGAAGTACCAATAAAAATGTCTTCAAGTGGTGGCCATATTTGATGTGCAAGCAGAACCAATTTCATTTAGGATAAACTCTTCTGGATGGTCTATGAATAGCAGAGCTAAAATGTACCTTATTTACATGGCAATTAGTATAACTTACACAGTTCCTCCAAAGATCCCAGAGTGAAGGTCTTTAGCTGCACACTCCACTTCCACAAAGAAGTAACAGATGCCCCTGTAATACATAATTCACTAAGACACTATAACAAATACATGCATATACATTTTATGGTCAGTTACATATGCAACAATAATATAAAGGATTTATCATTTACAAGCAATGAAATTAAGGATGTCACTAAATCATAAAATGTGAAATGGCATCATAAAAACCTTGAATTGCATGTTATATGCCATCCCCATGTCTTTGTAGATAACTGATATATTTGGTGAAGTTTTTCTTTTCTGACATTTGAATTTCTGACCCTGAAATTAAAAGGCTTCTTCTTGACCCTAAATGAATGCCACCCACAAAATTGAATCCAGGTCTGTAATGTAGAAACAGCATTACTGTGCGGAAAACATGTTTTCTTCTTTCATTCAGTGACCTCAACCCTTGATCTCCATGTACAACCCATAACAAATAATGGTAACTGTAGATAGTGTTAAAGTTAAGCAGGTGTATGTGATTTGATTTTTTAAGGTAGCTTTAACATTCCTTCAGTTATATCACTATGATGTCTGCATTGTGGCATAGTGATGTCTAGCACTGGGGCATCATGCTGCAGACATGTAGTCCCATTATCCTGACACCAGGCTGACCAGTCCTAACACTAACCTCTCAATACTAAGCACCTAGCACAGCAGCTGTTTGTCTCATTTTATAAGTCTTTGGTATGACTCAGCTGGGTTTGAACCCATCACCTTCCACATTTGAGGCAGACACTCTAACCACCAGGCCACCAGAGCATTTAAGGAGAACTCAAGTGACTGAACAGAAACCATTTTTCCATCAGCTACCTTGACCTTTTAAATCAATAAGATTTTTCCTTACTCCAAGTGCAAGCTATTTGCCAAACTTGGTAGCTGAAGATGATGCAGTTTTTCTCCTTTTAGCCACAGTGAAATTTAAACATGAAATCAATATGGTTCTTCCTTACCCCAAGTGCAAGACATTGGTAACTGTTGATGTTGGACAACTATAGTTATTGTGTAGATTGGCAACAGATGGCTGGCTGGCTGGCTGGCTGGATTGACACTATCACAACTTAATATGCTCCAACTTGTGGCAAGAGTATAAAATTTTAAATCATTTACTAAAACAGTGGTCTTACAAGTCTGGTTTTACTGTACTTAAACATACTTCAAAAACCAGTTTCAATGAACAACATATTTTGACAGATATCATTTCAAAGATGAATGATTTCAATAGACAATGTAAAAAAAAAAATTGAATAAACATGACACCTTTTATTTATTTCCAGATTCTAAATGTAAAATTGATTAATTTATTACTTCAGCTTTAGTGACAACATGCTTTCAGACCATTTATATGAGATCCTAAAAGAGTATATAAATTTATGATGTCCAATGTCTGTCTGTCTCTCTCTCTCTCTCTCTCTCTCTCTCTCTCTCTCTCTCTCTCTCTCTCTCTCTCTCTCTCTCTCTCTCTCTATATATATATATATATATATATATATATATATATATATATATAGATATACACACACACACACATATACACATATACATATCTATAGTTTAGGTCATGGTGACTGACAGAAGAAAAATGATTTTGTTTAATGACATTAGTTCTAGACAACGTAATTTGACCAAATCAATTCTAGACCATATAATTTAACTAAATTCTGTGGAGGCTTGCACTTAATGTAAGATACTATTATTTACTACTGACAGACTAGAAAAATTGACATTTGAAGTACTCATTTTCTTTTTGGCAGAAGGATTAGACAGATTTTCTGCATAATTACTTGTTACATTAGTTTTGTATTAATGGACACCAGCTTAAAATGAACTGGACAGAAAGAGTCAGTCCCTTTACTGTCTGTTCTACATAGGTTCTAGTGTATTGAAGTTTCTCGGATTTAACATGAAGTACAAAAAGTATCAAAGTGCAAAGTCAAAAAGTTTCAATTCAAACTTTATTGTAGACTATATCAAACCTCAGTCCATATGTGATGCAGGGTTTTTTCTTGCCCAGCCAGTAGTTGTCAGATATGCAAACATAGTCTACACCCTGAAAAAAGTAAAGTAACATAATCAGCAACAAATGTGAAACTGTTTAAAGTTCTTCTTATTCTAAAATGTAGTTGGGTTTTTTGCAGAATTTTTAATTATGTAATACATACTTGCTAGTATTACTCTGCCCTCTTGGATGCTAAATCCAAGTTAATATTTCCTCCTCCTCCTCCTCATAAATTGAGGCAAAGAATGAAAAAGAACTTGATCCCAGTCTGACTCTTTTGTCATAGCTAACATATGGAATATTCTTCAGTCTTATAACTTGGACCAAGACTACAGAATATCAGAGCAGTGTGGGATGAGGAAATGTTTGCAACAATAACAGGTAAATATCACAAAATTAAAACAAGTTTACCACCCAAGAACTACATTTTAATTGCTGCTTTTTTATGTGTGTTGTGTGTGATTTGGATTTTTAACATAGCTTTAGAACAAATTCAGTTGCCTACAATTTCTGCAGTGTGGCAGTTTATAGTGATTTGCACTGGTCATATTATCCTAACACAAGGCAGACCAGTCCTAACACTAACCTCTTAATGCTGAGCACCTAGCGTGGCAGCTGTTAGTATCACTTGCATAAGTCTTTGGTATGACTCCTAATTGTTGCCATATATTACATGCCACTAATGCTAGATTTGCCAGTAAAGAGGTAGGCTGATCACCTCATTAAAACATGATACAATAAATAAAAGCACTTACCCTTACAGTTGGCATGTTGGCCACAGTGAACTAGTACCTGGCTTCTGGCCAAATGACTCTTCCTGAACTCATGACAAACATGGCTGGTTACATGTAAACATCATCCGACCTACACTCATAGGTGGAGATGAAACTAGCTCTTGAATCCTCTCTCACCCTCTAAATAAAGAAAGGACTGGTGACTGCTACTTGGTATCAGAGGCATGAGGCATGCCCTGTCCAAAAATCCATAGCAAAGCCATCCTTTCCTTCAATATGATTCTCAAACTTTAAAGGCCAATCCCCATGAAAGGAAGCAGAGATAGAGAGAAGGAGGGGTAACAAACTGATTCATTCCTCTTGCTGTCTGATCATTACACCAATGAACAAAACTCCTTACTTCATATGAAGTCTGATGCCCAGCATATATCAACAGGTGCTTTATATCCAGTGGTTCATGTTCGCTGACCAAAGCTTAGTGCCATGTGAATGCTGACCCAACATTGAAATCAGAGTATCAATAACCATATACTGGACTCCAAGTGCTCAGTGATTGGCACACATAGTGCTAGGTGTTCTGTTGTTCTGGTGTGCTGGTGTTCTGGTGTGTTGTGACAGAAACCTTATTGGAATGTCTAATGAACCTGACACTGGTATAACTTCCCTTGTTTTGGATAGCATGGCTGACTATTATTGGGCTTGAGACCTTCCTACAGTGGGAAGTGTGGAAAATCTGTCTCTACAAGGACTCCCCTTAGTGGAAGTAAGCAACTTCTTAATTCTTATTTCACTGAATCAAGTGCTGTATGAACCTCTTTCACTGAGTCGGGTAACCATAGCAACCTTTATCACTGAGTCAGGTGACAAGTTCCATCAATGAATTAAGCCACTTCCAGACATCAAGAAGTGCCATAAATTAAGGTTACTTCCATACAAAGGTAAGAACTTCCTAGGAACAGAGGGAATCTTCAAGCATGACCCTTCTTCCTGTCCCAACCGACATTGTGACTTTCAACTAAGTCTCAAACCTTGCTGGGAAACAAACACAAAAATGGGTCAACCATCCATGCTTACACACGATGTGTATTCAAGACAAATGGTAGGAAGGTCAATTGATGCCTTTTTTGGCCTATATTTGCCAATACCTTCAACATGTTATTCAACATGTGATAAAATGCTGAAAAGAAATATATATATATATATATATATATATATATATATATATATATATATATATATATATATATATATACAGTCGAGCCCGCCGGCCTAGGGGTTTGCCAAAAAGCATCAAGATAGCCGGTGATCGAGATAAATGAAAATCAATATGGCATCAATATAATAACGTGCTTGAAATTTCATTATGTACATGATATGCGTTAATAAATGAGAATGTACATGCACATATTTTTGGATGTTTTTTACACAACAGCATTGCCGCAATCTGTTTGATGAAGCGATTGGCATGCTATAAAAATATACATACATGTTTGTTAACAATAAAAGGCATATGTGCACCAACTAACAGCAGAGATTTAATAGTATTCAATACAAACCACCATTGATTCTCAATACAAAGAACACTACTCCCTCGATAACTTGCGGACATCATGGTCCAAAAACATCGACCATGATATAAGCGAGGGTGCGAGTTATTGAGGGACCTATAACAAACAACAAAACTAACAAAGGGATCGACGTATAGGCAAAAGGTGGGTGGAGGTGGCTTGGCATGTTACAGTGTTGAATACTCAATAATCGTGCTAAGATTAACAGTGAATAAATATCTCTTCATATCGGTGTACTTTGTTTAACTTTTTCATCACAGAGTAACAATAATTTCAGGATAACTTGTAGTATATTGATCATCAAACATTATTCCACGTAGTTTCCATTCGCTTAGCACATGTACGACTTCACGTTGTGTACGTCACTAATTTTTGCTGTGAATGGTATACATTCTAGTTTTATTGTTTGATCCAAAGTAGATAATTTTTTTTAAATACGAAAGATCGACACATTTCGAAAAAACAAATTTAATCAAACGATGTGTAGATATTTATTGCGGTAGACGTAAAATGGAAGAAAAAAAATTAAATTCACAAGGGTTAACCATTACCAACATGAAATTAATGTGTCTAAAAATTTTAAATGACCTAAATTAGAACACGATAACACTTGCGGTTTGTGACATGTTGTGGGAACCATGCATACACAGCATCATCTAATTCATTATATCTTGCAGTCCGTGCTAGTTTTCATTTCATCCCTTCATCTGAATCAACACCATGTGAGTAATTTCAAAGTTTCGGCTCATCCTTAAGCCAACCTCTAAATGTCGACTTAGAAAATTTTAGTTCATTGCAAATTTTTGATCTCGCTTCGTCATTATGAACACCATCTATGATGAACAGCTTTTCAGTCACTAAGTACGCCTTTCGCTTAATTCCTTTGCTCTCCATGATCACATTTATAAATGATTAGGATACATTACTGATATTATATACTTTTATGATGTTAATACATAAAATGTGAAAATATATTTGATTGGTCAAGTAAAATGAAATTTGATAACGGTAATGAATACAAGAACGATTGCTCCTAATGGCATGCCTTTGAACTTTATTTTATTGTACTTACCTTGTGTGATTTGATACAAAAGACATATTCAAAGTAATAAAACAACACAGGTCTTTTTTAATTAATTCTTTTATTGCAACAAACACTTCCCCAAGCTGTTGATAGAAACAAAGCCGGCATGTAATTATGTTCTCACGGAAGTATCCACAGGTTTCGATGTGACGGTCAACTGATTCTTTTCATGTTTTCATATAAGAGAATATGTATGTTTCGATTATAGTGTTGAGATGAAATTAAAGGCTTATAATATAAATTTCACCTAGCAAGACATTTAATCGGTATTTATTTCATTCTCTGTTGCCACATGTTAGCATTTACCAGAACTTTTCATTTAGCGCTTTTTATTTACAGTGTATTGACAACTATTTTTCTATTTAAAAAAACCTAACATAATATGTAATATCTTATTAGAAATTGCAAATTTCACAATATGGATTCTATCTTTATGGGCAATAATCACCATTTTCGATGATAAAAACAAGCTATATATCAAGGTTTAATTTACAAATTTACCATTTCTTATCACGACTTTTTTCACGTTCAACACATTTTAAAAAATATTTTCTTTGAAAAAATCGGGAGCCATGCCGAACACCGCCTTATAAACGGGTTTGTGAGTTATCCGGGCGCGAGTTATCAAGGGAGTGGTGTACATGTAAATTAAAAAAAATCGAAAGACTATTCTTGCAAAATAGTATCTCCATTCTCATTAATTGAAACTTACACGAGTCAACACCTGGCAATATTGGACTGTATACACATGTATTACTCTAGCATAAGTTAACACCCAATATAAGGATTCTTTCACTCCTATATTTTGAGAAATAAATAATTATTTTTAATTATGCAAAAGTTATTTATTTGTTGTTTGCTATTTCTTCTTGCAGAGTTTAAGTGTCTGTAATAACCAACAAACAAAAGGATTAGCTATTTCATTAATTTTATCTGTTCTTCAGAAGTCAGTCAGTTGTAGGTATAGTACCATAGCATAATTGACTTGACTGTCAAAACATACAGTACTTAGCCATATGTCAGCATAAGCAGATTATGATGTAACAGTGCACTGCTAAGATGGAGTTGTCAA
This sequence comes from Potamilus streckersoni, assembly GCA_016746295.1. Classification (NCBI taxonomy): domain Eukaryota; kingdom Metazoa; phylum Mollusca; class Bivalvia; order Unionida; family Unionidae; genus Potamilus; species Potamilus streckersoni. Next base: position 572,051 of record JAEAOA010000094.1, on the reverse strand, counting down.
TACAAACAAAGGATCATTTGTGTACTGATTGATTCCAATGCATTACTTAGTTAACTTTGAATTTTCCTTCCGTTCTCCCTTTTATTTATCCAGTCGAAAGCCACAATTGTTTGTACAAATTAAATAACCAAAAAGTCTGTCACCAGATGGGACATTTTTGTCACCAATAAGGGAAAGAAAAAAATTGCCAGCGATTGGTCATGTTATTGGTAAATCTGGCCCTCTTTTGTGCTTGAGATATTAGGGTTCGGCGACATAACCACATAACCGATGAGAAAATACTAAGACAAAGAGAGAATTTGGCGAATCCACTTCAAAAACGTCGACTTAATAGGGTAGGTGAGGTAACCGAGGTCAAGATAAGTGGGTTTGACTGTATGTGTGTGTGTATATATATATATATATATATATATATATATATATATATATATAATGCAATAAATGAAATAAAACAACAAATGAGTAGAAATACTTACTTAAAGATATCAGACTGGGATCATGTTGTTTATTCAATACTTTACTGATTAGAGGAGAAAATAATGTCCTTGAAATGGGGACAAGATATAGAGATGCATCAATAAATACTATTAAAATATTAATTTCTTCTCCTAAAGGCAAAAACTTAAGGATAAATGGACAATTAGATAGGAGGGTGGACAGACAGATGTACCATCTACACAATGTTTTTTGAGCAATAACAATTTACCTTAAGGAATGTGTCCTTCTTAGCATATACAAGCTCATCCAGACCTTCGGAGCCTGATTCCTCCATCCCCTCAAATATGAACTGAAACAAGAACAAGTTTATTCATTGAAAAACTAAAACAATACATATACATCAGATCTCAAAACTGTTACACTTCCTGGACATGACCAACAAATGAACTCAACCATTTGCTAATTTGATATGGCACATACCAAACATATGCATTGATAATTATCTCAAACAACTGTTCAGTCATTATGTGTTTCAACACTTTATTACAGCAAAGCACAAAATGGAAGGGTGAAAGTTTATGTCCTGGACTCAATAAAATCCTACAACTGAACGATTATTTCAGGGTCTGTAGACATTACATGAGTACCATGTGCATTCCCACTATGTGGCTGTGTGGCTGCTATGTGGCTGTTTGGCCTCTATGTGGCTGCTATGTGGATGTGTTGCCACTATGTGGTGTGTGGCCACCATGCATCTGACCAATGATTACTAAACCCAATAAAAAAATTTACTAGCAACAACAATTCCGTTTTTTTTTAACATCCTCCAACACAAAAACACTTCTTAGAGGACATATCACATGAAATGTGTCTGCAGAACTTGACTGAACAAACCCATCAATTATGTCACATTGTTTGTGAGTTTAACATGCCATGTGAGTTTTACATGCCATGTCTACATGGTTGTCTCTAGTGATGGAAGAACTCTGAAACCCCAGGAAGACCAATCAACCAAAAGGAGGATAAGGGCAAGCTTTCTGGCTGACACTCTAATCAATGTGAACAGCAGTAGGATGTAAATAATCTGTAAAAGCAATCACTTAAAACCACTTGGCTCCCAAATAAGTTGTATATTTTAGTCAGTAAGTCTGCTTTTTGTCAATAATTACTTTTTAAAAGCAGTAGATTGGAATAAATGTTTATGGGTGAAATATTACAACATAGTTTTATGAAATAAAAAAATGTTTTTCCAATAAAAGGTCTGAGACAGAACACAGGTGAAGAAAAGAAGGATAATATATTAGTGAGATCAAAGCAACTGAAAATCCAGAACCAAAAACTGACACATTTTCTGGTATAATTTGACATATCAATTATTTATCTTTTCATTAAAACTTTTTACACTGCATTTAAAGAAAATTAAATAAAATGTCACAAAACAATGGCTGCCATGTCATTCAGTCTACATTCTTTTCCTATAACCATGTATCAATAAACTGAATATGGCATCCTGAGATGAAGTGTTTGATAGGTGTCTGTATGTAACTTTCATGCATATACCTTACAATTGTAAACAGAAACCCAGTGGGCTCATGAATTTATCCAAGTTAATTTTCAACCTAGCTGGTTGGTTTTTGTGCACTTTAGGCCCACTCCTTCAACTCTGTACAACTCATTTTTGAAATGGGCACATGGTCAAGTGTAGATGATTGCTGGTGCATGGGAGCTAGCCAATGAGTGCCATTACTCAATGCAAGGATTTAATTCTAGCTTGGGGCAAATCAGAACTCTAAAACCTGTTTGATTATACAATTTATACAGTAAACCACCCCACTCCTACCAATGACAATTTATACTTTAAACCACCCCACTCCTACCAATGACAATTTATACTGTAAACCACCCCACTCCTACCAATGACAATTTATACTGTAAACCACCCCACTCCTACCAATGACAATTTATACAGTAAACCACCCCACTCCTACCAATGACAATTTATACTGTAAACCACCCCACTCCTACCAATGACAATTTATACTGTAAACCACCCCACTCCTACCAATGACAATTTATACTGTAAACCACCCCACTCCTACCAATGACAATTTATACTGTAAACCACCCCACTCCTACCAATGACAATTTATACTGTAAACCACCCCACTCCTACCAATGACAATTTATACAGTAAACCACCCCACTCCTACCAATGACAATTTACACAGCAAAACACCCCACTCCTACCAATGAAATGTAGCTTGAATTAAGAAACATTATCCCAGTTTAGTTGAATTTGCTATAGCTATTTGGTTGCTTCAAAAATTAGGAGATACCTCCCATCTATAGTATTCCAAGTTCATAATTCCCACTTTGAATAAAATATAGAGTAAAAGTATCAAGAATTTTTATTATAAATAAAACCAATTTAAAAAAAAGCAAAAGAGAATTTTTATTATTGCTATTGATATGGTATCTATATATGCAATTCTTCAAACAATTGGTCAAAACTGATGTTGGAGAACTTGGGTAAAATGTATCACATACATCTAAGCTTCAACTGATGAATAGAAGGTAAACCATTAAGTTTTATTGCATTTGCAAATTTTGCTTTCCAAAATCTTTTTTGACCCTGCAGTTTATATTGCTGCAGGTTACCTGATTAGATAATACAAGTATAGACTTTATTATTTGGTGATTTTAATTGTTGTAATTGCATTCAGAGCTCTAAAAACTTGAAAGTCCAACTGCCACAAAACTTAGGTTATATGATAAAAGACTGATATTTACCTTCAGGTTTATAGGGACTTCTTGTCCCAATTCCTTCATGGCCTCCAGGCAGTTCAACCAGGCAAGCACAGGGCCCTGCAAAAAATCCACAAAATCAAGACAATTATTTACAGGTCAAGATCATAATCCAACTTAACTTCATAATAATTCACTATTTAAAATATGACGAAAATCCATCAAGGGATCAAAGATCTAAAATCAATAAGTCAAACAAGCAGAAAAATTGTCAAAGCTTAAAAATAATTTCTGCCTAGTATGCAAAACTTAATCAACATCTTGTACAAAATGTCAATGTAACTGAAAAACACAAACACATAAGAATTTTACTTAGCTTCTGGGAATAAAAACACTGTTGTAAAAGATTGTATTTGAAAAAAACAAAACAATATGAATGTAGTTTCTGAATTCTTACCATTAACAGATTAAGCATGTGGTTTACCTTTTTTTAAAAAAGAAATGGTTGTCATTTGAAATATAACCATCCGTATCTCAGAAGATTACTTTTCATTTGTAAGAATAAAATACATTCACGCTTTTCAAGCTTTTCAAGAAGGTGTGCCTCTCAAGAATTTAGTGTGCAACTTCGTTTGGATTGCTATAATAACTTAAAAGAGTGATGAAATTATTGCATAAAAAGTCTATCAAACATTTCTAAATATACATGTACTAAATAAAACATATTTTTTCCAAACATATGATTGAAATAAAGATGGCTAATTCTTCCTTTGATATCAAATTCTTGTTGTTGTTGTCAGCCTGATGCCATTTTTTTACACATGATACATGGCAGCCAGTATGCCTCATAATGGAAGAACCAAGGAATCAAAGGGAAGCAACTGGCAAGCTTTCTCACATATCCGCATTAACTCAGCCTGAGATTCAAACTCATGCATACATGTGAGATGTACAAATCAGCCACCTGAGGTCCTGGGTATCTTATTGTAAATCACTCATTAAATTTTTATGTCTCAGTTGCAATTTTTCCACTTGTGGTCTTTATTCCTTGGCTGCTTAAATGCTATTCAGTAATGCTGGCCATCCCCTCCATAGTAAAGCTGCCATTTGTGATGCAATGACTTGTAGGTATTTATCTCTCCACCATGGAGCAAATATTGGGGGAGGGGGAATTAAATCCACCAGAGCAAATAGTGGGGAATCAAAATATCATGTTACTGCTATACACACCTTGTCATCTGTGGCACCTCGGCCATAAAGTTTATCATCCTTTTCTGTGAGAACAAAAGGCTCTGTGTTCCATCCATCTTCCTGCATAAAATCATCATAATTTCTTAACAGTCTAGAAAATATTGGTTACATAAAAAAGCGTAATTCTTTGCTGATACTTTGTGACTCCATAAACAGAACTCTGTTCTGATACAAAAAGTTTGGATCTTTCATTGAGGTGGTCACTATGCATAAGTATACAACACCTTGCTGGTACTAGGTTTTAATATATTATTGTAAGCCTGATAGGCTAAGGTACTAATATAACTTTTACTTTGCACTTTATAATATATATATATATATATATATATATATATATATATATATATATATAGTTTAATACAAACAATACTATCATACAGGTTAGAGAAATTAAATTCGTACTCTACGGAGTTTCGAACCCAGGTCGTGAATAAATGACACCCATCGCCTTGCCTGCACACACCAACCCATATACCGTCATGACTAGGCACGCATCACCAAAAAAATGATGGCACTGAACCGTTGTTATATAAGCTCATGCATAGCAGACACACTCGCATGATAATTGTTTTCTCCAGCTTTCCAATTTAAGGGATCACTGGATTTAATTTATGGTTGCCTTCTCTCTCCCCTGCCTTTTATTTCAACATTAATTATGAACTTAGTAAATGCAGTTTTCTCCCTTGGCCAAACTAGAGTTATCAGTCTTACTGCAGGTTCATGTAAACCTGTAAGTTACCTATAATACAGATTTCTAAACCCACTATGTCTTTCTAAATGGCTGGCATCCTGCTTGCTGAAAATGTCCAATGATACATTACTTCCCTATGCTTAGCAACATAACATTTTACACAAATAATGCTTTGTACACTGTGCTGAATGTATAGGCATTTATCACATTTGATGCATGATTCCAATATATTGCACAAACACAAGGCAAGAGGCCCTATGGTTTCATAAGAATGAACATGATAAAGACAACAGTTCAAGTGATATTTCTGGTTTTGTTTAAGATGATGAAATGCTGCATATTTAAGTTTGATAAATACAATAAATCATTAAAGAACCTAAATATAGAATAAAGAATGCAAATTAGAATGCATCTCATGTTAATGACCTAAACCTTCCCATAGGAAATACAGTAAATGCCAATTTACTGCAAACAATTAAGCAATACATTGATGCAATCAAAGTATCAAAGTGCTGGCTATTGACCAATCAAATTATCAAAGTGCTAGCTATTGACCAATCAAAGTATCAAAGTGCTGGCTATTGACCAAGATATGCAAAGTACCAATGTGCTGGCTATTGACCTTGATGCATGCAATAAATGTATCAAGTTTCTGCAACCATAGAATTACAGGAAGTATACTGCTGAAAGCATTTCTTGGTAATTGCTTTTATTTATTAAACTTTTCAGATTACTGGTCATCAATCATAGTGAACATCCATGTTTTTATATTTACTATTATGACCGGTTTACTACAGGTAAAGCCCATTATAATGCGATGCTCGGGGTCCAAAGAATAACATGGTGATATAAGCGGGATGGCACTAACAAATTTTTGGAAAAACTTCCCCATACAAAATGTGCATTGACATTTCAGTGTCATCAGTTTTAACTCCCCTCTTGATCATATATTGTTTGTTTTATTCATTACACATCAAATATACATGCCAATATGGTGGAAATGGTGCACGGTGAAGTTAAGGCAACATTAAACGCCATGTTGGGATTAAAATTCTGCTAGGGATATGAATAATTAGCTTTATTTATTTACAATCTAGATAGAAGATGTCATCTTACATTAAAATGTGGGAGCCATTCAGCCCTTGCGTTATAACAAATTGCATTGCAATGGGTTTAACCTGTATTTGCCACAAATAAAAATCTTTGATTAGAAAGTTGGCTTGTTTTCCTTCATTTCCTTAATTTGTGCTGCAGTAAGCAAAATAAAGCCCATTTCATTGGCATTTTTTCAATGCAAAGAAAACTTTTACAATGTATAAGCATTCAGTTTTAGAGTTTACAATTTTATCATGAATCTTTGAAATCTGACACAATATTTATTTTACTGGAACAAATATAAGTAGGTGCAGACTTAGTGTACAGTATTTATAGATAACTGCAATTGTACGGGCAATGAGTTTTCTGAGTAATACTGTACAATGTTAGGAGTTCATATTCATATACAAACATAGCAACCTCCGACTGCATGTTAGAACAACTTTTTCTTTTAATTAATAAAGAGAATCATTAGTACAAACTAACAGTACTAATAATAAAACTGAATTAACATTAGTAATAAAATTTGGTAAATCTGCCTTGTGCAATCCAACAAAATTGTTGTAGAAACTTAATGCATTGTACCTTTTCTGCTGGTTGCACATCCAGGTGACCATAAATAAGCAATGTCTTTTTGTTTGGGTCATTTCCTAGCTCTCCCAGTAGAATTGGGGGCAGAGGGATCTTGGTCCCATCAGGGAGGGACTGATCCCCTAATTCCTCCAACTGACATGTAGCCCCAAGTTTCTCCATTTCCTATAAAGAAAAAATCATAATGGAACATATGAGAAAAAGAATATTATGTCTCAACAATCATAATGGAAGACATCTTATGAATATTGTCACAAAAATAAATTGTCATAGATACAAGATTATGTCACAATAACAAAATGTAATGAAGCATAAAAGAACATCTCAAATAATATTTTGTCACAACAATAAACTGTAAGGCGAAAAAAAAATGTGTTTACAATTGCACTGATTTTAAATTAAGGTAGGTAGGTAGGCATATTTTAAATTTTTTAAAAAGCATTATACATTTTATAATGATTAGTAAATATAATGTTCTAAGTACTGAGCAAAACCAACTCAATTAGATAAAAAAGTCAATTTCGGGAATATTCTTAACCTTTGGGGAAAAAAAAGTGCTAGGGTCAGCAATGAAAAACAGGGACAGTTGGCTAACCAGAAATATGTTGGGGTTTTTTCTCAGTCTAATGGACATTAAGGGAACATCTCAAAGAATATTATGTCAAAACAATAAATTGTAACAGAGCATAAGGAAACAATATTATGTCTCAAAAGAGATACAAATTTTAGCAAAGAATCTTTTATTAACAAAATTTGTGCACTAGCTAAAATTATATAACTATATATATGATAAACTAGATATATGATAGAAATACTGATTTTGCCCAAACAGATCATTCATAAAATATGAATGTATGGATGGATGGATGCTTGAGGCAGGCATGCATTCACGGTTGGACGAATGTATGTATGTATGTATGTATGTATGTATGTATGTATGTATGTATGTATGTATGTATGTATGTATGTATGTATGTATGTATGTATGTATGTATGTATGTATGTATGTATGTATGTATGTATGTATGTATGTATGTATGTATGTATGTATGTATGTATGTATGTATGTATGTATGTATGTATGTATGTATGTATGTATGTATGTATGTATGTATGTATGTATGTATGTATGTATGTATGTATGTATGTATGTATGCATGCATGCATGCTTGCATGTATGTATGTATGTATATATGGATGCATGTATGCACGCAAGCACACACACAAACATATGTGATAACATTTTTTAGCACCTCACCAAATTAGTGTAGTGTCTATATGATGCTAACTGAACATTAAGCTTGATGAATGTAAAATGAATTCCACAAAAATTTAGGAAACCAAAACCTTCCAATAAGTCATCTATACTTCATTTTCTCTGTGTTTACACAACTTATCATGGAAGTACTGTACATATTTGTTTTCAATTATAATTTTATTATTATTATTATTATTATTATTATTATTATTATTATTATTATTATTATTATTATTATTATTATTATCAGTGCTTCAATTATAATTTTATTATTATCAGTACTTCACTAAAATGCTATTCTGCTGTAGTATTAAAATTATTGTTTTTCAAGAATTCAGTAAAGCTAAGCTGCTAAAAGATGCTAAATGACTCAGTCACATTTTCCTGACACCAAGCCAACCAGTCCTAACACTATCCATTAGGCTGAGCACCAACCGAGACAGTTGCTAGTTCCATTTTTATAAGTCTTTAGTATAGCTTGGCTTGGGTTTAAACCCTCAGCCTTCTGCATCTGAGGCAGATGCTCTAACCACTTGGGCCACCAAAGAAGTTTAAACTTTACTAGCCATCAAACGATTAAAATAAGAAAACTAGTCTGCATGGAAATTTGCTAGCCTCTGGCTACAGTGTATTTTGACTCCTGCTATGGTGTAAGTTACTGTGAAGTTGGTATTGTTCATGTATTGCTAATTTTTTGCAAAAGTCTTATTTTGTGGAAAACCAATTTCTTTATCTCCGTTATTATCATTTTTTAATATGGGCATTACATTGTAAGTGGGTTCATGAGCTTTATGGGTGTGGATTAGCAGTGGCACCAACACTGTTCAGTCTATTGTTCTCTGCCATGATGACTAATGCTTTCTAAAATGGAGATGTTGGAGGGAGCATCAGGTACCATACAGTTGGAAAACTGTTCAACCCCAGGAGGCTACAAACGAAAACCAAGGTTATGGCAGACACCATCAGATAGTTCTTATTTGCCGAAGATTGCACTCTCAATGCTGGCTCAGAAGCAGACCTGCAACGCAGCGTTGACAAGTTCTTCACTTCCTGCACAAGCTTTGGTCTCACCATCAATATGAAGAAGACTGAAGTACTGCATCAGCCAGCCCTGGGAAAGTCCTATGTTGAGCCCAACATCACCGTCAACAGCCAAAACCTTAACATAGTGAACCACTTCACTGACCTTGGCAGCACTTTCACAGAGTGTCATCTTTGAGAATGAGGTGAACCTCTGTAATGCCAGAGCCAGCGCAACTTTTGGCAGATTGTATGAGAATGTTTGGAATAGAAGAGGCATCAGCATCATGACCAAACTAAAGGTCTACAGGACAGTTGTACTCCCCACTTTATGCATGCGAAATGTGGATGGTGTATCAATGCCATGTCAGGGAGATTAACCACTTTCCACCACAAGCCTCAGGAAAGATAATCAACATCAAATGGCAGAACAAGGTCCCAGACACCGAGGTACTCTCCCAAGCAGATCTTCCCCAGCATTCACACCATCTTGATGCAGTCCCAGCTATGCTGGGCAGGACATGTTGTACACATGCCAGACCTCTGGCTGCCTAAGAGACTCTTCTATGGCGAGCTACAGCAACCATAGCAACCCCACAGAAGTCAGAAGAAATGCTTCAAAGACAATGTGAAAGCTTCCTTGAAAGCATTCAACATAAACCCTGACTCATGGGAGCAAACAGCCAGAGATAAAGTCACTTGGCATTCCTATCTGCACCAAGGCTCCAAGCTGTGCGAATCTAGCAGGACATCTACTGCAAAGATGAAGAGGTAAGTAAAAAAAGCACGGGCCAGAAACCCTCTTGGAGATGTCCTACTCATCCCATGTCCCTTCTGCAACCGAACTTTCCGTGCAAGGATTGGCTTTATCAACCACCTGCGCACACACAGAACAGAACCAGCCCATCCAACTCATAAATAACTAGAGAGGTCATCATCAACTCGATGGACAAACAACATCCTGTGTTTAATGTATATTACTTTGAGTATGATTATTACATTTTTGTTATATGCATAACTACCTTCAATATCATTACCTGTTTTTAATGCACATGATTACACTTGAATATGATGACTACCTCTTTGTGATGTAAATGATCTTGAATATGATGGTTTGGCCAATGTCAGCATGTGAGAAAGCTTGCCAGGATTTTCCTAGGTTCCTCCTCTACTATTTATACTGGCTGCCATGTATAACCTATCTTGTGCTGAAAAATGGCATTAAATCCTACAACAAGAACAATGACAAAAATCTTGAATATGATGACTACCTGTTTGTAATATACATGATTATTTTGGATATGATTACCTGGAATATGATGACTACCTGTTTGTAATGTACATGATTATTTTGGATATGATTACCTGGAATATGATGACTACCTGTTTGTAATGTAAATGATTATTTTGGATATGATTACCTGGAATATGATGACTACCTGTTTGTAATGTACATGATTATTTTGGATATGATTACCTGGAATATGATGACTACCTGTTTGTAATGTACATGATTATTTTGGATATGATTACCTGGAATATGATGACTACCTGTTTGTAATGTACATGATTATTTTGGATATGATTACCTGGAATATGATGACTACCTGTTTGTAATGTACATGATTATTTTGGATATGATTACCTTGAATATCATGACTACCTGTTTGTAATGTACATGATTATTTTGGATATGATTACCTGGAATATGATGACTACCTGTTTGTAATGTACATGATTATTTTGGATATGATTACCTGGAATATGATGACTACCTGTTTGTAATGTACATGATTATTTTGGATATGATTACCTTAAATATGATGACTACCTGTTTGTAATGTACATGATTATTTTGGATATGATTACCTTGAATATCATGACTACCTGTTTGTTATGTACATGATTATTTTGGATATGATTACCTGGAATATGATGACTACCTGTTTGTAATGTACATGATTATTTTGGATATGATTACCTTGAATATGATGACTACCTGTTTGTTATGTACATGATTATTTTGGATATGATTACCTTGAATATGATGACTACCTGTTTGTTATGTACATGATTATTTTGGATATGATTACCTTAAATATGATGACTACCTGTTTGTAATGTACATGATTATTTTGGATATGATTACCTTGAATATCATGACTACCTGTTTGTAATGTACATGATTATTTTGGATATGATTACCTTGAATATGATGACTACCTGTTTGTAATGTACATGATTATTTTGGATATGATTACCTGGAATATGATGACTACCTGTTTGTAATGTACATGATTATTTTGGATATGATTACCTTGAATATGATGACTACCTGTTTGTAATGTACATGACTACCCTGAAAATGAGGATTACCTGTTTGTAATTTATATAATTATCTATATGTATATGATTACCTGATTGTATTGTACACTATTTACTTGAATATGATTACCTGTTTGTAATGTACATGCATATGACTACCCTGAAAATGAGGATTACATGTTTGTAATTTATTTAATTAACTATGTGTAATGTATATGATTACCTGTTTGTAATGTACACTATTTACTTGAATATGTTTACCTGTTTGTAATGTATATGACTTCCCTGAAAATGAGGATTACCTGTTTGTAATTTATATAATTACCTATGTGTAATGTATATGATTACCTGTTTGTAATGTACATTATTTACTTGAATATGATTACCTGTTTATAATGTATATGACTACCCTGAAAATGAGGATTACCTGTTTGTAATTTATATAATTACCTATGTGTAATGTATATGATTACCTATTTGTAATTTATATAATTACCTATGTGTAATGTATATGATTACCTGTTTGTAATTTATATAATTACCTATGTGTAATGTATATGATTACCTATTTGTAATTTATATAATTACCTATGTGTAATGTATATGATTACCTGTTTGTAATTTATATAATTACCTATGTGTAATGTATATGATTACCTATTTGTAATTTATATAATTACCTATGTGTAATGTATATGATGACCTGTTTGTAATTTATATAATTACCTATGTGTAATGTATATGATTACCTGTTTGTGAGGTGCATGATTACCTTGAATATGATTTCCTGTTTTTAATATACATTACTTTGAATATGATATCTGTTGGTAATGTATATGATTACCTTGAATTTGATGATCACCTGTTTGTGATGAACATTATTACCTTGAATATAAAGAAGTCCTCTTTGTGATGTATGTGATTAAATTGAATATGATGACGACCAATTTATTAAGTAATATTACCTTGAATATAATGACTACCTGTTTTAATGTATATAATTACCTTCAATTTGATGAATACCTGTTTGTGAAGTAAATGATTACCTTGAATATGATGACTATTTATGAAGTAAATGATTACCTTGAATATGATGACTATTTATGAAGTAAATGATTACCTTGAATATGATGACTATTTATGAAGTAAATGATTACCTTGAATATGATGACTATTTATGAAGTAAATGATTACCTTGAATATGATGACTATTTATGAAGTAAATGATTACCTTGAATATGATTACCTGTTCATACATGATGATATGATGATTACCCATTTTATGATTACCTTGAAATTGATGATCACCTGTTCATGATCTACATGATTACCTTGAATATAAGGACTACCTCTTTCTGATGTACATGATTAAACAGATCATGATAATTATATGTTTGCAATGTACATGAGTGCTTTGAATATGATGATTGCCTGTTTGTGATGTGCATGATTAAATTGATGGTGATGCTTATCTGTTTGTGATGTGCCTGGCAATATTGTGTATGTCAAATAAGTGTTTGTAATCCTATACCTGTATGGTGCAAGAAGGACTACTGATTGCAGCATGTGACAGTGAAAGTCTAATGACAGTAGTTTCTTAACAAGTTAAAGCCCTAATAATTTAATTCTGATATCAATATTTTCATAAACTGTTTCTAATATGTCAAACTCAGGTCTATAGGAGTTTACCGTTTTTGTCCATTCTACCATTCGATTGATCTCTTGTCTCACTTGTGGCCATGCTGACACACTCTTTATGGCCACTGCATCTGAGAGCCGTTGAATGTACTTCTCCTTGTTGGCATCAATGTGCCTATAATAATAATAATAATAATAATAATAATAATAATAATAATAATAATAATAATAATAATAATAATAATAATAACAACAACAACAACAACAACAATAATAATAATAATAATAATAATAATAACAATAATAATAATAATGATGATAATATTACAATTTCAAAAAAAATTTCATCCTTGTTTTTAAATAAGCCTCTTATTCCTTTTCTATTTTTTTTTTTTTATTTTTTGGAAAATTGTAACTTGCAGTTTATACTGAGAGTATTTTCAAAGCCATAATAGCAATAGGTGGTCAATGTCATTTGCCGTACATTAGCCTCATCTTTCTTTGCCTTTGTCTGTTGATTGTTCTAATTTACTTTTTCTTAGAAAGATCCATTTGTATATTAGACTTCAATATCATTCTATTTCAGATTTTTCATCTCTTACCATTTTCTTGTCAACTGTATCTTCAGCATCAATGAAATCTTTTAGATATAAATTTTTTCTATTTCTGAAAAGTAGCTTGTTCTGAACCATCAAAATTTGTAAGTATGTTGTGCATTGTCCAATCTTCTTTCCATTCTTCCCTGATTTCATATTTCATGAAGATTTCATTATTCAACTGCTTTTTCTGGTTCTTTCTTCTCACATTTTGCTAAGTGACATTCTTTCTTATATGCATTTTCTTGTTTTAAAATATGCTTAATGTTTGGACTTACAACCAATCACTCTAAAATATTGTAGGTGGTTTGTTCTTGTGTCTTCTCCTTTTGACGTTCAAGATAATTACTTCTGCTGAACAACCCTTGTATCCACAGAGTCCATGTGTAATGGTTTCAGTTAGTCCATGTGTAATGGTTTCAGTCAGTCCATGTGTAATGGTTTCAGTCAGTCCATGTGTAGTGGTTTTAGTTAGCCCATGTGTAATGGTTTCAGTCAGTCCATTTGTAGTGGTTTCAGTCAGTCCATGTGTAGTGGTTTCAGTCAGTCCATGTGTAGTGGTTTCAGTCAGTCCATGTGTAGTGGTTTCAGTCAGTCCATGTGTAATGGTTTCAGTCAGTCCATTTGTAGTGGTTTCAGTCAGTCCATGTGTAGTGGTTTCAGTCAGTCCATGTGTAGTGGTTTCAGTCAGTCCATGTGTAATGGTTTCAGTCAGTCCATGTGTAGTGGTTTCAGTCAGTCCATGTGTAATGGTTTCAGTCAGTCCATTTGTAGTGGTTTCAGTCAGTCCATGTGTAGTGGTTTCAGTCAGTCCATGTGTAATGGTTTCAGTCAGTCCATGTGTAGTGGTTTCAGTCAGTCCATTTGTAGTGGTTTCAGTCAGTCCATTTGTAGTGGTTTCAGTCAGTCCATTTGTAGTGGTTTCAGTCAGTCCATGTGTAGTGGTTTCAATCAGTCCATGTATAGTGGTTTCAGTCAGTTCAATGTTTGGTTTCCTTTGAGTATTCACAGACATTTCACAATAATAAGTAAGGACTTGATATTTATTATTATTTATTTTGATTAATATACATGATAGTCAGTAATGGATACAGAAATGGGCCTTGTTAGCACAAGTCCATTGTGACCCTGAACCCTACACAGTGTAGTGTAGCTGCTACCTAAAATGTAAACATTCTTTTATTATGAATTAAAAATCTCAATGAATAAATTGGATCAAGGAAAAATAAAGCGGCCTCCTCCTATGCCTCTCCTAACTCCACCACCTCTGTTACGTTCCAGACTGTACTTTCTGTATGTAGGTATATTTAAATTAAAGAGTATTTAGCATGGTTGGTTGTTATCACATTTGCTCAACAGTATTTTGGAAAGGAAAAATATGCCTTACTTATCTATCCCACCATGAAAAGACAAAAGTCCATCTACAGGTTTTACAGAATACAATGCATTTCTTGTACATAGACATGTTTTGTATGAAATGACAACTTTTGTCAAATGAGAGGGAGACAAATTCAGTGTGAAAGAGGAACACTGTAAAAGGTTACCATGTCTTGAACACCATTTCATTGCTTTTGTCATATATTGTTAAGTGCTAACACTGTGACTATTGAAACAATGGAAGTTAAATAATTTCTCACTATTTGACTACAAGCCTTGTAAATTAAATGTTTCTTCAGTAAAAGTCTGTGTGAAGCAACATACATGTGTTTTTTTTCTCCGTATCACAATTTTGTGTCTCTACCTCATATGCCCCAAACCAACCCTCAAAAGCAGTTAAACTGCTATAATTATAATACATAAAAATACATAGAATATCTATTTTTGGTCCAAATTTTAAAAAAAAGAATTTTGTGAGCAGTTAAATAATCTATATGAATGAGTCAAATTTGATTTTGATGCCTCTACAAATAAAAATATGGTACTACTTTTGACAAAAAATATAATTGTTAAAAAGTTTTAAGTCAACGTTGTTAGAAAAAAATTCATAAAAATATATATTTCATAAAGTAAACTTTTTAATGCTTTTTTTGTAATAGCATTACAAGAGTGCAATTTTAATTGTGTTATCTTTCGAATTAAATATTTTTGGTTCACCCTACTAACGTGGTGAATTACACAGGTACATACCAGCACAGGGGTTCGTTACTAAGAAAATTGAGTCTAACTCAATTTTCTTTGTAATGAACCTATGTGCATACCAGCCTTTTTCAGAATGTAGTGAATGAACGGTATTGCGCTGTATGTCAATATTATGTTTAAATCATGCATGCACAAAACAAATTGGGTAATTTTAACTACATTTAGAGATGATGAAGTGAAATTTTAGTGAGAAACAGATGTATATATCATATGTGATGCTGTGTCTTAGGTGAATGAGTGTGTCACATAGTACTGCTTGTTCTGCACAGACAGAATTGTATCCTATCTCTAACTCTGTAAATTTGCAAGTCATCGTTGTTAAATGGAGCTAAAAGGACATTTAGCAGCATTTAACGAGGTGGTTGATCTGCAGTGGAATAACTAGGGTTGGGGTCGCCCAGTGCGTTAAATCATGGTGTCACCCCATGGACATCCTTCCTGCACAAAAATTCAAAAACATTATAGGGAACTTCATTGTGAGGTCATTGGTCATGATCACATGGGGAGTTTCCTAGTCTGGTTGGCAGAAAGACCATAGACGGTTTACATTTGATTGAATATGCTTGTTTACCAGAATATATATATATATATATATATATATATATATATATATATATATATATATATATATATATATATATATATATCACTCTGAACAGTGAAATTTATTGCAGTAATCATTAATCAGGATAGGTTTTCATACCAAGACAAAGCACTTCAAAGTCAATACACCAAAAATGATAAGTTGTATAGGTTTGTCATTGATAATGAGTAAAACAACATTAAACAATTCTCTCTTCAGCTGTTTATGCACATAATCTTTTATCGACAAAGGAAATGTAAAGTTTAATGAAAAAACCTGACAACAACGTACATCTTCCCCTTTATTTGCATCATGGGTTTATGATGATGATGAGAAACGGATAATTGTCCATAGCTATTACATACTAAGGAAATGAGGTTAATCAAGTTTCTATTTGATGAAAATTTATGTGAGTAGCATATCATTGATACAGCATTCATACTGTACAAATATTTTATTTATACCAATACTAATGCCAATACACATATTTGCTCTTTGAACTGAAAGCAGAAAGGATTGCAATGAAATAGTTTTTCCTGTTCAATTCATTTAGAAAACGGGGATGATTGATACTAATGACTAATGAGTGGAAATGCATAATTATTTATAGGCTTAGAATTAACAGCATGCAGTTCCAATGTTTATATGTGTATATAGATGTATATATTTTATATATATATATATATATATATATATATATATATATATATATATATATATATATATATATATATAGATGCAATAAACTGACAACGCACAGTGCGAAACTAGTAACTAACTAGCCTGAGTGATTTCGATTCTTAAAGATTCTTTTTCAAAAGCATATACAAAACACATACAAAACAAACAAAGAAACATAAAAAACGCTGTGATTATAGTAAAACCTAGTATAGCTAAACCTATAGATACATTGTCTCAACTAGTCTGTATATGCTTGTTAGCAACAAGTCTATACAGGCTGGTTGAGACAATGTATCTATAGGTTTCACTCATGTAGAGACAGCCAAGTAGTTTTATAATCAGTGTTTTTTATGTTTATTTGTTTGCTTTGTATATGTTTTGTATATGCCTTTGAAAAAGACTCAAAAAGAGGCCAAAGGCTCAGGCCAGCTAGTTACTAGTTGTCATCAGTTTATTGCATCTATCTTAATCAATCCCTGACAGCTTGATCCCTTGCTGGATCCAGTGGCTTGAAAGGGTTTTTATTCACCATATAATTTGTATTCTTTATATATATATATATATATATATATATATATATATATATATATATATATATATATATATATATATATATATATATATATATATGACTTAAATTATATACCCAACATCAAAACACATTAGTACCAGGTATACAATTAGCACTGTCTATTCATTGGCCTTAGCTGATATATATATATATATATATATATATATATATATATATATATATATATATATATATATATATATATATATATATAAATATAATCTTCCTTAGTCGCCATGGTGGTTCTGCCAACCAGAGCTCTGCCAACTCTTAGTTGTCACGTCATACTGGGAATCTCCAAAGTTCCCTACCAAGGTTACAAACAATCGTCTACGCTAACTCATGGTGTCACCCTCATGGACACCCTTCCTGCGCAAAAATTCAAATATGTTATAGACAGTCTTGTGCGGTAAATCAGTCACCCATTAGTCTTACAATGTAAGACGTAGCACATGTTTTTGTTATAGTGCCAACCAGATGTAGGACCAAATCAACCCATGGACCTCCAATCCTGCACAAAAATTAAAAACAATATAGTTATTTTGGTGTCACCCCTTCTTATGGTGCCCCTCCCCTGCGTCACGCCACTGTTCATCTGCAAATAAACGAGTTACAAACGTGATAAAAAAAAAAATAAAAAAAATTGCGATACGATGCGGAACGATTTATATTTGTGGACCACGTCGAGGCCACGACATCGCAGTTTGGTGTACTACAGAAGTATGCATTTTTATCAATAAAGCACGAGGAAATTTCTGACTACATGAAATCACCTTAACGGTGTTATAAATAATAATTATAAATAATACCGTTATGGTTATTGCTTGTAGTCAGAAATTTCGTCGTGCTATATTGATAAAAATGCAGACTCCTGTGCGTGTACCAAAGTCGTCATACATACCCATTTTGTGACTGAATATATGGTGTTTACTTACTGAAAAAGGGCGTCCATTCTTGGTCCTGCAGAAATATTGAAGTGATAATCAAAAAAAGACCTCTGTCCACGCGATAACAAACCTAGTTTCGATTTGCATGTCACAAGTCTTCGCACGTGAGGGTTAGTCAGCTGGAAACAGGGGCGAATCATTTCTTGTTACCTTGCTGTACTTACCTCCCTTTATGAGTCATCTCCAAGCCATTGTTTTGCTGAAGACCGAACTAATACATAAGACTATGAAATGTAAATATATTTTCACAGTTAGCATTTTGAAAGAAAATATTTATTTATTTATTTTATTTTTATTTATTTATTTATTTAGTTATATTAGTTTCTCTTGTTGTAGCAGCTATGTATCACCAGTACTTCAAAAAAATATTTTCGAATTTTACTTGTGATTATCTGAAGTTGATTTTCTGCAGTAAGAAATTTACTAGTCATCATCATGCATAATATTTCTGCCTGAAGGAATTTACTAGTAAGCATTATCCATGCTATTATTCTTTATGCATGGAGTAACGGACTCGTCATCATCATCCATAATATTTACACCAACAAGTAGGTTTACCGCTTTTTATTCTGACATTTCTGGTAGCGGCAGTGTCGTCTTAACAACATTGTAGGCTCTGGGCAAAGCAATGCACGGGGGGTGGGGTGGGGAGGACCAAGTGTACCCATGCCTTAAGACGGCACTGGGTAGCGGAGACCCATTTTTTGGTCTACCATAATGTTAATCTTTCTGTAGGAAGGATGTGGCTAGTAACCATCATCGACAAAATTACTCGTTCTGCAGGAAGTAAATGGTAATCATCATCCATGAAATTACTCGTTCTGCAGGAAGTGAATGGTAATCATCATCCACAAAATTACTCGTTCTGCAGGAAGTGAATGGTAATCATCATCCACAAAATTACTCGTTCTGCAGGAAGTGAATGGTAATCATCATCCACAAAATTACTCGTTCTGCAGGAAGTGAATGGTAATCATCATCCATAATAGAACTCTTTCTGAAGGAAGGAATTGATCATCGTCCGTAATAGTATTCTGTCTGCGGTACTCTGACTCGTAATCATCATGAATGACATTCTTTCTGAAGGAAGGAATTAATCATCGTCCCTAATTGTACTTTGCAGTACTCTGACTCGTAATCATCATGAATGACATTCTCTCTGAAGGAAGGAATTGATCATCGTCCCTAATAGTACTGTCTGCAGTACTCTGACTCGTAATCATCATGAATGACATTCTCTCTGAAGGAAGGAATTGATCATCGTCCCTAATAGTACTCTGCGGTACTCTGACTCGCAATCATCATGGATGATATTCTTTCGGTAGGAAGGAACTTGACTTCCTCCCGCTCTTTCAGCTTTATCAGTTATCGTACAGTGTTCCGGCAAATAAGTGAAGACTGTCCAATTTGCCAGTTGCAGGAAAAAGAAGAAGGACATTAAATTATCAGCAGTGCGCATATAAATATACCAATGATCGTTGATATTAGATTTGTTATTTGTACATTTCGGAAATCACTGATGACGTGTGTCATTATATGTTAAATGTTCAAGTGTAAGTGTGATAGGATGATATATGTACTTTTAGACATATATTGCAAGGTACCAGCACACCCAAAGTGTATCAAATACAACTCAGAGAATATAAAGAAAAGAAACTGAGACACTGAAAATCACAAGAATCAATAAATCTAATACAGGGATAAGGCAATTACGGAGAAAGTAGTCAAAGAATTCAAAAAGATATTAACAAGAGAGCAAATGTATTATACGTTTTTTTTTAGTTAAAGTAAGGATATTAGTGCCAATTACTAAAAGACGTACGATTTAAAAAAAAACAAACAAAGATGACATTTTATTATTGATATGCAACCCTTTGTAACTCACAAGTTAATCAGGACAAATATTTAAAAGTTCTTAAAAATATGCTACACACAAAAAATATTTCAATTACAAGCCGTTACATATTTGGACAGCTACACTTTAGGATTGAAAACAAGGCAACACCGTTCAAACATACAGAACACAAACTGACATACAATTTTGGCAGATTTAAATTAATGTGCTGTATGGGTGACCACAACCAGTTGAGAAACAACCAGTTGGCATTCAATAAATCAGTAAAGGAGATAGTAATATTCATACACACGTTTTAAGTTTATCTTGAGATAAGAAAACCTTTGTAAGAATGTCTAATACCTTTAACTGATGATTTACATATACACACACATTAACAGACACACACACACACACAACACACACACATATATATATATATATATATATATATATATATATATATATATATATATAGAGAGAGAGAGAGAGAGAGAGAGAGAGAGAGAGAGAGAGATGCAATAAACTGACGACGAACAGTACGAAACTAGTAACTAACTAGCCTAAGCGCTTTCGACTCTTAATGAGTCTTTTCCAAAGGCAAATACAAAACATATATACGATAAACAAATAAACACAAAAACGTTGTGTTCGTAAACCTCTACATGGCTGTCTTCACATGTGCTAAAACTATAAATACAACCAGCTTGTATAGACTAGATGCGGAAACTGAAAACGTTGTATAATTCCCTAAACGTCTAGAAGCCAAAGTGACATCTATTTTTACTTTTTGTACATATGTAACGCAGATTATATCCCGGATATTTGATTCTATACCGGTTATTCTTATAGTAAGAATTGAAGGATAATAAGAAGATTTAGAAAATGTTAAATTTTACTAGTGCATAGTTTTCATTTTCTAGTCTTCTTGGTTTAGACCGCTTAGTTTCAATGTTCTAAGGCGGCGTATCCAGTATGATTCCTTTTCCTTCCTGGTTTCGGAACTCCAGCTGTGGTTGTTAGCAATAGCGATAAGTATTATATCACTGAAAGTGTGGCCAGGGGAGGAGAAGTGTTCTGCGACCGGGCTTCTGTACAGCTTTTTTGTCATCCAATCAGATCTATGAAGGTTTATCCTTTTGTGTAGCTTTTCAGTTTCTCCGACGTACTGAAGGCCACAGATCTTACATGTGATGAGATAAATCACATTCTCTGTTTTGCACGTTTTGTTTGGACCATGTATGTTTAGTTTTTCTTTAGTCACTGTGCTAGTGAATGTCTCGGTCTCTATTATATGTTGACAGGTTTTGCATCTTTTATCGCCACAGGGTCCAGATTGACTAGGCTGGTTTTGACTAGCGATTGGCGTTAGCTTTGCCCTGACTAGGATGTCCTTTAGGTTTTTTGGTCTCCGGTAAGCTACTACAGGTTTGTTCGGAAGTATTAGGTTTAGTATGTCTGACGATTGCACGGTTGGCCAGTGGTTTGCGATGATTTTACCTACTTTGGGATTGTCTGAGTGATAGGTCAGAATAAATGGTATCCTATCAACCTTTTCTTTCTGTCCATATCTGAGTAGGTCATCACGGTTTGTTTGTTTGGCCCTTTGGATTGCCTCCGCAATCAGGTCTTTGTCGTAGCCTCGGTAAATTAAATGTTTAGCCAGCTCTTCAGACCTTTCTAGGAATCTTTCATCGTCGGAGCAAATTCTCAGTGCCTGGCTATATAGAATGTTCTTAATGCAGTGTTTTGGATGACAGCTGGTTGGGAGGAGATACTGGTGTTTGTCGGTTGGTTTCGAGTAGATGTCTGTGTGTAATTTGTTTTCCACCAGTCTGGTTGTCGTGTCCAGGGAAACATGGTTTGAGTTGGAAATTTCTGCCGTGTCTTTATATCCTTACATTTATGTAGAATATTACTATCCTTATTTTTGAAATGTAATTTCTAGCGAGTTTTCATAAAATTTACAGAGTATCATTTCTCGTATTTCAAACTTTTTGTTCGGTATCGTATCTACAAGCAAATCGTCTTTGACTCGCTGTTCCTGTATCAGATATAACATTATAAATTTATAGTCACACAGATTAGCTCGAAGTTGATTAAAAATTTTATTATAAGTTGCTGTTGCTATTTTATAAAAAATATTTTTGCTCTCGTATTTTGGCCCAATCTTTTCATTTTTTGCTGATAATGCAATACCTGCCCCTGACTTTATCAACAATAATGGATTTACTGCTCCTCCTACTGAAATAATTCCACTCGCTGTAATATCATAGAAATATATTTTAGCATACTTATAATTTTACTGTAATATTTCCTCGCACATCTGACACGGTTAAGTTTTTAATGGTAATATTTATAGTATTTGACGAGCTCATCCTTATCATTGTCTGACAGACCTAACGAAATATGATTGAAGTGGATTATTTCCTTTCTTGTCATTCTGAAACTGTTTTGGTAATTACTTCAATTGCCGTAGTAAAGTTTTTTTTTCAGCGGACACCTTACGGATCAGGGTACTAAAC
Source organism: Potamilus streckersoni (assembly GCA_016746295.1). Classification (NCBI taxonomy): domain Eukaryota; kingdom Metazoa; phylum Mollusca; class Bivalvia; order Unionida; family Unionidae; genus Potamilus; species Potamilus streckersoni. The sequence continues at coordinate 549,123 of JAEAOA010000094.1, read as the reverse complement.
TTGTTATTGATCGGATCAGCAAGAAATTCACGGTACTAATCCTACACTTCAGATAATATATCATCATATATGATACCTGTTAAAGCTGACGATGAAAATGGAGGGTTGGTATGTGTCAGTATATCATTGACTCTATCACTATAAATATATTCTGTTTCATCGAGATAACTAACAACATAACACAAATGTCGAAGTACTATATGCTGCTCGAGAATTCCATATACTGTTGCGAAACTTAAAAGACCTCGAATATCTGCTTGCTCTATACTTATAGTCGGCAGGTTTAGGTATCCAGCAATCGATTCTTTGATATTTTTTTTATTTTGCTTTTGTCAGTATCTTTCCAGCTCGTTTTTTGTGTAGTATTTCCAACTGCATTTTTTTAAAATCATAATATCAAGTACACGAAATACTAGAGGTTGAACGATTGCATCCCTGAATTTGTAATTTTTAAAAACATATATTTTCTTGTTTCAGCTAGCTTGTTAAGCTGATCGTGAATATGTTTTAGTCACTCTTTGTCTGATTTCTTACCGCCATGAAAGTTTATTTTCATAAGGTTAGATTTAGTGATAGTCAAGACTCATAAAAAAAATTTTCAACGTTGAACTGTCTTTCCTCGCATTCATGTACATGTTGGTTGGTTGGCTTCCGTTAGTCTCGAGAGACGATGAAAATGCGCCCATGAAAGGTGTTCTAGTTTGTAGCTGTGAAGCGTCTTCTGTGACTATAAAGTCCGACACGGGAGTGGCAATCCTTGCTGCAGTTGCTACACTTGAAGTATGACTCGGGTCTTGGTTGGAACTGCATCCTCTTCCTCTGAGATCTTTTCTCATCAGCGAGCTGTCGTAGCTTTTCCTCGCTGGCTTTCAGACCTGTGTACAGAGCATGTCGCCAGCTGGACTTGTCGAGGGCAAGCTCTTCCCAGGTGTTGACCTCTATTCCAAGAGCTTTCATATCCTGCTTGCAGACATCCTTGAAGCGAAGATGTGGCCGTCCTATTGATCTTCTGCCTGAGGAAAGCTTAGAGTAGAGAAGGTCTTTGGGGATCCGTCCATCATCCATTCGATGCACATGACCCAGCCATCTGATGCGACGTTGGCGGAGGAGTGTGACCATACTGGGAATTTTGGCCTTTTGAAGCACCTCGTTGTTTGTCACACGATAGCTCCAGGTGATCCCAAGTATGCGACGGAGACAACGCATGTGAAAGGCGCTTAGTCGTTTCTCCTGAGAGGCGTACAGGGTCCAAGTTTCGCTGGCATACAGAAGAGTGCTAAGCACGCAGGCACGGTACAAGGTGATCTTAGTGTTTAATGTCAGCTTGTTGTTGTTCCACACTCTCTTCGACAATCTAGAGAGAGTTGTTGACGCCTTTCCAATCCGCTTGTTGAGCTCGGCATGGAGTGAGAGGTTGTTGGTGATGGTAGAGCCAAGGTAAGTGAACTCACTGACTACTTCTAGTTTGTAGTTGTTAATGGTTATGCTGGGAGGGTCTGCGTCCTGAGCGATCACGTTGGTTTTCTTTAGGTTGATGGTCAGCCCGAATTCATCACATGCTTTATCAAAGCGGTTCATCAGGCGTTGTAGTTCAGCTTCTGTGTGAGTGACTATGGCAGCATCATCTGCAAAGAGAATGCCCCTAATGGTTGCTTTCCTTACTTTGCTCATTACCTTCAGTCGTGCCAGGTTGAACAGTCTGCCGTCTGAACGCGTGTGCAGGTAGATCCCTTCTGTGGACGTCCCAAAGGCGTACTTAAGCAGGACAGCGAAGAAGATGCCAAAGAGCGTGGGGGCAAGGACACAGCCTTGTTTCACTCCGCTGTGGATATTGAATGGTTCGGACGATGAGCCATCATACTGCACTGTGCCTTTCATGTCTACATGGAAGGACTGGATCATGCTTAACAGCTTTGGAGGGCATCCAATCTTCGTCAGGATTTTGAAGAGTCCGTCTCTGCTGACCAGATCGAATGCTTTGGTGAGGTCTATAAAAGCCAGGAAGAGGGGTCTGTGTTGTTCCCTGCATTTCTCCTGCAGTTGCCTGATGGAGAAGATCATGTCGATTGTGGACCTCTCTGCGCGGAACCCACACTGAGACTCTGGATACACACTATCGGCAAGCGTCTGCAGTCTGTTCAGGATGACTCTAGCGAAGACTTTACCCACGATGCTGAAATGTGATATGCCCCTGTAGTTGTTGCAGTCACTTCTGTCGCCCTTGTTCTTATACAGGGTTATGATGTTGGCGTCTCTCATATCCTGAGGCACTGCACCTTCATCTCAGCACTGGCAGAGAAGTTCATAAAGGTGTGTGAACAGCACACTGCCGCCACATCTGATGACTTCTGCTGAGATGACATCCTTTCCTGGGGCTTTACCTGTGGTCAGTTTCTCTAATGCTAGCTTTAGTTCTGTCACAGAAGGTTTCTCATCCAGTTTGGTCAAACAAGGGAGGTTTTCAATGGTGTTGAGGGCATTGTTGATCACGTTATTCTCTCTGGAATACAGTTCGGAATAGTACTCCACCCAGCGCTCCATCTGTTTGTTCTTGTCATGAATGATATCTCCTGCAGAAGACTTCAGTGGAGCTATCACTTTCTTCGTTGGACCCATTGCTTTCTTTATGCCATTATACATGCCTCTGCTGTTTCCGTTGTCTACTGCTGACTGGATGCTCTGACAGAGTAGAAGCCAGTATTCATTAGCGCATTGCCGTGCTAACCTCTGCACTTTGCTTCTGGTAGACCTATATGCATGTAGTGTCCTCACGCGGGGAGAACGCTTGAATTCCAGGTGGACACTGCGACGCTCTTCTATTGCTGGCATGAGTGTGGGGGAATTGGCGTTAAACCAGTCATTGTTCTTTGTCTGCTTCTTACCAAAGATTCTTGTGGCTGCACTGTACACAGTATCTCTGATGTTGTTCTATCTCTCTTTGGCACTGCCGTTGGGAGGTTCTGAACTGAAGGCCTTGGAGAGGGCGTAAGTGAATTCTTCAGCCTTGTCTGGATATGACGTCTTGCTCACATCGATGTGTGGTTTACCCATTTGCCTAGAGTGGTGGATCTTCTTTGGTTGAAGCTTAAATTTACAGCAGACTAGAGAGTGATCGGTGTCGCAGTCAGCGCTGTGGAATGTACGAGTAAGCTGCACCCCCTTCATGGCTGAACGTCTTGTGATAATCAAGTCCAGCTGATGCCAGTGTTTGGATCGGGGATGCCTCCAAGACACTTTGTGCCGTGGTTTTGTCTGAAAAAATGAATTGGTGATGCTGAGGTTGTGGAACGAGCACATTTCTAGTAGACGTTGCCCGTTTTCATTCATCTTCCCTATGCCAAACTTGCCGGGACACAAAGGCCAGGAGTTGTGATCGGCACCCACCCTAGCGTTGAAGTCGCCCAGTAATATCAAGTTCTCTTCCTTCGGAATATTGTCGATGAGCAAGTCGAGCTCGTTGTAAAACGCATCCTTGGTATCTGTGATGGCACTGAGTGTGGGAGCGTAAACACTGATGAGATTAACTAGCCCGGTTGTGGTGTGGATGCGAAGAGATAGCAGTATTTCGTTTCCTTGTTGGCAGTGTTCTATCATAGCGAGCAGAGAGTTTCTGACAGCAAAACCAACACCATACTCCCTGACTTCGTCTGAGCTCTTTCCTTGCCAGAAGAACGTGTAGTTCTTTTTTCTGAGGGTTCCAGAATCTGGTAGCCGTGTCTGTTGAAGTGAGGCGATATCGACATGGAGTCTTGCGAGTTAGTCGTTGATGACTTTAGTCTTTCGAACATGTACAGGACAGTATTTGCTAATTATATCAAAGTCTCTGATCGCGTATCTCAGTTGAGGGACTCTCATTCACGAAACTCTGGGAAAGTTATCTCTGTTCTCATTTAGACCGGGTGACTCTAATCTTTTTTTTCTTCATTCGAGCACTTATATTCACCGGTCTTGCTTCTTCAATACGTTCTGGGTCAAGAGAATCGCCATGATCTATCTCGATCTCCGTTTCGAAGTTTAAAATTATAAACTCTTTTGAGACTGATTGATGGAAGATCAATATATATTATAGATTACAATCACATTAAAACATATCGGGCTATTGCGCCAGACCAATACTAGGTCATCGATGTGTGCATCTGAAACATCGACATTCCTCGGTAAAAACCACACGCGATGACAGCATAAATCCGGAAATACAAGTATTTGTTTGTGGTTCAGGATAAAGTGTAAATTGTCGAGAAGTACCAAAACGACCATTTTTTTATATTATACAGTCCATATTATTATATTATACAGTCCATATTATTATACAGTCCATATTATTATATTATATAGTCCATATTATTATATTATACCGTCCATATTATTATACAGTCCATATTATTATATTATACAGTCCATATTATTAATCAGTCCATATTATTATATTATATAGTCCATATTATTATATTATACAGTCCATATTATTATACAGTCCATATTATTATATTATAAGTCCATATTATTATTATATTATATAGTCCATATCATCATTTGATCCTTCTACTCTAAAGTTACAAATACTTCCGAGATTAGTCTTCTGTACACTGCATTTTGATCGAAAATTTACATTTCTCTTCCTGTGACCCACTCTAACTCGTCAAATAGCGTACTGTTAAATGCAAACGCATAGCTTAGATTATTCCCTGATTTATAACAAACCCTTCATGATTATTTCTAACACGAGCGAGATGTGGAATGTGGCTGACATTATGTTTAGCTCGTTTGTACTACCACCAATCGCAAACGATTGGGTAGCACTATTCACGTACTGTTTACTGACAAAATCAAATGTAGAAACGGGTACATACATAGAAGTTATCTTGTTGGCTACCTTATCAATCGCACCTGTAACCTGTGCCTCCGGATATTTTAGGATAATTGGCATCGGAGGTTTAAGTCTTTGTTATTTTATTCTAACCCATGTTTAACCTACCTGTTATTGTATCACAGGATTTTGCTATTAGTGAGATAATATTTTCTGCTATCCTGTCGACGTAATTTGTATTTGTTAAATCTCGTGTTGCTAATGGAATTGCCGTAGTTGTTATCTTGTTCAATCCCACGTCCAGATTTCCCCACGATAGTGTCGCCGATTTTTGTTAAGTTAATTAAATATTAATTCCCCCTAACTATATTTCCAGCCATCGTCCTACCAACTAGTGGCAGCTTGTTGCTATCAACCCACTAAGTTGAGAGTAACGTACCACTTGTGAATTATTTATGTGAGTGGGGTATTCAGTCTCAAGATTTAAATTTTTCCGGTCATCTTTTCGACAACCATTGACAATTTACTATTGCTGACCACACTAACTTGAGCAAAGTTTACAGCCTGTGAGTTACCTGCGTCTATATGTGAATATGTTGTCTCAAGATCTAGCTCTCGCTGACCTAAATACTTAAGTTACCATTCATCTTTTTTCACCTGACAACGATAACATGCCATTATTGACAGCACTAAGTTGAGCAAAACCTGCTGTTAGTGAGTTATATGCGCTGATTAGTGGATATGTTGTTTCAAGGTCTGGCACTCGCTGACCTGACATACTTGCTTTGCCTTCATTGTATCTCCAGATTTATTTATATAGTTTGTTAAGTCTGCGCAAGCTGTAGTTACTTTTCTTTTTTCCTCTGATGAACTGTCAATTAACGTACCAAATTTTGTGCAACAGCTCATTCTTATTATTACCGCGAGATAAAAATTTTGAACACCTGGTATAGAATTAGCATGATCACCTTTGACACGGAACAGTTTAATAAAACATCAATATAACCACAGCCATTATCTGATAGTAGGACAAACTGGATCGAGGATAAACTAATCTTCTTATGAATCTGTTACTTAACGACCCGCTAATCTACGATAGAGTTTATATCTACACGATCAGTCCACAGCAGGATAAATACAAGCTGCTCAGTGAATACAATGAAAAAATGAAAAATGAACTTGGCGTTGGTATTTATCATAAAGCAATAAGCATAAAATTATTGTCTTTGATGACATCCCGTTAAGCAATGCAGAGATGAATAAGGGAAAATCTTATTTTTCATTATCGCAAAACAGAGAATGTAATGAACTGTATCTAGCCCAAGGATTTTATAACTTGGATCGATTTATCAAGTGATATGCAGGTTGATTCATACTGATTGATGGACTAGGCAATAGCGATGTAGGAGACATAGCACAAGAACAGTTCGGGATGTATTAACATACAAATTTGCTGAATGAATCTCTAGTGGACATTTAAAGGGACCACTTTCATGTTTTATTGAGTCATACTGTTCGCAAAGTGTCCACAAAGAATCGGACGGTAAACGAAATCCCAGAAAGAAAGTCACTAAGACAAACACTAATTGTCGACCCCAATTCAATGGACACAGTTCTGGTCAAAGGCAATGTTAATCCTGCACCGTTTGAATATTTTCAGTGATCTTCATCCACGGAATCTGTTGTATCACAAATGATAAAGGTCGTGACATGGTAGAACGTTTTGATACCATCTCTAATGTTCGGCTATAAGTATAGCTTCTGCACAAAACTGGTCGTATTCCTTCGACGTATCCAAAATATTTTGTCACTGACAAGTCGTTCAGAAGTTTTCTCTTCCACTAAGTTTACTTCTGGAAATCGAGTCAGTAAGTGTACCTGGTAGTAAACATAATCACTATCAACAATACAATCCTTCTCGCCCAAGAGTAATTTTATCAATGTCTGACCACTTGAACATTTCATCAGAATCAATCCTCTTATAGCACTCAGGTACCAGTGGTTCAATCATCGGTGACGTAACAGATGCAATTGTTTTTTTGCGTTGGACTTGTATTTTGATCAACTCTCAGTGAATACGTTCTCTCAATTCCACAGGTTAGCCACGAATGTTCTCTTGTAAAATATCCATGACATTGTATCAGTTAAACACTTCTCCTAGAGCGAAAGTAATGAACGCGGTGAGTAATTTCTGACAACTGTCATTTAGGGTAAGGGCCAAGAATATCAATAAAATATTCAAATGTAAATGGTATAAAGCAAAATAGTAGAATGAACGCACCATTGATTCAGAGAAATCGAACTTTTTTGTTGACTATTCACTGGTCTCTTGTGAATTTCTCGACATAAAAGTTCTGCAGTCACTAATTGAGATTTGTCACTGGCAAGTCACTGCGAAATATCCTTGTAGATCTTCTCTTGCAATTCATTGGTAATGTTTGAAGATTATTTTTTATATCAGGTTTAAATACTTGTCTAGGGGTTGTCCAACGTTTGACTCCTAACCACGTAGCTGATTTCGTACACGACATGGTTGGCTCACTTCAATTACGAGGTCCAACTAAAGGTAGTTAGTGACAATCCGGAAATCATGGAGCATGTTACAGATAAGCAGAATCTCTCATTTCCCACTCGCAAAGTGACACACCGCAACTGAAACATTTGCCTTTATCTCCTTCGCCCAAGTAGAAAAATCCGACTCTGGCTAGTTCTTCAGGGGTAGGTCCTCCCAGATATTTTTGACATTTTCCTCGAAAGGTTTAGAACTCAACATTCATAATCGTAATATTCAGGTAAACGCACAGGGAACGAATATTCGTCTTTCACAGGTGCATTCGATGAGGGAACGGTGAAATCCTTAGGAATGTGTACAGTTTTGCTTGACATCTGTAGGGTGGTAGCCGCATGGTTTCCTGTGGAGATGGACATTCACCATAAAAACCAGCGAAGTGAAAAAATGTATGATAAGTCCAGAGTTTTAAACAATTCCACGCTGACCCACGTTCCCGTCAATGTGTGTTCTTTCTGAGTGGGCTGACAAGGATGGTTTTGGTTGCACGTTTCGGCACAAGTACGGCAGAAGGGAAACATCAGTTTCCCTTGGCAATGATCTGGTGACACGTGATGATACAAGTTCGTGGGAGGGAAAACTTTACATTTAATCAATCCTTCGTATTGTCGAATGTTGTCCACGTCGATGTATTCGGTCAGCAATTGTGGATGCCCTGTGCGAAAGCGACAATATTCGCACACGTACAGATACAGAAAATAACGTCCAAGTATTAGATTTCTTTTCCTTTCTCCTCGTCAGCTTTGTACAGCAAACAAGTGGCATTCGTCCGTCCTCCATACAAACTGGTCAGAGGTTTCCACCAGCTTGAAATTTTCCAGGATGCGCTTAAACTCTGAATCAGTTTTCAATCGCTGATCCTACTTGTGTTACCACATTTCTATCGCTTGCTATCATTGCTCTTCTAACTGCAAGCGGCGTTGACAAGTGGCCTGGTACAATTCTTCCATAGTACGTTGTAAAAACTCGTTTTTCGTGTCACGTTGAGGGTAACAGATGGGACATCCTTGAAATAAGCACCCGTTTAACTCATTCATGATCTAAATGTTTTCTAAATATCAGTCATTTACCGAATACCTTCGAAAGTTTTTTCGCCTCCTCTGTTGCAAGCGTGTTGGATCCATTTGTTTGCCTTGTCGTACAAGTAATGTGACCAACGTAGGGCATTGACCGAGTATTGACGCTTGAAAAAATTGGTTGTTTGAGGACTGATGACAGCTATGGTGTTTTCATGCATAAATTGTTGACGGTACACTAAGGAACACGCTTGGGAAATGGTGCAGGCTACTTTCTGAGGATCGATCCTTCATTGTTCCATGATTAGTTCTCGAAATGTTCCACAGCAACGCTATTAAACGTCCACGTCAGAACGACAATATTTTAACATTTCTTCCTGAAAGTCGAAAGGATCTGAGGCGTGAGTCTGGCACCATGCGTAGATAGCTTCTCGTTGTTCTGTACGCATTTTATCAGGGTCGTAGTAGTGCGCCTCAGACAAATACGGTAGAACGGCGTGTATTGAAAAAGTGTGGAAAATTGCCTTTGGCCATTTGTCATGCCGAACGATTTTGGTCTACGAATCAAAAGCATGTCTAATTAACTCATGAATCTTTAAACTGCACTTGACACACTTGCATGAAAAGGATTTTTACTCCTTTCAAAGTTACTTTAGGACGTTCAGTACATTGTTCCGTGTAGTATCTCAACACAATCTTTCCCTCGTATTCTTAGAAATTGTGAGCCATCACCGTAGCATAGCGATGACAATATCCATAACGTTCGATGTCTTCTTGGCTCCACGTCTCGTCGATAGGGTTTAAGATCAGATCCATTGGGAGAAATCGGCTAGCGTGTTAGGCCCCCAAAAGAGTTTTTTTTTTTTTACGTCTTCCAGGAATCTTTCCGCAATAAGGGCAGTGAGTCAAGATAGCCTCTTGGATGCACTTCTCGCACGATCTGTGAGCCACCCAGAACTTAGGAATGTGAATCTTGCATGCATTCGAAATCGAAAAAGACGAATTGCCTTTTTTCTTCTGATCATTATCTTCTTCTCCTTCTTCATATTTGGAATTGTATTTTTGAATGTAGCATTGATGTTGTAAGTCCAAAATCTGACGACAAATGTGATATCGCTTCTTTCCTGAATAGACGTGCGCTTTGGCACTGTTGGTATGTATGCCTTGGCCTCAAATAGGGCACAATCTCAAGAAATGACTAGCACTTTTCCGCTGTGAATCTTGCATCTTCAAATGTTGTTGGTAACAGGTTGAACTGACAAAGGTGCACTGACAAGCTGTGCAATGCACAGGTTCTTGTTCTTCGTCCAGACAGGGTTTAGAGGCTAAACATCTCTCACATTTTGATCCATTATGCTTGTGTTGCTTTCGATAGTCACATTTCTCACAGTAATATCTGTACGAAATCTTTGCCTCCACACAACAGAGATCCGCGCACTTCTTCAGATTGCACTTTCAAGGTGTAGTGGGGAGCCAAGACGTCTTGCAACTTTTGCATTTCAGGAATGCCACAAAGTTGTTCGGCTCGGTTAGATTTTCGAATGTTCTCCCAGTCTCTTTTCTATTGTGCTGTGTCGTTCTTGTCAGCATACGTTCGACCAACCACGATGGCACGGCTTAACACATCATGTCTTGAAAAATGTTAATTTGGACGAGGCTACGCTTGATGCTGCGACGGTCATCCACCAAAAACACCTTTCTGCGACTTGTCTTTTGGGGAATAGAAACGTGGGTTATGAACAATGTAGCTTTTCCGTCACTGATGTCATTGGATTGCTGCATGTTGAATCTTATCGATGACTTTTTAAAGGTGTCTGTTCTGCTGAGCTGCTAAACTCAATCCAAACAGGAAACTTCAAACTGTCGTTAGGAATGGAAAGTCTTAAGCGATCGTCTTCTTTGGCTTGTCATTACCGTTTCAGTGTGGTTAACAATTAATCCCACACATCGGTGATAAACCTTTCTGCTTTCATCAACAGTACGTCGGACTTGAAATCATTGAACTTCACCGCGTACTCGCAGGCCGTAGTTCTAAATTTTCTAGAGGAGCGTTTGTCCTTTTCTCGAATATGGTAATACTTTTCGGGGTTACTGGAGGCCTTTGGTTTTGTGTAGATTCTCTGGGTTTAGATTCTGGTTCATTCATGTCATCTTCAATATCGCTGACATGAATTTGAACCAAGACTTCAGCTACTGCGCAAGGCTATAAATCACAAACTGCCTCTTACTTTCTCCTCCTTTCTTTCTCTGTATCTAAATGTACTCTTTTTATGGTTACCTACGTATTGGCTTGTTTATGTTACGTACTCCCATCCTTTGACATTTTCGCCTGTGGATTGCTTTCATAACATGGTTCTTATTTTCATTGGTCATGGTTAATGATTTCCTAATGTCCATTTCAGTATATGCTACAATATCAATTCTGATTTTTATTTTTGGACAAGCCTATGTGTGGTCGATTCGATTTATGGTTGTTTAAGTATGTTTTTTTTTTCTCCTTAAAAACATAGTACAGTCTATGTATAAAATCTATATTGCATTACATTCATGTGCATATATAGTTTCCAATGGCTTTATTCCTTTTATGTATGCACGTGATTATCCTGCTACCTTTTTTGTATAATCATATTTTACTCTTGAAATTAAAACAGAGTCACTTTTGCTTAAAAGTGAATAAAAAAATAGCTAGTAAAATAAAACATGCGTATATGTTATGTTTGTAAGTGTTGCGATTTATAACAAATTCGCTCATGCTGTTTATTAATTATATCACCATAGGACCCCGCGTTCATCGCTTGCTGTATTGGCTCCCGCACATCCTAGAGCCGGGCCTGAAGAGTTCTGGGAAGGTTAGAACCCAGACTCTTAGGTGCCTCAGATAGGAGAATGGAGGAAAACCGACCCATTGAAAAAGGACAACTCTGAAAACAAAACAAAAATTAGACAAACAAAAACAAAGAGCAACCCTGCAAAAGTAAACACGAAAAAAAAAAGAAATAAATAAAAAATAAAATAACAAGAGAAACGAAAAGGGTCCAACAAAACAAAAAAGGGAAATTCTTTAGAAAACTTGGTGCCACTCCGAACTCTTACCAGCTATGTGCTGGGACGGGCGAGGCATGTGTCAACAAAGACATTTCACCGAGTTTTTAAAAATAAAAAGGAGCAGAAAGTAGTTATTGCTGAGAAAAATAATATAATGTTTTATTTTTCTCGTGTATTTTGGTTGTGTGTGTTCGTGATTCCATGTACGAGATTTTCAACGACTTTTGTAAGCCTGCCTACCTTGCTCGGAGCACAAGAGTTTGCAGTTTATATGCTTGGAGCCACATAATATAGCCTTACGAGATCCTAGTACTAATATTTGTACAAAATAAGTTGAGGCTACGACATCGTAGCTATACGAGATACATGTAGCTCTGTCTTCATGTTATTTCGTTTTGCCTGTTTGTGAAATTTTTTAAAAAATATTTACATTTGATTTTAGATGTAGCACTGTTTGTATACACAAATTTTGCGTAGATCTAACAAGGGTATTACCATTGTGTTCTTTTTTTGGGGAGAGGGCACCAGACAGATGTCCCCCCCCACATACCCCCCCGAAAAACAACTAAAAAGGTGTTGTATGTGCTTTTATATAACCCCCAATCTTTTGATCTGTGTTTTATTAAAAAAAGAATTTTGATCAAAATTTTTTCTTTATCGTCAATTTTTGATGGATTATTTTTTCCCCTAGTATATCTAAATAGAGTTTCATTTACCTTATTGGGGTCGGTCCCTTTGTTTGTATTATTGTGACCTTGGCTAAGGGCCCCCTATGTCCTATGTATGCTGTGTTTTGTGCTGTCGTGTATGTTGCTATAAAGTGTATTTGTTAGGACAGCCACTAAGTCAAATTGTTCCAGGTTTCTAATTAGAATTATATATATGCATATTAACTCTTTCATTTAATTTTTAAGAACCCTCGCCTTCTTCTTCCATTCATCTTTTATACTATTGTATGCATATAATATATATTATTTAATAAAATTAAATTATTATTATTATTTATAAAGTTTATAAAAGTTTCGAGATTTCGAATATTTGTGGGCGAGACGGTGCAAACTAAATGTTTATATATATATATATATATATATATATATATATATATATATATATATATATATATATATATATATATATATATATATATATATATATATATATATATATAAACCTAATGTTTTAGTCTGTGTGTTCGTGTGAGAAGCGACTTGCTGGGTTTAGACAGAGGGCATACAACTGAATTGAATTGAATAGAATTACCTTATTCTTATATATACCGGAAGTTTATTAGGAGTTAGTTTTTATTTTTGATAATTTATCTCACAAGTCATTAAGAAAAGAGAATAAGATGCTGTTAAAATTAATAATAATTAGCTAATTATATACAAAGTAATCGTTATGGTTTCCATTTAATTATATTATTTGTTTCAGATTTCCGTACCTCGGTATTCACGGTAAAGGAGCACGGATAATGGCGGATAGCGTGGATATTGATCTGTATGAAAATATTGAAGAGGGTTTTGACCAGGTGTGTATGAGAATTGAAAAATTCGTAACTAAGAGTTTGAACAGAATATAATAGTTTTCCCTTTTCAAGGAATGGCATTTCGGTAGCATTATTATGGCCATTGCGTCAGGGATGTTTGTTAGGCGGTAGATACATGCAGCAAGTTTTGGTTTGAACAACGCAGCTATCTTTTTTGTTTGGCTCATTGTATCACGTATTAATGTCAATAGGGCTGATATGAATTAATAACGAATTGTATGGGGTTCTTATAGTATTTATATAAAAGTTTGATGGATTGAAAGTTTTGTTTCAAGTTAATAGTGCCCTCAATTTTAGATAATTTCTGAACTGTTTTAGATAATTTCTGAGACCAGTACGACCTATTTTTTTTTTCAGTGTACGTATTTTACAAAATATATCTTCAACATATAGTATTACTATAAAAACTGCATCAGGAATACAAAAAAATGTATAAAACTTAGTCCTTTCAATAATTGATTTAGAATTTCTAACCTGATTATTATCAAGGTGTCCAAAACACTCAGATTGTTGGCATTTCAACGCAAACAGAAAATCCTGATGTAAACAAGCAGCTCGCTTGTTGTCATTAATGGTTTCTGCAGAATTCATTTTCAGTAAAAACTCGTTTGCATCAAAAATTTGCAATGTGTGCTTAAAATATGTCGACTATGAATTCAACAAATGAATAGGAACTCATATAGGTGTTCACATAGTCCTACAATGTAAGACTTTGATCTTGACATTTATGTTTTCGGCATCAATGTCTTACTACCCAAATAATGGCACTGTGTATCGTGTTTTGATGTTGGTTAATATTTGAATGACAGGTCAAATTTTCAGAAATATCTCATTAACTAGGCAGCCAGTATGGGTGCTTTTCGCAAGATAATGTTTTTCTTAATAAATTCAAATTGCCACACAAGCAAATAGATGTTTTCAAGTTCCTCTGGCCTACATTTCAATTGGCTGTAATGCGATGGAAGCCATGAATACCAAAATTGGTTAAAAGGATGATAAGAATCTTGAAAGAAACAAAGTTATCTAAACACTTTCTTCCATATTAAATATAGGCCAAAGGAACTTGAAAACATGTCCATTTGTTTGTGGTGTTTGAATTTATTAGGAAAAAGTATGAGGCATGCAAATGAAGGCATGTATGGAATGAAAGATATGACATTAGTAGAATGAGGGTGCTGAAATCAGAAATCAGACAATGTGACCACTTTAAAATTGGTTTTATAGGTATGAAGGAATATAAATCAGATTTTTCACTGAAGTTCGTAACCATAGAGCAAAAATGCCATTTACCACGAAATAGACATAGACAAAAAATGTTTTTCCTATTGCTCTAGTTTTAAAATTGGGATAGAGCTTTTTTTTTAATTTAAATATATAATAGTGATTAGTATATATAATGTACTAGATGCTTTAACCCTTTCATCACTAAGTAACTTTGTAGACATAGAGTCCACAACACTAAGTAACTTTGGAGTTGTAAAGCAAAATGACTTGTGGACTTTGAAACAACATAACTTTGCCAATGTAAAAGATATCTGGCTGGAATAGGTGTTAAAATCAAGGTTAATTTTTTTTTTTATGACTAATTCATTCAAATGTGCATATCTATTACAGCTGTTAAAATGCAGGTGCAAACAGGTAACACAACAGGTAAAATACAATTATTTTATTACCTCTTAGAAAACTTAGAAAGTTCTCAAAACTTGTTCAATTGACCCTAGATGTACTAGTGAATAATCACAGTAACAACACGTCTTTTTTTCATGGTGTCCATAATATATAAAATTCTATAAAATGGACCAAAATGATCTCCAAGGTGAGATATGTCCACACACCTATATCGCTCTGCCATGTTTGATCGTCACATTGAAGTTCATTAAACGGACAATTTTTCTAAAAACTTCATCTGAATAGAATATTTGAAAATATTCAGAAACTTTCCTGGAGCCATCTAACACTCGGGTGTGCCCAACTGTCAGAAAACTGAAACTCTGGTTTTCCAACTTCATCCAAACAAAATCACATGGAGCGTAAATTCCTCTGGTTCAAAACCTTCAAAGTCCTCTTCATCGTAATCACTGTCACCCGCAAATGCATTCCATTGTCTGTCCAGACGTCTTCTCTCATTTTCATCCAAATTTACCAGGTCAAAATTATTAAAATCCTGAGATAACTCTCCTCTGAAATTTCTTCAAACTGCGCCATTTTGGATACAAATTTCACCATTCGGAAAACACTTTCAAAGTTCCTACTTTGTTTGGTATTTCTATTGTATACAATCTAAACTCACAAGATCATCCAAATATAACATCTACATTACAAGATTGAAGTTATTTGAGGTACATTGAAATTTAGTCTGGTACTATAATGTTAAAGAAGAACACTGCCCCTTACCGAAAAATCGGTCAATAGTGTTTACTGACTTACTTCCCCTGAACGAATTTTTCGGTCTGTAGGGATGAAAGGTTTAAATTCTAGGCAAAACTGGGTATGTAATCAGTTTAAGTATTTTTGTATATAATATAATCCAGTGTATATCCATTTACCTCATGTAAGTGCCTTTTTAGGATGCCTCTACTCCATTCACACGTGGGCACCTGTTGGAAACATCTGCCATTTTTAGCTGGTTTTGTTTTTGCCACCATTGGGGAGAACCCTTGATAGATGTTATGTTCATTCATTAATATAAATGACCATTACATCAAATCTTTGATTCCTGTTTAAGATCTAAACGTCAGCTACTATTTGAAGTAACTGGTTCAGATTCTCCATTCTCCAAAATGGATACCATGGAGTTTCATGCAGCACCTTCTGGAGTTATACTTATTCGGAGTTATACTTATTCAGATTTGCAAATGGCATTTAGTCCAAGTCTTGATGTGAAAGCAACAAATTGTAGTAATATTTATTATCATAGGGTTTATCTTCTAATTTAATTTGAATCCTTAGCAGTTTTTTTTAAGTTTTTTTTTAGATTACGTGCACTATACTTATTGCCTACACTCGGAAATTTATGCAATGCTTAATTGGTGAGCATGTGTTCAAGAGGTGGTGCAGAAAATCCTTGTGAAACCTGAGCCTTTTCTGAAAGTGGGAAATTGAGTTAGTCCCAAGTTTTTTTTTGCACCCAACAGTACTCTTAGGCTGTGCTTTTTATTCATCAGGGATGCACATTTGTGCTTTATCAGAAGCCCTGACCAAAGGAAATGCTCTGTTGCATAAACTTCGTTGTTGGATCCTATTAGGAGTAGATATGGTAACAGACAGACAGATGGATAGTTGGTTTCACAACATATGTGGTGCATTTTGTAGGGTAAAAATTGTTTAGAATCATGCAGAATTCTGTCCTGGAAATTTTGTTCCCAGTTGAATAAATGTTTTGCAGAGGTGATGAATACATAACCAACTTCCATTTATGCTAGAAAACGTCAAGATGATGCCATATGGGTTTGTTTGCTTCTTGAATGGCAAATATGCAACTGGAAGAGTTCTACAATTGTTCTCAATGTTCTCAAGATTGATGATGGGAATTTAAGGACTAAATCAAGTTAAGACCAGAATATGAATATGAATATGAAGGGTTCAATGTCACGAACATATCACATTCTTTAATTCATTAACCCCTACCACCCTGATAACTCGTTACACTTTTTCTCCCTTATCTACCGAGTGCCTTGATAGCTCAACCAAGTTTACCTAGCTTGTATCCCGGGTGCCAAATTTGACTGGCAGTATTTGTCTAGGCTTATTTCCAGCACGACAAGGTAAGTAGTCACAAACCATTGGTTGATTTTAAACCATTTCCTAAATAGGCAGGCAGTTGAACCATTAAAATTTTAGCTTACATAAAGTGAACATTGCTGAACACAGGATAAAATATTTGATTTCAATAGCAGCAGAAATAGTGAAGATATTTAGATCTAAAAATGATGTATATTGTCGGGAATCATCCAGTTGGAGCCAACTTTTACTTGACAAACTCTCGTGAGTTTAGCTTGTATACAACTACAAATATTGAACAAAGTAGGAACTTTTAAAATGTTTTCCAAATGCTGAAATTTGTATCCAAAATGGTGGCGTTTGAAGGTATTTAGAGAACAGTTATCAGAGGATCTTAATATTTTTGATCTGGTAAATTTGGATGAAAATGAGTGAAGACGTATGGAGAGACAATGGAATGCATTTGTGGGTGACAGTGATTACGATGAAGAGGACTTTGAAGGTTTTGAACCAGAGGAATTGTACATTCCACATGGTTTTGTTTGGACAAAGCCGGAAAACCAAAGAGATTTGTTTCAGTTTTCTGACAGAATATGGCACACCCGATTGTTAGATGGCTCCAGGAAAGCTTCAGAATATTTTTAAATATTCTATTCAGATGAAGTTTTTGGAAAAATTGTCCATTTAACGAACTTCAATGCGACGATCAAATGTGGCAGAGGCGATAATAGGTGTGTGGATAAATCTCACCTTGGAGATCATATTGGTTCATTTTATAGAATTTTATATATTATGGACACCATGAAAGAAAGACTTGTGCTGCTACTGTTATTATTTACTAGTGCATCTAGGGTCAATAGAACAAGTTTTGAGAACTTTCTATGTTTTCTAAAAGGTAATAAAAAAATTACTTGTATCAGATTTTTTCACTGAAGTTGGTAACCATAGAGTGAAAATGCCATTTACCACGAAATAGACATAGACAAAAAATGTTTTTCCTATTGCTCTAGTTTTAAAATTGGGATAGGGCCTTTTGTGTTACCTGTTTGCACCTGCATTTTAACAGTTGTAATAGATATGCACATTTTATTGAATTAGTCATAAAATATGATTTTTTAACCTTGATTTTGACACCTAATCCAGCCAGATATCTTTAACATTGGCAAAGTTATGTTGTTTCAAAGTCCACAAGTCATTTTGCTTTACAACTCCAAAGTTACTTAGTGTTGAGGACTCTATGCCTACAAAGTTACTTAGTGATGAAAGGGTTAAGTGTTTTATTAGTATTTAAATGTTCAGTGAGAATTCTAAGACTGAAAGGTAATTCAAGATCAAGGAAAATATGTGCATCTTTGGATGGTATTCACAGGAGGTTAAGTTTACAACAGATGACAAGTGGAATTTATGTGTATATAAAATATAATTATTTCATGTGTTAATTATTGTGTGTATATTCCTAATGGATTTTATGGATTATTCATGGCAAGAGAAAGAAGGTGATAAGTACATCATTTATTTTCACCTTTATGCACAAGTTTTATTTATTCATATAGCATGAAATTTGCACCATTATGTACATAATTTTATTGAGAACTGTTGTGCCAAATTGCCTAATTAAACAAATATAAATAAAGTAATAACAAATTTACTGCAAGTAAACCCTCAGGAAAAATATGCAAGCCCAGTTCTCTCAGAGATACAGGCACTGATAAAACTAACACTGGTGTAGGTGATGTCTTTGAGTATGCTGTAGGGGACTGCCTAGCTTTTTGGGGTTAATGAGTTAATAAAATTTTTGTTTTCTTTTTGGTTTTTCAGGAAGAGTACAACCATGATGGGGACTTGTATGATGATGTTATAACTGCCTCATCACGTGGAGAGGGATTAGATGTAAGATATTAAATGTAACAAACACAGTAATTAAGAGGCCATTTTATTTTGCACCCCATATCATAGAGGGGATCTCATTAATTTTTTATAGCATTGTGGTAATGGCTTGGAAGCATCACAAAATGTTAGAAATGTGCATTGTCACTGTTAAGGTTAAAAGTCAATGAAATCTCTAAGGAAGGACACATAATTAGTAAATTCATTATTTACCATGGATACAATGTGAAAATTCAGAAAGAACATAGTGTTATTAAATGTATATCACAAATCCAAAAGTAAAAGAGTATTCAGATTAATTTCATTCGGATTTCAAATTTTATAGTCTTGATGTATCAAATTGATAAAATCAGAAAGGTCTTTAAATCAATTCACAGTAATCCCAAAATAGTAATTTAGTCTGAAAATCAGTGAACAGTTTGTAATTTCAGTGAATAATTTTAAATAAACCCTTTAATTAAGTTTGAACACAACAATAAGACTGATTTCACTTCAGAGGTATGAGTGCGTAATTCCAATATAATTAAGATTATATCAGTAAAACCTGATAGGAGATATACTTCTGTCATTAAACATGAAATCATATTTTACATTTGAAGATCACATTTTAGCATATGAAATCATTTCTGAATTACTTGTTCTTTATAACAACCTAGATTTGTTTTTGTTAATAAGAAATAAACAACCACTGTTAAATAAATAAATATTCACTAATTATAAGTGTTATAGATATCCCTTTGTTCAGCTTACTTAGAAAGGGCAACTGTTTTGTTAACTGAGAATCGTTCATCATATTGCTCTTTGTCTTTGGTATCTGCAACAAAATGATTGTTTTTGTTTTGTTGTCATTACAATATATATCACTATTCATTAACAGCTTGACTACAACTCTATTACATCTGTCTGTAGCCAAGAAATGTGCACATTTGAAAAGGAGTTCTGAAGCCATTTGAGTTTATTTATCCAGTAAAAAAAATTATATTCGTAGACGATGAAGTGAAGACCAAAGAGCACTGGGCAGTTAATCTCATTGTTTCAATATAGTAATGCAATAAAAACTAAAAACCAAGTTATGTGTAGCCTCATTTCTCTACGCAGAGCCTTCTGAATTTGATCTGTTGAGGTGAATCTAGCCTTCAATCCAGTATTTACTGGAAAAGACCAAGCTAAGTCCAAAGAGTATTTAACTAGCATGTTTATTCTGTCTGCATAGCCAAGTGGCCTAATGACAACGGATCCCATAATTACCTGTACAACAAAAAAGATTTATTCAGGTTTTAATTGCCAATGGAATATTATAGTGCTCTTATCGTATTTACCTAAGGGATATCTCTCTCTCTCTCTCTCTCTCTCTCTCTCTCTCTCTCTCTCTCTCTCTCTCTCTCTCTCTCTCTCTCTCTCTCAATTAGATTCTTAGTTGAGAGCAGAAGGAGACAAATTTGTCCATTTGTTTTGTATGTTCATTTGTTTAGTGCCACATGTTCCGTCAATCTTTTTAAGGTATGATCTCATTTATTTTTGTACAGTCATTACCACAAAATGATAATTACTTTATTTTACATATAAATTTTCGTACAACGAAATTATTTTTTTGGGTATGAAAAGTAACACTAAATATGGTAGACCATCTGTTCCTGTATTGTCCGTTGACCCTTTGTTAAAATTCTGACTTATGTGTGGAAAACAGCTTCACTCCGCTACCACATTTTGTTGGACAATTCATCATGCAGTGAGGAACAGTGACTACAATCTACCAAACGACGTCCAGTTCCTTTTTACAAAATGTGCCCAGATAAAATAGCTTGCTGAAATTTTAAAGAAAACATTACCTTTGAAACACCAATTATTACGAAAACGTACTTAGCAAATGGAAAAAATTCAGTCTCAGTTGTGCAGTAGTTTCTTAATGTTGCTGCCACAATAAGAAACGGGCATTTGTTTGGTTTTCCAAATTCGTCCTTTAGCAGTGACTTCAGTAACGCATGCACCTGTCATTAAAGCAGGCAGACTACAATCTTCAATAAAAACTAAGAACCTTTCTTCAAAGGGAATCAGTACATAAAATAAAAGCAATGGAATCTGATGGATTGTGTGATTTTCTAACGTGACTGGAACGTGTTTGCTCTGCCATAAAAGTTTCCTTTTTTGCAGGGAAAAGGTTTATTTTGATGAACGCTACCAATGGCAGCTTAAAGCTCGAACTTTTACCAACTTGTGGTGAGCTGAGAAGTAAATGTGCTTCCTCATTCGTTATATGATTGTTCTATGTTTTTCCACTGAATTCTGACCTATATATATATATATATATATATATATATATATATATATATATATATATATATATATATATATATATATGACCTATGACAAAATTATTGAATATTTTAATTCTATTTGTATGTTTTCATTGGAATTACTTTTTTTGTGGATTTGATGTATGTAATGAGATTTGCAGGTGAGTATACTGTTTTGATAATCTATTGATGTTATACATTTGACATATATATTTAAAAAATAAGTTATACAGTCTGGTTCTCTAAATAAAGTAAAATATTTTGTCTTCTCTGTTTTCACTACAGGTGTGTTTTATTTAATATAAATCAATTTTCGATGATAAACCAGTCAATAGTTCTCTAAATAAAGTAAAATATTTTGTCTTCTCTGTTTTCACTACAGGTATATTTCTTATTTAATATAAATCAATTTTAGATGATAAATGTGCAAATGAAGCACATATTTAACAATCCCCATTTATTACCTCTCTTTATTACCTACCCCAACCCCAGTGTAAAATTTTTTCCCCCAGGTTGCATGCATCATTTTCATAAGCTAACTGACCTGGTTGCTTAAAACATGGTTTGGTCGGGTTCTATGGCTCCTAACTACTGTGTTATAGCAGGGTCATAATGTGTGAGTGTGTGTTTGTATATATATATATATATATATATATATATATATAGAGATCTCGGAACCGCTTAATTACGCATATTTGGACGAAATTTTTTAATTTGTTATACAGAAAATCACCCAACAGGAGTCCCTCGTAGGCACGTTTTTGTTGCAAGGAGGAAAGTTTTGCGGCAAAATAAATAAGTTTTAATCACTGAAAACTAAAGCAATGCTTTTATTTTACTTTGTTGCTGAATTCTTTGATCAAAGTTTGCCGGCTTTGATGAAGGTGCATGTGTTATTGAAAACGCTGCTAAAGGCTTCCTTTTAAGGACAAAACATATACCCATTTGTTATTGCTGTGGCAACATCAAATGAAATGTAGAACATTGACACAATTTTTTAAAAAATTTCCTTAGTGTATATCGATGTTTTAGAGGTAATCAGTTTTCATTGAAGTTGCAGCAAACCTATTATTTTTTTTTAAATTGCTGTCGTGTGCTTGACTATAGTCATTTCACGTTTCGGCCTTCTTAGGTGGTTGATTGTAGCTAGTTAGACGTTGCATGGCCAGTTTGATTATATTACAGCATACAGTATCAAGGCCAGATATCAGCATAAGTGGATTACGACATAATAATTAACTGTTAAGGTGGTTTGTGAATATGAAATAAGGATCTGTTTATGTAACAATTGATTCCAGTGCATTTTACATCCAATTTTGCACTTCCTGTCATGAATCCTTTGAATTTCTCCACTCCAAACTCAAGACTGTATATACCATTTTTATGAGCCACAAATGTTGTAGCCATAAATATGGGCAGATGGTTTATTTTGTTACAAATAAGTAAAACATAATTGCAATTTGACATTGGCATAGCCCAGTGCAATCACTGTTATTGATTTCATTTCCGGTTGTTGCCTTATAAATATTGCATGTGAACTCAAAATCAAGAGACTTGGACAAAATGCTGTTTGCAAATTTATACGCGTTTTGTAGTAAAATGGAAAAATGATTTCAATGAGATTCAGAACTGTGGTAAAGTTGCTATAACTGATAGTTCGGATGCAGCTGTAGCCAAGTGTAAGAAAGTATGTGATTTCTGGCTTAGTGGGGACTGTCACTTTTGCTGGTGGAACTCTTTTTTTTACCAACTTAGTAGTCCTGGATGCCTAGTTTTAAAATCCTAGCGAGACCTCTGTCAGAAATATATATATATATATATATATATATATATATATATATATATATATATATATAAAATCAGGGGTAAAGCTATACTTACATTTTAAGGAGAAGTGACTTCTCCTTTTGGTCAGAACAGGTAGAAGTGGAAGTAAACCTGGAAAAGTGAGACAAGAAATGTGAAATATATATAAGATATATTTAATGCTGTAATATATATATGTGTGTGTGTATGTATATATATATATATATATATATATATATATATATATATATATATATATACACACACACACATACATACAGAGATATTGAAACCGCTTAATTACACATATTTGATTTAGGACACATAAAATTGGGATACTGGAGTCCTCCTTACACACGCTTTTGTTGCAAGGAGGAAACTTGCAACATTGACGCAATTTTTAAAAAAATTATTAGTTTATATCGGTGCTTCAGAGGTAATAAGTCTTCATTGAAGTTGCAGTAAAACTTGTTTTTCTTATAGTTTTTTTAAATATTAATTGCTGTTGTTTGGTCGACTGTAGTCATTTCACGTTTCCATCCTTAGAGGCGGTCAAGTGAAGCTATAGTCAATTTGATTATATTACTAGCATACAAGTATCCAGGCATGATATCAGCATAAGCAGATTAGGACATAACAATTAACTGTTAGGATGGTTTGGTCAATATGAAATAAGGATTTATTTATGTAACAATTGATTCCAGTGCATTTTTATATCCAAGTTTGCAGCTTCCTGTCATGGTGTCTTTGAATTTCTCTACTTCAAGCTCAAGACAAAAGTTTTTATCAGCCAAAAATGTTGTAGCCACAAATATGTCTAGAAGGTATATTTTTGTTGCCGATATGTGAAACATAATTGCAATTTGTGAAATTGGCAAAGCCATTTCAATCACTTATCAATTTCATTTCCGATTGTTGCAGTATAAATATTGACCTTGAACTCGAAATCAAGAGACTTTGACAAAATGCTGTTTTCAAATTTAAACAAGTGTTTTGTAGTTAATCGGAAAAAATTATGAAGATTTAAATGAGATTCAGAACTGTGCTAAAGTTGCTATAACTTATAGTTCGGATGCATTGGGTCTTTATGTCCTGGCAATTTTGAACCTGTTTTGAATTTAACTACGTAAATGTAGAAACACATTTTAGCTTTTTTTTATTAAAGATAAAATTAAATTTTCTGCAAACTAACCAATTAAATTATTTTATCTTTTCTTAAGCACCCTGAACATCACGATAATGGGAGCAAGAATGCTGCAGCCCCATCATTACCCTCAAACTACAATGGAAAAAGATACAGTGTGTATGTTGGGAATATGACATGGGTAAGTGTTTGTATGTATTTTAGTGCGGAAAAAAGTGGTGGCATGTCTAAAGTTATTTCAAATCACCCAGTTTATCATGCAGATATATAGGTTGTACTTGCTTAAGGACTTAAATCATACAAAGGGTTGATTAGGTGTTAATATAATTTTATATTCTCTGTAAGAACATTCTAAATTAAAAATTCTGTATATAGCAGGGCTGAGCAAATATTTTTTTAAACCACCTTTCCCTTCAATAGTCCCACCTTACTTTTCACAGGTCCCAAAATGGTAATCACGTCCCGAGATTTGATGAAAAGTGTGAAACCATAGAAAAAACAAAAGAAATAATATCCGTCATTATTTCTTAAAAGAATTTAATTTTTGAAAAACATTGGTTGTTATTCATTTGGATTCATCAGGTTAACAATATATGCTTTAGCTGATGGATTTGAAAATTATGTCCATGTATATGTCTGCCACATGCACCAGCACTAAGCCAGCAGTTGAAAGCTGTGTCTGTCAGAGTTAAAATCCTCAAGCTCAGTGGTCCATTTGCAGAAATGTTCATCTGTGTGAATTTCCTACCTGTGCCAGTTTTGGATATTGTTTGCAGTAACTGCAAAACATCTTTCCTTCTGAGTCAATATATTGAAGCCAGGGATAACAATCAACCCAATGCAGCTGAAAATTTCTGTCTCTTAGTAGTGTCATTTTTTTTACATTTCTTGCCATCACTGATTGTTGATTATGTTTCTTTGGAGAAATAGCTACCACACACTCAGTATCCATCTTATGTTTTGTCCTTATATTTTTAAACAATTTTACATTCTCCAAATCGCCGTTATTACCTTCCTTATGAAAAAAGTTTAGCAAACTCATTTTATCCACAGAGTATCTATCAGCTTGCTTTGTAACTACTTCTAAAGTGATCATAGCATCAATTTTATCTTTTAAATACGAACTGAAACTGCTCATTAATTATAGTCCAACGCTACATCTCCGTTTGTTTGTACCCTCCACTGATTACAAAAAGTAAAACATTTAATGTGATAAAAAGTGCACAGAACTAAGTCAATTGAATCATTGATTTATAATTTCTAACCTGAATGCGACCAGAATGGCACTAAACTGGCATACCCTTGCACCTTCATGCTTAATGGACTTTGCATACTAACTCGGCACCATATTCCATACACTATAGGGCAGTTTATTTCTATCTGACAACATAATGACGTAATTCATCCTATTCGGTAACTGCCGGATAATTCTGTAAATTACCATAACGTTCAGTTTGGAATTATATTCCTTTGCACACATGAACATATTAAATCCAAGTGAAAGGCAAATTATTTTTCCTTTGCATGATTCGACACTGTAAATATCGAAAGCAGACGATATGCATGTACATCTTTAGTCGCGCATACACCCCTTTGCTGAAAATGGACTGGTTCAGGAATTGGAATGTTCATCTTTTATATCAGAAACTTCCGTTAAGCATGAAACATGCAGACAATGATGGTGTTATGGTCATTCAGGTTAGAAAATATAAACAAATAAAAGACTTCACTAAGTTCTTAGCACTTGTTATCAACTTAAAGGTTTCTATTAAAATTGGGGGGGTCACAAACAAACTGGTTTTTTGACTCGGACTATAGTGTAACTGTTTCACTTCCAACACGATATTGCATGTGGAACATTTATAAATTAAAGAATCATTACTGTCCTTTAATCAGTTCTTAAAGAAACCGACACTGATGTCGAGAAAATACCTATCATTAATTTAATTACATTGACTCACTGGATTAAAATCATAGGGAGTCACTCGTTATGATCTAGATTGAATAAACTCACTGCAACAAAACCACGTACAACACTGCTAATTGATCATAGTCGCTTTTTTGAGTTTGATGTGTTTTGATTTGCCCCTTAGCCCAATATGCAGTCCAGCAGTAACAGGATGTAAATGTATCCACAAAGAGGGGCTTTGTGGGGCTAGAATCAAGTATTCTGTACGCCCAGAGCGCATGATTGGCAAAATGTAGATATAGTGATTAACCCTTTCATCATGGCAGACCGCATAACCGTTCCAGGGGAACGACATCTGTCAACACTATGGACCGACTTTTCGGTCTGGAGTAGTGTTCTTCTTTAACATTATAGTACCCAACTAAATATCTTTCAGGGTACCTCTAATAACTTCCATCTGGTAATGTAGATGTTATATTTGGATGATCTCGTGAGTTTGGCTTGTATACAACTAGAAATATCAAACAAAGTAGGAAATTTTAACGTGTTTTCCGAATGCTGAAATTTGTATCCAAAATGGCGGCGTTTGAAGGGATTTTAGAGGAGAGTTTTCGGAGGATTTAAAAAATTTCGACCTGGTAAATTTGGATGAAAATGAGAGAAGACATATGGAGAGAAAATGGAATGCACTTGTGGGTTACAGTGATGACGATGATGATGACTTTGAAGGTTTTGATCCAGAGGAATTTTACGTTCCACGTGGGATTTTTTTGGACGAAGCCCGAAAACCAAAGAGATTTGTTTCAGTTTTCTGACAGTTTGGCACACCCGAGAGTTAAATGGCTCCAGGAAAGCTTCGGATTATTTTCAAATATTCTATTCAGATGAAGTTTTTGTAAAAATTGTCCATTTAACGAACTTCAATGCAACGATCAAACGTGGCAGAGGCGATATAGGTCACTTACGTGTGTGGACAGATCTGACCTTGGAGATCATTTTGGTTCATTTTATAGAATTTTATATATTATGGACACCATGAAAGAAAGACTTGTGTTGCTACTGTGATTATTCACTAGTACATCTAGGGTCAATTGAACAAGTTTCGAGAACTTTCTAAGTTTTCTAAGAGGTAATAAAATAATTACTTGTATTTTACCTGTTGTGTTACCTGTTTGTACCTGCATTTTAACAGTTGTAATAGATATGCATTTTTTATTGAATTAGTCTTAAAATTTGAATTTTAACCTTGATTTTGACATCTAATCCAGCCAAATATCTTTTACATTGGCAAATATGCATATTTTTATTGAATTAGTCATAAAATTTGATTTTTAACCTTGATTTTGATGCCTAATCCAGCCAAATATCTGTAACATTGGCAAAGTTATGTTGTTTCAAAGTCCACAAGTCATTTTGCTTTACAACTCCAAAGTTACTTAGTGTTGAGAACTCTATGCCTACAAAGTTACTTAGTGACGAAAGGGTTAAAGCACAAAAAAATAAGGACTAGCCGACTTTTTTAAAAGCACTTGTCCCGGACTAGCGACTTGGAAAATTTTACTTGCCCGACTTTAAAAATGACTTGTCTTGGATGTCGGGCTATGGGATTTGCTTAGCCCTTATATAGTAAATTTTCATGCCTTGCTATTTTTCATACACCATTGATACATAAAAATGCTATAGAGATGTGTGTGTATAGTAACTTTTGTGTCCCTTGCAACCTTATTAGTCCCACATTTTTGGTATATTTTTGGAAAATTTTGTGAAACTTATGGTCATAACCTGTTGATGGCATATCAACAAATCACTTTGCTATGTCATTTGTTTTATAGAGTTTTTGCTCTTTGGGACTATAGTTGTGCTTGATACAATCTCTTTAATGCAGCTGGTCCAATATTTGATGCATTGCCATGAAACTTTGTAAATAATGTGATGTTGGCCATTGAAGAAAGCCATTTTTTATTTTGTAAATTCATTCTAATTTAAAATGGACTTAGTGGAGTGTCTCTGGGACTATAGTAGTGCTTGATACAATCTCTTTAATGCAGCTGGTCCAATATTTGATGCATTGCCATGAAACTTTGTAAATAATGTGATGTTGGCCATTGAAGAAAGCCATTTTTTATTTTTTAAATTCATTCTAATTTAAAATGGACTTAGTGGAGTGTCTCTGGGACTATAGTAGTGCTTGATACAATCTCTTTAATGCAGCTGGTCCAATATTTGATGCATTGCCATGAAACTTTGTAAATAATGTGATGTTGGCCATTGAAGAAAGCCATTTTTTATTTTTTAAATTCATTCTAATTTAAAATGGACTTAGTGTAGTGTCTCTGGGACTATAGTAGTGCTTGATACAATCTCTTTAATGCAGCTGGTCCAATATTTGATGCATTGCCATGAAACTTTGTAAATAATGTGATGTTGGCCATTGAAGAAAGCCATTTTTTATTTTGTAAATTCATTCTAATTTAAAATGGACTTAGTGTAGTGTCTCTGGGACTATAGTAGTGCTTGATACAATCTCTTTAATGCAGCTGGTCCAATATTTGATGCATTGCCATGAAACTTTGTAAATAATGTGATGTTGGCCATTGAAGAAAGCCATTTTTTATTTTGTAAATTCATTCTAATTTAAAATGGACTTAGTGGAGTGTCTGCAATGCAAATGTCAGTGATCTAATGCATATGCTGCTTGTTCTTGTCCATCTACCATGCTGCACAGGCCTTGTAAGGTCCAAAACAGTCAAAAGACCTGATTATTTACATCCTGAATTTGTCAGTTTCATCAATAACAACCTGTGCCAGGTAGGGACATTCTTTGAAATAACTACAAATTGTCTTTCCCTCTACTTGTTAAATTAGAGCCATGGATAATTACCAACCCAATGTGACTGAAAACTTCTGTCTCTCTTGTTGTGTCATATTGGACATTGTTTTTGGTGCCATAGAATCTTTGAATAGTTAATGTATGTTTTATTCCATTACTATTGCAAGAAGTTCTTTTCTCAAACCTTCTTTATTGTCTTCCTTTCAAAAATAATTTAATATGCATATTTTATCCACATAGTTAAAGATTGCCTTGTTTAACAACTGTTTTAAAAGTTGTCCAACATTGTGTTGTGTAAATATAAACACAAACACAAACAGCTGTAGTTAGGAATATGATCGATCATTAAAAACTTGAAGCAACATTGGCATTCATTTAATTAGTGATTTGTTGGATTGAAATCAAATGCAGATACATTCTTTTCACTAAACACAAGATAACATTACTATTTTAAAATATTGCAAATTGATCTTTCTTGATTTATTTTGTGTATGAAATTTTTAAAATTTGAATGTCTTTCTGAAAATGTAGTCAAAGTGATGTTAAATCTGCCATCAAATCTGGCTGCTCTTACTAACAGTAGAGAAGCCTTTAAATGATTTGTAAAAAAACTACTTCAGTCAAATTTGCTGTGTTTTCTGGGATCGAGGTCATAAAGGCATACATATGATGCTGATCTTGAATCAAATATGGCTACTGTTACTAAAAATAGAATAAATGTTAATCTATTGCTTTTAAAAAAAACAATGAACATAACAAAATTTGACTGTAAGCACAATGGCATGAAGGGTTTTGAATTTGTCCATATAATGCCATTTAAACAAATTGACCTGGTTACTAAAAAAAGAAAAAAATATTTAAACTGCTTTATCGCAAAACCCCTAAATAGACTTGCTTTGAAAGAGGGTACCCTAGCTTAAGGCCTTACAGCATTGGACAGATACTGATAATGCCATTATGGTGGTTGAAAACACCATGAAATAAAGAAACCTTGAATTAGTTTTCATAGCATATGCTGTTCACAACAGTGAAAGATGCTTAAGCAGTGTTGTACTTGGAAAAATGTGTTTGCCCAGTATATGGATATCAGCCAAGTTAGTGATCTCAGGCCCACTTAGTTTTCGCTCATTTTCTATTAAATATTTGTTTGCAGTGGACAACAGACCAAGACCTGACTGATACTCTTACAGCCATTGGTGTATCAGACCTTCTTGACATCAAATTTTACGAAAACAGGGCAAATGGACAATCAAAGGGGTGAGGCTAATTTCCAGGAATTTTACATCTTGTGCATGTTCATGATCTCCAGTTTAATTTTTCTTTGATTTTACAAAAGTAAATGACTGGGAATTTTCAGTTAATGGTGACCAGTTCATCGTACCCATGCCTTTGTCTCAAATAGAGGAAATTGTACTATCTTAATCATTGACTGTTGCTCATATGAATACATGCAAACATTTACAGCATCACTGCATATCAACCATTCTTCCTCTTTAAGCATAGCGGTTTGAAGGGTGCTATGGTGTAAAGGAAAACTATGTGCACATACATCTGCACAATGTAGAGCATATGTCCATATTTCTATACAGTCCTACCTACTTATGTCAACATCACTTATGTCGTCGAAAAGCCGCCTATCTCTACAAAAAAGCAAAGTTCTGGCCCTTGTCTACTATTACTACCCAAATTGACATGCTTATGTGGACATAAGAGATAAAAAAATTCATGTATATGTTGACAGAACCCCTTAGTCCCAGCTTGAACAAATCCTTTGTTTTATCATTTATGCCCACAAGCTGCCAGTTATATACCCATTCTTTATTCAACAATTAGTTGATCTTGCCACCAGGCTTTAATTTTACCACCTTATCGTTTATGTCAGCAAGCAGCCAGTTCCAACATGTAATTTATTCAGCAATTAGTTGATCTTGCCTGCATGCTTTAATGTTCTGGTCAGATTTTAAAAGAAAATACAGGCTTTTGTTTGGTCCTATAAAGTTTGCCTCTTGCATTGGTTTATATATATCAACTTGGGGTCTTCACAGAACAGCTTCTTTTGGTGTCTATTTTGTCATAATGGTGTCATTGAGACATTTAATAAACCTACCACATTGCCCATCTTAAAACTTGTGTTGTCACTATTTGTCTTAAATGAATGGTCATATTAGCAAGTGGCTATCAATGAAAGACTTCTTATGAAGACTGCTTGGCTTTAAGTGAAAATGGTGCCAATCTGACTTTTTCTGTGACTGCAAAATGGCTATCTTGAAAATCTTGTCACAGCTTTTTTTTGGCCAGTAATATATGGACATTGTGTTTTCACCAGGAAGACTTCTTATGTCTAGTTGTACTAAACCATTACGCTGAACAAGAGTATAGACACGCCCCCAGTCACCAAGATGGATACCAAATTGTTCAAAGCACTTTGTTGTGCAGTTTTAGTAAAATTAATATAACTTTTGAACTAGCAGTGCTTGAAACTTCAAATATGGACCAAAATACTAGAAATAGAATTATCTTTATTTTATTTACTTACTATTAGAGCATTTCATTCATCTTCATTTCTTTTCTTTCATGTCTTCTTTCAAATACAGTTGTGAACATGTAGATTGGTAAATTTTGACAAAATATATGTTACATATTTTATTACCTTTAAAGAGATATATAGTTTTATAAAAGAAAAAACATTGCAACATTTTTAGTAATCATGGTGAAGGTTATCACATATTCTATTACTGCTGTAACAGTGTTACAACACTTTTAGTAATCAGTCATCACTATTTGTTACTGCTGCTGTATGAGGCTCCTTTTTACCACAGTGTATTATAATTGCTTCTCAGGCATTGCAGTTGAAATTGGTAAACTGGATAAAATGTGTTAAAGCACATTTGCTTGGGGCAGTTTCAACTTGTCCCTGGGCATCTAGGCAATGTGTTTTTCCAGCACCAGTGTAAATGGCTCTATTATATTTCTTCTCATCATAAGGTTTGCCATTGTCGTTGTTGCCTCAGAAGGTTCAATCAGAATTATATTTGACAAGTTGCCTAAGAAAGAGCTTCATGGCCAAGCACCAGTAGTTACCCCATGTAATAAACAGTCATTAAGCCAGTTTGAGGCACAAGCCAGAAAGGGTGAGCCACCTCCGCAGAATGGTAACTGGGACACTGGAGAGTCATCTTTCTATGCAGGTAAATATTTGAAAATAACAAAATTGATTTTTTGGGACAAAAATTTAACAACTATGAGATTATTAAGGATGAAACAATCATTATAATGATCCATCAGTACTTTTTCTATCTTGATACAAGTATGGATGCAAGAGGTGAAGAATCGATACAAAACCATACTTACCCGATACAAATTACTTTATCTTCAGTAGTTGTTTGCCTTTTTGTTCTTTAAATTGAGAATTCATCTGAGACGTCACTGGCATAGGCCTTGTCACTAGCTGCTGATAACATATATGAATATAAAGGAGACATTCCAGACTTGTTCCTCATGTATGATTTAGATCCTTCACTGACCATTTAATGACCACTTTTGCATGAAGCTTTACTGACCATTTAGTGACCACTTTTACTTGAAGCTTTACTGACCATTTAGTGACCACTTTTACATGAAGCTTCTCTGTTTTTGTTGTGTCTTGTTTATTTTGATTGAATTCGAAGGCTACACTTTCAGCGTGTGATGCTATGAAATATTGCATTAAATTCTGATGGGTGGTTACTTTTTGTTGGAGTCCAGGGTAAAATAATAACCACTAATGGCTTGACACACTGGAAGTATTGCATCAGAATTCTGTCAGATACAAAAGGCAAATAAGCTTCATGCAAAAGAATGGTCTGTAAAGTACTTAAGTCATTGTGATGAACATGCCTCCATTTACATTGACTCAGTGTGACAATGGGATAAAGCATAGAACAGAATTGGTGAGGGAGGAGATTCCAGTCCGCATGGATTATATTCACCTTGTTTTCATATGTAGAAGGGGAGTCCTTTTTCACTGATAAAAACAAACGCATTTGGCCATTTCATAAAGCAACAAGACCATACCAGACATTCTAAAGATAAAAATACCATCAAGTTAATATGTGTATAATATATTTTATCATTTTCTGTGTAGTTGGAAAGATATTGATATCTGACGCAAGTGTATTGTTTCTATCTAGAAAACTGTTCTGTTACAGTTGGTACACAATTAGACGTGTTGTCTGAATGTATCTTTGGCTCAATTTAAGTAAGAAACAACTTTGATGCAGTACAATGTTTATTTCACATTCATTTTCTAGTAAATATTGGTATCATTCATTTTCGGTTTACAAGGATCAGGTCCACTGCAGGAGTTTATCAGGGATTCATTTTTGTGCCAGTGGGGCAAAAATATTAATGATGGCCAAATCAGGTATGAAACACATGTCCAGATGGAATCATGTCAGAATATTGGTGCAACTACCTGCAGCTTTTCTCATGGGTCATTGGTTCTTTCCGGGATTTTCATGGGTTCTTCCTCCACCATTCATACTGTCCGCCATGTATAGCTTAGCTTGTACTGAAAAATGGCATTACACCCTACAACAACTTGCAGCTTTGTGCCGGTAACATTCCTTATTATGATTTCATCTTATGATCTTTGATTATGTTAAAAAGTGAGAGACTTGGACACTGTTGGTTTATCTGGACTGGCAATACTGCCCAATGCATGCAAAATCATATTTTAACATATAACAAATGATATTATTCACACAACATACAGATATGCATAATCAAGAGAGGCGTTTTTCTAACAAGCTAATAGCTTTTATTCCAAAACATCACCAATGAGCCTGTGGCCTAGTGGTCAGAAGCGCTGAGCGGTATGGATCACTGCCATCTCACCTGTCTGCGTAAGTTCGAGTCCAGGCTTGGCTAACATGAGAAAGCCTGTCAGTAGCATTTTGTGGGTCGGTGGTTCTTACTGGCATCCCCTTGCATCCCCTTGCACCTGTCATGCTTAACAGACTTTACATCCTAACACAGCACCATATTCCATACACTATGCTGCAGTTTATTTCCATTTGACAACATAATGACATAATTCATTCTATTTGGTAACTGTCAGATAATTCCGTAAATTACCATAACATTCAGTTTGGAATTATATTCCTTTGCACACATGAACATATTAAAGAAACTTAAATCCCAGTGAAAAGCAAAGTTTTTGTTGTCATTCTTTTCCATTGCTTGATTTGACACTGTAAGTATCCGACGCAGACAACATATGTAGTACATCTTCCGTCGCGAATTCACCCATTTGCTGAAAATGGACTGGACCAGGAACTGGAAATGAGTCTCACTCATGTCCGTCTATTATATTAAAACTTTGTTCAGCATAAAAAGCACAGGTGATGATTGTTATATGGAATTTGGTTAGAAAATTTAAATCAATGAATGAATTGACCAAGTCCTTTGCACTTTTTATCAAATTCAATGTTTCCATTATTAAAATTGGAAATGGGGTACAAAGGGGTTAATAGGCTCAGAGTATAAGCCCATTTCCCTAAACATAGATTGAACCATGTGCTATTTTTAAAGATGAGCAAGCTTTTGTCCACTGGGGACTTAGGCTGAAACAGTATGTAAAGAGGAGTTAATGATTTTTACAGCCTTGAAAAATTTTTGATTTGAATGAGGTGTCTTTAATTTCAAATAATTTTGTTTTGTCGTAGTTAAGTACTTACAAACTTAATTTTTAGCTATAACTCCTTGAATGTTACTGAAGAAATACAACATTGGGTGGATCAAATGGCAGATGGCATGCAGTTTGTCAAATGGAGTAACATCCATTTGCTGTATTGGTTGCTAATTATGTGTTCATTCTAATTCTTGTGTTCATTCTAATTCTTGTGTACATATTGTTGCAGAGGATAAGAAAGTATAATGAAGAATAATTTCCATTAAAAAAAAATATTGAAAATTTGTACAAGTCCTTGAAAAATCCTTGATAAGTGCTAGAACAATAATTGTCAGAGGATGTACAAATCATGGAATCATTCCTGTCATAATTCACAGGCTGATTTTCACAGAACTTAGTCATGAACAAGTAGTATGTAACATATATATATATATATAATAGTCCATCTTGACCATGAGAATAATAGAGTCATGTACAATGAACATTTTGATGACTACTTGAGTTACATATGTGTAGTGCAAATTTGGAATTTTACACATACAGAGAGGCTATTCATCCTTTACCATAAGATTTTATATTGTTAGATCAGTCTCCACAGCCCTTTTATATTATCATTTTGAAAGAATTGTCCTCAGATTTGTGTAGGTTTGTTGCCTTTGAAATTGATCCTTGTGATGACAAATGTATTTGTTTCACTTTGTTCCCCTTTAGGTGGTCGTAATAAAGGTCCAGTGCAGCAGCAGACCCCTCCACCACCAAAAGGACCTCGTGGCTTTATTCCACGCAATCAACGACCCCCACCTGGTCCTGGGCAACCAGGTCCTATGCCTCCTAATAGTGGACCACCCATGCATAGACCACCACCTCCAAACTTTGCAGGTAATTTGAATTCTACAATTTGATTGCATCTTGGTTGTATATTGTTTTGTCTGTGTATAGTGTTATCAAGCTAGTCATATAATGGGATCCTTCCTAAAATGTTAATGCCAGTTACATGTCCAAGATGCATTTTCCTTCACAGGTTCAGGTCAGATAATGAGCATTTTGTGAAATGTTTTGCAAAAATTTAGGGACTTTGAACAGACCAAGATTTGATTGACTTGTTCTATCACACATCATACTTTAATTGAAAGATATGCTTTCCTCACAAAATGCTTTATAAATTTCCAATTTAGGTACTTGCATGGTGATCATTTTCATATTGGATAAATAAGATGCTGTCATCATTTTTCTAATTTCTGTTCTGTTTGTTCATCGTTATCTTGCCAGGCTGCAAGAAAAGGTGAGTTTATTGTATTGCCCTGTGTCCACTGTGTTTCATCTGTGTCTATCATTAGTTGCTAAACTAATATCACAATCTGGCAGACAAAACCCTGGCTTGATAGCCTTTCAGGTTTGTTTAGATGATGTTTTAGTACTGCTCATGTGTATTTTCAGAATCCCACATATTGTGGTGGGAGTAGAAAGAGAGTGGAGATGATTAAGAAAAACCACTACACCATCTCTCCACTTGTTCTGATGGAGTTACTGCGGCAGCTCACAGTGGAGCAATTAATGCACACCCTTTCACAATTAATGAATTAAGTACTTACAAAATTTTATTTATTTATTGGCAAAACTGAAGAAATTTACCCACAAAAATGTATAGTCCTTGACATCATTTGACTTTAAGTTTATGTATAAAACCTCAGGCTAGTGACTTGGGAAGATTCAAAAGGACCATACACATAAGACACAAATGTTGGTCCTAAGCAAATCAGATTTTTTAAAAATAATACTGTATAACAGCAGAAAGATTTCATGCTCTTCAGACCACTTAATCGGCCATTGGTTTGAACCCTGGCCAAGTCATACTAAAGACTTGGGGGAAATAAATGGTATTTAAGCTGCCTCACTAGGTGTTTAGCATTAAGAGGTTAGTGTTAGAACTGGTTGACCAGTTTCAGGATAATGTGACTGGGTGGAACATGATGCTACATGTCTGCGGCATAATGCCCTAGTGCTGGACCTTGCCATAAACTACCACACTGCAAATATTGCAATATGACTGAACGATTGTTAAAACTACGTTAAAAATCAAAATCACATGCACACCCATACTGTTGATTGAAAGATCACTGGTCACCGTGTAATATTATAGTCATAACAAAAGAATTTTTTATGTATGCACACCATGAAAATGTTCAATTAGACTTACAAATATTTTTAAATGAACAGATTTTTCAGGAATCTCTGAACATTCAGAAGTTTCTGCATGCCAAACTATTGATGCCATGTATATTTCTCTTCTATTTAATCTAGCCATTCAAGTGTTTCATTTCCCCACGTAAATGTCTGTGTGATATCTTATGATCGTGTTTTTTGCACAGCAAATATGGTGCACTGTGTTGCATATGGATGTAACTAAAGGGGTGATGATGGGACAGAAAGGGTTCTTTCTTTTTTCAAAAGACCCAGTTTACCACAAAAAAAGTGGATTGAAAACTGGGGGATAGAATATGGTGAGAAATGGTTGGAAAGTCCTAAATCCCGTAGAAAGCTCTATGGTTCATAAAAGAAGAGGGATAGAAAGAGTGTAAGTAAAATATATCAAATGGAGGATTAAAGTACAGTAATGTTACTGCAGATGTAAAATATTAATGTTTAAAATAAATCATACCTTCTAAATGTGCAGAGTGTAGACTTTGATCAAACTATTTAGCATTATTATAACAAATAACTCAGATTTAAAAAAAAAGAAATATGAGGTATTACTTTGGGACATTTGTCATTTATATGTGTACAAGTCTGTAGAATCATATATATATATATATATATATATATATATATATATATATATATATATATATATATACACACACACACACACACATTTAATGTATATATCAGAGCACGATAAAATGATATTTTTTGTCTGTCCCAAAACTCGAGAAACAAACTTATTTTTTTTTTAATTTGTGCAAACATACACATACACACATACAACTGTATGGCACAGTAAAATAAACAAAAACTTATTTGAAGAAAAAAAAATAATAACATTTCATTGTTATCATTTATTCATTCCTTTTTCAACATGCAAAATTCATTAAAGAAAGCAATTATATCTACAAACTCTATATGTAGCAGACGCCAGCTATCATATGCATCCTTATTGTAGTGTGTATTGCTTATGTCAGATAACAAAATTGCAAACGATATCACTCGATTGCTTGAAGGCATCTGCCATTCATGCATGATACTTTATATGGTGAAAAATGACCAAGATTGTATCGTATCAATGTTAACTATGCGACGGTATCTCCCATATTAAAATAATTATTTGAGAATACATTCACTGTGAGCGCAAATGATTAATTTTTTTACTAGCATGGGTTACAAAAGTATTATTATTATTATTATTATTATTGTGTATGCTGCTTACCGTACAAACATCAGTGCATGTTTGTATGAATTATGATTACATGTTGCAAACAAATTGATGCCTTACTGTTAGTTCCAATTTGTTATTATAACTCCTCCTAAATTAATGGAGGAAATTCCATGAAAATGCAATACATGGTCTAGTTGGACTATCCTGGACACATTTAAAACCACTCATATTCACATGTATGTGATTAGTTCAGTAACTATGTACCAATTATTATGATTTAATAAAATGACCATTGAATCATTGTCACATTGCAGGTCCCCCACCACCCAGACCAGGTGGTCCTCCCCCAGGTCCTCCTCCTCCAATGGGTATGCATCCAGGTGGACCGCCACCTAGAATGGGAGGACCCCCTCCTATGATTGTAAGTATAGCACACAAAACACAAAATCTGTGTGACATTTAAGGAAATGTTGCTAGCCATGGTTACAAATTCACTGTTCTGTCTTGACCAATAGTAGATCACTCCATTGGCCTAGTGGTTTGAGTTTCTGCCTCAGATGTGGGAGGTCATGGATTCGATCTCAGCCTTAGTCATACCAAAAAGAAATGGTACTAACAGCTGCCTCACTTGGCACTCATCATTATGAGGTTAGTGTTAGGACTGGTCGGCCTGGTATCAGGATAATGTGACTGGGTGGGACATTATGCTGCGTGTCTGCAGTATGATACCCCAGTGTTATAGACATCACTATAAACATCACTATAAACTGCTACACTGCAGACATAGTAGTGATATGACTGAAAAAATTTTAAAGCTTTTTTAAAAATCCATATCACATATATTTTTAATAGGTGAATAAATGCAGATATTCTGAACCAGCCTTAGTAAACATTTTGCTAATTGCTATTAGGTGAATATCGGCAGTGTTATTTGTTTTATTTTTCTTTGCTCCCTCTTTCTGCCTATGGTGTGTGACTATGACCATGTAGGGCTAGATAAACATTACATTCAAGAGATTTAAAAAAAAAAAAAGAATGTTAACAATTACAATAACTACAATAAATTCAGGCTTGACATATAATAATAATTAAAACAAAAAAATTGCTGGTAATGTTGCTGCAACTGTTCAGATGATAAGAATCTATGATTATACCCGTGCAGACATGTGAGATGGCAGTGATCCGTAAAAAAGACGGCACTTTAGACCACTAGGGGCTTCGATATACACACACACACACACACACACACACACACACACACACACCTAAGTTCTATAAATATGATGTGGCACACACACACACACCTAAGTTCTATAAATATGATGTGGTATACTCACATACACATCTTGATGCATACCCACATTTCATGCTTCACTGACTTGTGTTCAGTATTGAGCAATGTGAATGTCATCTTTGCTAGCCAAGTTCTGATATGATCTGATATAAATGCCTGAATCGACAAACTGGATAGTTGTATACACCTCTTAGTTTGATGCCTGTACAGAAGAGGTTACTGTGACCTATTTTTCACATTTTACTGCCTTAGATTAAGTTCTTACAACTATCTCCTTGCCATGTTGGGTTTTTGAATGATGTGTCCTATCTAATAGAATGTACTTTGGTGAGGGATGCATATTGATGAGAAATACTACTTCATTTCAGTTTTAATTCATTATGGTAATTAGAGTTCCTATTGCATTTGATCATTTGTAAGGCTACACATGTTGAACTGATAATGTGCATCTCTTGCTACCACACCTTTACAGTTAAAGTAGCTCATTGTGACTTTAAGTTTTATCTCTTGCTGGCTTTGGTTAAATTTGGCATGCTACATGCATGCTTGTTTCCTAGAATCATGAAACTTGTTGAGTGGATGCATCTTGATAATTTTTACATCTGTGTTGTAAAATGATCATGTTGTGATATTTATTTCATGCTTCTGTGACGTTAATGTTTTTTTCAAATTCAATTATTGGATACTTTTTATGTTCCAATCATAATGCTTGATAATTGGATGCATCTCTGTTTATTCTTGATAATTGGATGCATCTCTGTTTATTCTACATCTTTACAAAGATGATCACGGCTACAATTATTGCTTTACTAACATGGGTGAAGCATTTATGTTTATAACCACATAGTTTCTTCCATGTTGTATACATTGTAGCTTACATCAAAGGTTCTTTCTGAGCATGCATTTGGAAAAAGGAATAAATGTATTTATTCTGTGGTAAACATTCTATATTAATTACTATACATTAGCCAGTTTTATAATGTGAATGAGTATTAGACTTGCATAAGTGGACTGAATTTTGCAAGCTTTTCATTCAAGGCCTAGTCTCTACTGGTTGATTAAAATGATTATTGATGGGTAAGTGAGCTTGTACTACTGGCTGTCACTTCAAGTTTACTCCGAGCCTGTGAGTTGAATCAACTAAAATCTATTTTTTTGTCATGGACAATAAGGAGATCTTTAACAGATTTAAAGAATTATTTTTTTTAAAGCTCTGCTCTACTGGTCATATACCAGAAGATCTTGTGGGATGGTCTCTTGCCTGTCATCCATCCATCTGTCACTACTACTCCTATACCACTTGGAAGATTGCCTTGAAATGTTATACCCTGGGTTCCCGCGGGTCATGGAATCCTGGAAAAGTTTTGGAATTTAGAAAATAAATTTCAAGGGCCTTGAAAAGTTATGGAATTTGTCAAAACCTTGCTAAGTTTTGGAAAAGTCATAGAATTTCTGACAATGGAGTTAAAAAATTGATTACTCCAAATTTCAACGAGTACCGATTAAATAAAACACGATAAAATTACGATCGATAAATGGTTTCATTAAACATAACAAGAGTAAGTTCCCCTAACAGTAGTATCATGTGATTTCTGGTGTAGTTCGATTGGAAAATTCAAATGAACAGCCGCGCCGCTTTGAGCAATAACCGCTTGAAGGTCTATCAAGAGGAAGCCAATTTCTTCCCAAAAAGTCTGTTATTTCTTCAATCTAAGGTACAAGGTAAGTACTAATTTGGTTTCATTTATATTTATCTCTTAATTTTGTATAACAAGAGTAAGTTCCCTAACAGTATATCTCACATGATTTACTTTGTAGTTCCATAGGGAAATTAATGTTGTTTGCTGCACCATTTTGAGCAATTAGCACTTCACGATATATCAAAACGAAGTTAATTTCTTCAGAGAAAGTCACTTATTTTCTCGATCTAATGCACATGGTAAACACTAATTTTGGTTTCATTTATATTTCTCTCTTTTTTTGGGTCTGTCGTAACATCTCATACGGCATAGTCATTCTTTTATTATGGCAGATGGTACGGTACGACCTGATTATAATTGTTATTGTAAATTTCATATTCTTATTTTGGGCAGTTACTTTACATTCATTTCAGAATATTAAAAAAACTATAGTTTTCGTTTGGAAACGGTTTTTAGATGACCAGCCAACCGTACTGAAAAAAATTTAAGAGAACTGTTTTAATATTAGACCTGTCTTAGTCTCCCAATTAAATTCACCCGATTTTCCAAAACCCCAATAAAAATAAATATTTATAGTAAATAAATACTAGAATAGATCGTGTATTGAAGAAAGAAAAATATAGATCGTGTATTGAAGAAAGAAAAATATTTGAATTCAAAATTAAAAAAAAAAATTGCAAGAAGACTTCAATCAAAATTCCAGTAATATTACAGTGTGGGAAATTTGACTTCCATTTTTCAAGAGGGTTGCCATGTTAG
The DNA here is from genome assembly GCA_016746295.1 of Potamilus streckersoni. Taxonomy (NCBI): domain Eukaryota; kingdom Metazoa; phylum Mollusca; class Bivalvia; order Unionida; family Unionidae; genus Potamilus; species Potamilus streckersoni. The sequence continues at coordinate 507,753 of JAEAOA010000094.1, read as the reverse complement.
GATAAAACATATTTACTACCATTATAGTTTAACTTTAATCAAACATTTTTCTGTATCTGGTAAACTTTGATGGCATTTTTAGTGTTGCTGTTACTAGGATACTTATGAATTTTTTTTTTAAAGTTAAAGAAAAGAATTGTCATTGTCTGAAAATTGTATTTTAATTTCAAATAACCAAGACTACATAAAATTATATTAACTAAATCTTAGATTCTAAGTCTGGCCAAAAGATTATAAAAATAATTACTTAATGAACATTGGACTGTTAGAAAATTCTGAATACATAATAAAATACATAATATCCCATAATGACTGCTAAATCTGAAAATCTTTCATTTTTTATTGTTTTAGGTTTAGTCCAACATGCCTGGTATGTGCACATTCAATAACAGATGGCTGACTAACCCAAGCTATGAAAAATGGGTGGAGAAGAATGCTTCAGACCCAAGGACTGCTAAATGCAGAGCTTGTAGCAAAATTATAGATATTGGAAATATGGGAGAAGCTGCCCTTAAAAGTCATTCCACCAGCAAGAAGCATGTGCAGAATTGTAAAACAGTGAAATCTGCTCAGAACAACACACTCTCTGGTTTTATTTCACCTTTAGCCTCACCATCACCTAAAGGTACGCCAAAGCCTGCCCCAACATTAATGTCATATACATCATCAAATGATGTATTAAAGGCAGAAATTTTGTGGACACTAAGGACAGTGAATACACACAGCTCCTTTAATTCCAATGAGGAAATTTCACAAGTTTTTTCATTGATGTTTCCAGACAGTGCAATTGCAAACAAATTCACTTGCGGTTATGACAAAACAAGTTATATTGCTATTCATGGCCTAGCCCCATACTTTAAATCAACCTTAAAAGATAGCATACGCAAGTGTGATGGATATGTCTTGCAGTTCGATGAAAGTTTGAATAAACAACTGCGCCAAAAGCAATGTGACATTCATGTCAGATTTTGGGAACAGGGTGCAGAAAGAGTGCAGACAAGATTTTTAACATCTGAGTTTTTGGGACATGCCACTGCAGATGATCTTTTTGGCAAGTTGTGTCCAATCATCCAAGATGTTGGCACCAGGAACCTCCTACAAATTTCAGGGGATGGACCTAATGTTAACTGGAAAACCTTTGACATGTTGAATGCAGAGATTAATCCTTTAAATCCTGGAAAGTGGTTGTTGCCAACAGGATCTTGCAGCCTGCATTTAATTCATAATGCTTTCAGGCATGGTTGCACTGCCACAGAGTGGAATCTGGAGAAGACACTAAGCAATCTCTAATACTTCTTTAAAGATTCTCCAGCCAGAATAGAGGACTATCAAAAAGCATCTGGTAACAAGGAGCTGTCACCAAAATTCTGTAAGCACAGGTGGCTTGAGAATATCACAGTTGTAGAGAAAGTCATATCCCATCTTCCATACCTAGCAACATATATTGAGTCGCTTAAAAAGCACCCAAAATTAAAATCATTTGAGAGTCTAAAGGAAGTGGTTATGTCTCATCTCTTCATTCCTCAAGCACAGTTTTTTGTTTCAGTGGCTAGAGAGTTTGAGCCATTTTTACAGGAATTTCAAGGAGACACTCCATTGCTGCCTTTCCTTGCTGAAGACATTTTCAAAATGATCAGGGGTCTTATGGAGCGATTTGTAGCTCAAGATCATCTGGACCTTATCACAGAGGCATCAAAGCTCATAAAATTTGATCTAACAAATTTCAAACATCTTAAAGACCCTGCAATGATTGAAATTGGCTTTGTGACAAAGACTGTGATTGCAGACTTAAAAAAATCAGGGAAATTGACAGATAGGGACATTTTGGCATTCCGTATTGATTGCAGGAAATTCCTCCAAGCTGCTGTCACAAAACTGCTGACAAAATCACCAGTGACTTTTGCACTTGTAAGACATATGACATGCTTAAACCCAGAGATGATGATGAAGGATATAAAGACAAGCATTCAGTCATTCCACTCACTGGTCAAAATTCTAGTCAACAATGGAAGAATGGATCCAAACCAATGTGATGCCCTGGCTAAAAACTACAAATCCTTTTTGGAAAATTGTTTGAAATCGTAAGACTCTGTGAGATTTGCTCAGTTCTCCAGACAGAAAGACCGCTTAGATTCATTTTTTCATTCCTTGATGGCAAACAAAAAGGAATATGCTGTCTTGTGGCCAGTTGTAAAACACCTTCTAACTCTGTCTCATGGCCAGGCAGATGTTGAACGAGGATTCTCCATTAACAAAGAAGCCATAAGAGATAACCAAAAGCAGTTGTCTCTCATTTCAAGAAGAATCATTATTGATGGTATTCGGAGTGTAGGAGGCATTGAAAATGTAAATATTAGTAAAGAAATGTTAACTTATGTTTCAAATGCTAGACATGCATACAGACAGTACTTGGATGAGGAAAAGAAAAAGAGGGATGAGTGTGAGAGGAGCAGAAAACGAAAAGCAGATCTTGAGCTGGGTGACATATTAAATAAAAGAATTAGATTAATAGATGACATCCAGCAATTGCTCAAATTAGCAGATGAAAATGCTGAACAAGCCGAAAAGGACAATAACCTAAGCCTGTTAACTGCGTCCAATTCTCTCCGAAAGACTGCAAAAGTGAAACAAGAGTCTCTAAAGGACATTGAAAAGGAGATAGAGCAGAAAAAGTTGGCTTCTCTCTTAAATACAAGAAAGCAACTGGAAAGTGACATGTTTTGTTAATATTGTAAATATGAACACACATACAAAAACTACATAGAATTGTTTCTTTTTTACTTTTGAATACAAATTACATTGAAAATTGGATTATAACATGAATTACTGCATGAAGTCAATGTGTGCAAACCCAGGTAAATTTAAAATGTACATATTAAAAATATTTATTGTTAACTTATTTGTTATTTTCTTTGAAAGATGTCATTCTTTATATTCATTTTACTTGACAATGCAAGAGAGTGCGGTCCTTGAGTTTTGTTGAATGGCCCTGGAAAAGTTTTGGAAAAGTCATGGAATTTGTTTTGGTTAAGTCTGCAGGAACCCTGTATACCCAAATTTATCCCATTGTGTTGCTAAATGCATTGCTCTTACATCCAATATGACCACCACAAAGGCAGTCTTGAAAATCTTGGCTCACCTGCTTATGAATGGAAAGTCATATTAAGATAGGCTTTCACAGAAAGACGATTTATGATTTCTAGTTGTCCCTGAAGAATATGGAAATGATTTTTTTGTATCAGTAGTGGCCACCACTGAGGTCATCTTGAAAATCTTTATTGTTAATTCCTTTAAATATAAAAATATTGCCACGGGGGTTTCAGCTGAAGACTTATGATGTCTAGTTGGTCTAAAATGAAAATGATTTCAATCAGATGTTCAATATGACCACAGTGGCCATCTTGAAAATGCTGTTGTCCCTACTGCTGAATGAATGGTCATATCACCTATTTACTAAAGAACTTCATACAAAGTCTGGTGCAATTCAGACATTCAATATGCCTACAACTTAAAATTCTTGTTATTACAAATTGCAAATTGTGCTTCTAAAATGACTGCTTCAGTGGTTGCCATGACAATCCTTGTAATACCACTTCATGATGACTGGTCATATTGACATTTTGCTTTCACACTAGTAATGGTGCCAGATTGATACTTAGAAGGGTCATGATGGCATCCATTTTAAAATCCCTAAAATAGAACATCATATGGAATTGACATCCAGGATGTCCACAGCAGCTAATTTAAAAATCTTGCTCAAGAATATCCAATCAAAAAAGAAGAAATTTTTATATTCCTGGAAATTCGTTTCAGCTGGTAGAGTGTTTTTTGCTTTGACAAAATAAACACAAAAGAACAATATACTTCACTGGCTTTTTGTTAACTCATCATTGTACTTCTGTGTTGTTTTCATATAAAAGAATGTTCTTGTTTTCATTGTTTTCTCACTTGCATTATCCTAGTTGGTAGGTGAGCTTGTTACTTTAACATTGTCAGCAAGATACTGGCTGCATAGTGCTGGTTAATATTAAATCTGAAAAGATTAAAATTTTAGTGAGTGGTAGCTACATTCAGTTATCAGGATCATTTTACTCAGAACTTTTTTTTCTGCAGGATAATTTTTGTTTACATTGACTACTGGATTCTTCATATTTTGTAGGCTTTGTCATCATTACTGACACTCAGGTTCTTTTTCTTTTCAATAGCCACCCCGTGGTCCCCCTCCCCACACAAGAGGTCCTCCTCCCCCAGATCCAAGAGGTGCACCTCCCCCCATGAGACCAGATTGGGAAAGACCTCCTATGCCAGGTAATGCCGTCAAATTTGTTGAGGTATATTGTAAAATATTTTTCTAATAGGATACTTATTCAATCGGATAAACTGCATGTGCGAGATTTTAAACCTGTATCAAGGTCAAAATTTTGTCAGTCTGTTGCCTTTAAGATTATACTTATAAATAACTTAAGTCCTTTGTTTTAAGTAATGTTAAAATGCAAGTTTGCAAAAAAGTAAAACCAACTTCTAACTTATAAGCATTATTGGATACAAGTTTCTTGTCGTTGAATTTATCCATGGCAATAAGAATAAAAAATCATGTCCTAACAATTTTAAAGAAAAAAAATCTTTTCTTTTAAATAGGCCAAAAGTTTATAATGGAAATGGTAATCATTGATGGAAGGACTAACTTTAGATTGGTTTAAAGAATTTAAATTGAGTTGTTAATTTAGAATCTTGGAATCAACATTATATGCTTTTGTGTCATGTCTAGATATTTTGTCCTGCATAAAATTGGGAGTTTGATAAGTAATTTATGATTTATTAATATTACAAATTATGTCCATCCATCCATCGTTCACAGACTTCTGGATATTATCCACAAAACCATTCAAGTTATATTCACGAGACTTGGTATGCATTTGTACATTGACAGTAGTTTGTGTTCAGTATCTGAAAATTCAATTTATCAGATTAGTTATCTTCACATTTTTAAACATCATATTTACTCTTCATATCTTGCAAGGTGGGGTTTAGTAGGGTATATTCCATAAGCACTTGCTTGCTGTCATATCTAGTCTATTCTAGAATACTAACTCTTATTATTGTGTGAATATGCTGGTTATTGTAGACAATTTTCGCTTCTCTGAACCACCACCCCCTGGGGGTAAGTGTAGTTAATTTTAGCTCTGTTAGCAGGTGCAGCATGTAGGTGGTGGGTAAGGCAGGGTTTGGTGGCAGGCTTTTGAAGCATTTCAGCAACAAAGTTGGCTTTGTTTCCTTCTGCAACCAGCAATTCCAGAAAGACCAAAAATTTGTAATGTCTACATACAATTTACACAAAGGGAAGTTATTTTCTTATCCATGTCTTTCCCCTACACCTCAGCTAAGTAAATTTCACTGCAGTATAAGTAACATTGCTCCACAATGCCTGATTGAATCCCTCAAGAGTTTTCTTGATTTTGAACTTTGCATCAATGAGGGTTGATATTTTATGTGCTCAAATGTCCTCAAAGGTTTGGTTACCTTTGTTCTGAGTTTTTGTTTTAAGTTTGTATACTTCATTTTTCAGACATGGCAAGTCACCCCTAATGGAGTCACATGTGCATGCTATAATTTTGAATTGCAAACTAGTCAAATTTGATATTTTGTGATATTACACATGTTGAATTTTACTATTTCAGGTTGTTAACTTGCATTTTATTGTTACTAATTTTTCAGAAGCAGTATTGACATAATGTAATAAGTTTCAGATGTTCAAGGTCAGTGAGAATTAACACAAGTTTGTACATGCCAGTATGAAATGTTCTTCATGTAACTAACATTTGCAACACCTGTTTGGAAGGATGTGGTCTTCCATCCCCAATTTAATGTCAGGTGAAAGAGAAGATGTAAGTAAATCTTGTGATATGTTGAGAATTCAATCAAATTGTCTTTCCTAGTGGCCTATTGGTTAGAGCAACTGCCCATTCTCTTGTTTTATTGAACCTTGTGTGGATTAGGATAACTGGTCCATCAGACTTCTGTGTGCAATTTCATCCTTCAGGCCTTCAGCACAGATTTGCTTTTTACCCAATATGGAAATACCTTTTAAGGATGATGCTATGGCTATCATCCCACTTGATATACAGAAATGAAAGCATTGACAGAGAAGAAAAATCCACTTGCCGTAGTGGGGAAATCCCTGATCTAATGATTCATTCTGATCCCACCATGGAAGGTGTGGAATTCAGTTTAGGGCTGGAGTGAAGAATTTAATAGAACTGTAACTGTTGGATTGCCAACTTCCTGTTTACAAGCCACAACAATGGCTTAGACTGGTGTTGAGGATGAGAAAGAAAGTCAAGCATTTTGTCTTCTTTCACACTCTTAAAAAATTGGCAAGATTTCTGTCAAGCTTTCAGACAAAATTTGTGATCTGGGGAATTCACACGCCTTCATTCAGAGAACCAGTTACCAGGTTCATGTAACACACCATGGTACTGTACACACTACAACACATACTAAACTGATATCTGAATTGATAGCAGCCATTCATGTTAAATCTGCTCTTCTTTCAAATTAACCACAAAGTATTATGTTGACTTAACAAACTGGTGCAGAGTATGATGTTTAAATCATAGATGCTGGACTTGGCATGTTTAGCAGTTTTTTATTTTCCTTGTCCAAAAAAGTGGGAAATGGTCTTGATGCGTTCGTCATTAATGCAGCTGTTTATTTCTTCATTTTTGTGATCATAGCCCATCAACTCACAACGAATAACATAGAGGATATACAAAAGCAGGTTGCATAAGAGTTGCCTCTTAAGTTCATCTTTTCTCTTCCTCCACCTTTTCTACCCCAGTAAAATCTGCCACAAAGGAGAGGTGTTTGGAACCTGAGGGATAGATGACAGTATCTCAACAACTGTAACTATGCTTCAAATCGCTTTTCACAATAAAGCTTAGGTGGCAATTTAATAACTGAAAACTGAAAGAAAGTTTATCTTTCCCCAAGTCTAATAGCAATTGGCAATGACTCTTATACCTCCCTACCATTGGAAAGTCTCCAGATAGAGCCAGGCTGCTCCATTTCAGTCGTATATGGATCAACATTTCTCAGAATAATGAATGAGTGATCCATATTATTTCAGAGGGGCTTTGGATCAACATTTCTCAGAATAATGAATGAGTAATCCATATTATTTCAGAGGGGCTTTGGATCAACATTTTTCTGAGTAATAAATGAGTGATCCATATTATTTCAGAGGGGCTTTGGATCAACGTTTTTCTGAGTAATGAGTGATCCATATTATTTCAGAGGGGCTTTGGATTAATGTTTTTCAATAATGAATGAATGAGTGATCCATATTATTTCAGAGGGGCTTTGGATCAACATTTCTCAGAATAATGAATGAGTGATCCATATTATTTCAGAGAGGCTTTGGATCAACGTTTTTTGGAATAATGAATGAGTGATCATTAGTATTTCAGAGGGGTTTTGGATCAACATTTCTCAGAAAACAAATGAGTGATCCATATTATTTCAGAGGGGCTTTGGATCAATGTTTTTCTGAGTAATGAATGAGTGATCCATATTATTTCAGAGGGGCTTTGGATCAACGTTTTTCTGAGTAATGAGTGATCCATATTATTTCAGAGGGGCTTTGGATTAATGTTTTTCAATAATGAATGAGTGATCCATATTATTTCAGAGGGGCTTTGGATCAACATTTCTCAGAATAATGAATGAGTGAACCATATTATTTCAGAGAGGCTTTGGATCAATGTTTTTCTGAGTAATGAATGAGTGATCCATATTATTTCAGAGTGGTTTTGGATCAACATTTCTCAGAATAATAAATGAGTAATCCATATTATTTCAGAGGGGCTTTGGATTAATGTTTTTCAATAATGAATGAGTAATCATTATTATTTCAGAGGGGCTTTGGATTAATGTTTTTCAATAATGAATAAATGATCCATATTATTTCAGAGGGGCTTTGGATTAATGTTTTTCAATAATGAATGAGTGATCCATATTATTTCAGAGGGGCTTTGGATCAACATTTCTCAGAATAACAAATGAGTGATCCATATTTTTTCAGAGAGGCTTTGGATCAACGTTTTTTGGAATAATGAATGAGTGATCATTAGTATTTCAGAGGGGTTTTCGATCAACATTTCTCAGAAAACAAATGAGTGATCCATATTATTTCAGAGGGGCTTTGGATCAATGTTTTTCTGAATAAGGAGTGATCCATATAATTTCAGAGAGGCTTTGGATCAACATTGTTCTGAATAATGAATGAGTGATCCATATTATTTCAGAGGGGCTTTGGATCAACGTTTTTCTGAGTAATGAATGAGTGATCCATATTATTTCAGAGGGGCTTTGGATCAATGTTTTTCTGAATAATGAGTGATCCATATTATTTCAGAGAGGCTTTGGATCAACATTTTTCTGAATAATGAATGAGTGATCCATATTATTTCAGAGAGGCTTTGGATCAACATTTTTCTGAATAATGAATGAGTGATCCATATTATTTCAGAGGGGCTTTGGATCAACGTTTTTCTGAGTAATGAGTGATCCATATTATTTCAAAAAAGGGTTTGGATAAATGTTTTTCTGAATAATGAATGAGTGATCCATATTATTTCAGAGGGGCTTTATCAAACCCTAATAGGGTCTAGACTCAGATTCCAAGATGTTTGTAACAAGTCTTATTGCCGCTCAATGGATGGGTGATGGAGATAGCTCACAAACTGAACTCTCCATGATTTTCTTAAAGTCTTCCTACAAAACAAAACCAATGGTAAACTCAAGGCTGGTGATAGACCTCAGTTGATGAAACTTACTCATGAACAACACAGTTCAAGATAGAAACATCCCAAATTGGTTACAGTTCATGCTCAGCTTGATCGGACAAATGAGTACTTTTCACGTTCCAATGCAACCATTTTCATGCAGGTCCATTTGATCTGCACACCAAGGAATAATTTACCAATTCCATGTATCTTTTGGACTGAACCTCAAGCCATGGGCATTTGTATAAGTGGCCAATTGTGTGGAAGTCCTCATTGATATTGACTTAAACATACCTGGACAACATTATCACATGGCAAATACTGTGTTGCTACAGGAAATGAACATCCATATCTCATTATTCAGCTTCCTAGACTTCATTGATTTGGGAAAAGTTATATCTTATGCCCTCTCAACTGTTTGTCCTTCTGGGTATAGAATTTCTGACCTGTCAATCTTGTTCATTCTCTCAAATGCAAATTGCATGAATTAGCAAGCTCTCAAGGTCATTCTTTAACAGGAAGTCATTCTCTCAAAGAGTTCTGCAACTCCACGGTTTACTAAACACTGCAGCAGATTTGATTGTCTTAGGCCACCTCTGTATACTCCCTCTGTAAGTGTTATTGCATACTCAGTGATATCCACTTTCTGGTAATTGAAATTGGCAGTCTTGATCTCAGCTGAATTAAAATGATTAATGGCAAGGTGAGCAGTGACTGGATAATCCATAACCCAACATCACCATTGGTATAGATGCTTGTTTGTCTGGTGGGAGGGGGGGCTCACCTGTTGTGTCACTTAACTATAAGAGGCCACTGGAGACCACATGTACAGGAAAAAGCTTTTCTTTAAATAAACTCGTGTGCTATGAAGACTATTATGAACATCATTCATGGCAAGAGAGATGGTGGAGGAAGGTTTTGGTTTGGTGAGGTGTTTTATGGCACAACAACACAAGTAGGTTATTTGGTGCTAATGCATTTGGAGTAAAGTGCCTTGCCACTTGGACACACCATGGTAGCCGACCCAGGCTGGTTTGATGGTATTAGTTGAACCCACATGCAAGAAAGTGATCCTCATATTGTTGGACAATTCTGTAGCATTTTGTTGCCACTGCATGGGTATTGAGTTGAGCAAATCACTTGACTTAGCATCTGGACCTGGAAATTTTACACTGCTGCTCCCTCCCTCACAAACGATGATCCAACCACACAGCTCACAGATCAGACTCATCATTAGCAGACACAGCTCCAGTGGCCTAGTGGTTAGAGTGTTTGCCTAAGATGCGGGAGGTCATGGGTTCGATCCCTGGTTGAGTCATACTAGAATTGCAAAAATGGTACTAACTGCTTCCTCCCTTGGCGTTCAGCATTAAGAGGTTAGTGTTAGGACTGGTCAGCCTGGTGTCAGGATAATGTGACTGGGTGGGACATCATGCTATATGTCTGTGGCATGATGCCCCAGTGATAGACATCACTATAAACTGCCACACTCTGACAAAAATGACTGAAAAATTGTTAAAGCTATGTTAAAAATCATAATTACATCACATCATTAGCAGACATTGTATTTGCAGACTCTGTTCAGTGGTCAAATTATACACACTGAGTGGTCTCTTGATCCACTGATATTTCATTGGATTTTTGCACTTATGGAGCATCCAGAGATAGATCTTATTGTGACAGGGTTGGGGAAGGGACACAAGTGGCTTGCCTTTGCATCTCCCAATTTGGACCAAAATTCTTGGGTCACAGATGCTTTGGCAGTCAGTTAAGATGTTCTGATTCCATGAGTCATTCAGAAAATCAGAGATCCAAATTGCAAAATCATTCTGGTAGCCACATGCATGTCGGACAAGTCATGGTGGAACAGTATTCTTGATATAGACATCGCCATACAATCAGATTGAAAACCATTTTGCTCAATTCTGGTGAACAAATGAAAATGGTGCCTGTCATAAATTCAATATGGCTGTTATGTACAAGTTGTGCCTGTCATACATCCAATATGTGTATGACAGCAGCTACTTTAAAAAACTCGTTTTTGCTGATGGTTTCAACATGACGGTTAAAACAAAGGAATAGTCTTGAATTCCTGGAGAATTTTCTCTTCCAGTAAAGTCATTTTATGAGACTCCTGCTTCTGTCCCAGAAAGGTGACAATTCACTTGCAACAGTAAGTATTGATATCATTAAAGTTAGTTTTACCCATGAAGCACTTTGAAAAATGCATTTTCTCCCAGTAGTGTGAGCAGAGACAAATTTTATGTAAAGGAAGCAATATTGGAGACAGATGACTTCCTTTGGCTTTTAGTGTTGTGTTAAAAGGGGGTGTAATATACTTTGCTTTTTGGCCTTTTTTTAAAGGTATTATGAACAGGTATAGAAGAAAACCAAGTTGTTTCTTTGCTTACCTACTCTTACCACCTATGCAAGCCTTTTCCATGCATACACTGCAGGAAAACTATTCACTCCCTCTATATTGGTTTCTAACAATTGACGGGGATATGGTGACATTTCCTGTTACCAAGGGTAGACCACTCTTGTATGACTTCTGCTTTGGCAAGCAGAAAACCTTTTCAAGATTAAAAAAGACTTGGTGCTTGTCCATTAGCACATTTATTTTCCTTTTTTAAGGATTGCCTTAAAACTTTACATATCACATTCATCCCATGGCCTAGTTTGTTCCAAGTGAAAATGATGCTGTTTGTACAACCAAAATGGCTACCACCATGGCCATTATGAAAGTAAAGGCAATCTGACATGAAACATGACTGCCATAGTAGTGATTTTGAAAATCTTGTTATTTTAACATCAGGATTTGTAAAACTACTATTTCGACATTCTGTATAGCCATTACAGCAGCCATCTTGAAAATTTGTTACTCCACCTGCACAGAAGGTCACTATAAGACTTTTTTTTGATATTCTGTTATCCTTAAAATAAAAACACCGTTGACATCCACAAATCGTCATATTGCTTTTTGCTCCGAATATATGGTCATTTCAACGTAAAGTTTTGACTTCTTATGAAAATTTGGTGTTTTCACTCTTAAAATTATAATAATGTACAATTGGCCCTAAAAGAAAATCATTCTAATGTGATGTTCACTGCGACTGCCACTGTGGTCATCTTTAAAATCTATTATCACTACTGCTGAATGGAAATTCATATCAACATGTTTTCACCAAAATTCTTTATATGGTTTTGCCACTCCTCTCAAATGGATGGTCATTTTAATATTGGGTTTTCCTCATATCAGCTTTTATGGTGTCAAGTTAGTCCTTGATGAAATCCCCTAACCCTCAATATGGCCATCATGGTGGCTAATTTGAAGATTGCACCAATGGATGGCTATATCAACAATAGGATTTCACTAGTGGACCTTTTATGATACCTTGTTGGTCCTAAATGAAAATGGCTCCATGAGTACATCACTATGTCAGCTATGATGACTCTTAAAAATCTGTTTTTGTTACTCTTTATGTATGATTAATATGACATGGGATTCTACTAATGATGTCTACTGTGTCATTGACATCCAATATGTCTGCTACATTGGCCATCTTAAAAGTCTTGTTATAACAGTTTTCCTGAATGGATAGTCCTATCATCGTGGGTTTCCACAATGATTTTTGATGCAAATGAAAATAACGTTGATCCAGTTTCTAATACAACTGCTACAATGACCAGCTTGAAATTATTTTTTTTCATTACTTCTAGGTTGGTTGGTTATATTGACATTGTGTTTTCGCCAGAAGGCTTCTTATGACATCTTGTTTATACTATTAGAGAAATATGCCATGATGGCTTCTATCTTAAAAAAAAATATTGTTTTGTTTCCAAAACATATGTCTTGTCGACATGGAGTTTCCATCAAAATACCTCTTTCAGTGTGTTGTTCATCCTTGATGACAATGGTGCCAATTTAGTAATCTGATATGCCCACAAAAGCAGCTGATTTGAAAATGTTGTTGCTGAAGAATATCATAGTTGGTTTCCACACTGTACTTTGAAGGAAGAATTTGTCTGTTAATAAATTCCTGGAAATTTTGTTCAGTAGAGCAAAGTTCATTTGAATGTTTAGCTTGTTGTGAGGTAGTAAATGAAACTTTATTATAGTTAAAAAGTAGCATTGAAAATTTTTAATTTTCTACAGAAATTTGTTTGAAGTACTGTCTTGAACAAAAAAAGTTAATCATTTTAGTATCAAAATTTTAAAAGCATTTTTTCCTTGTAAAATTTTTATCTGGATTCTTTAAATTTAACTTTTTAAATGTTCATAAACTGTTAGATGTATCACCGTCAATGCTATTAAAGTCTTTAACAGTTAAGGTTTAGGAATGATTTATCCCCAGTTAAAAGAGGTTATTTTATTCACTGATAAAACATGAAAGCTCGATTCTTCCAAAGCTACTTTTCTATTGACAGAAAAAAAAATTGAACTGAATTTTGAATGGACTTTTGATTTTGACTGGTCTTTTGATTATTGTATGTTAGTGCCATTATTATAAATCCAACAAATTTCACAATCTGCATTATGTGATTTTGGCATGCTTAGCTATGGCTTTTATGGGTATGCATGCTATATTTTTAATTTCATTTTAAACACTATAGAGAAGATGCTTCAGAATTTATGTATCAGCCAGCTTTCATGTTTGTTGTAAGGATCCTGGATATTCTATAAGTATGTAAACAGAATTAGCAATAAAATCAAAATTTTACTTTCTCCAAATGATCAGTGCTGCTTTTCTAGGGCTGAATTTAGTCCCTATTCCGAGTTGATAAAATGTTATTTTTTTCATACATTATTCCGAGTTGATAAAATGTTATTTTTTTCATACATTGAGAGGAGTTAGAAAGTAAACAAATCTCAGTATGTTTCCTTAGCATCTACTTTATGGCATTTAAAAATATGCTATGATTAGCTCTCTAATATATGTGCAATCTTGTTTGCCATTTATTGTGAAAGTCTCAGTTTATCTCATTTACATAGATACATATAATTCCAATGTCTGAGATCCCCACTTTGGAAATGGTTTTTAAAGTCTCTGCTTTAAGTTAATATAAAAGTAAAATTCTAGAATATTTTGACATTTTTCTGCAATCATGTAAGTGCGCCTTAGGGCTGTAACATACATACATACATACATACATACATACATACATACATACATACATACATACATACATACATACATACATACATACATACATACATACATACATACATACATACATACATACATACATACATACATACATACATACATACATACATACATACATACATACATACATACATACATACATACATACATACATACATACATACACACACACACACACACACACACACACACACACACACACACACACACACACACACACACACACACACACACACACACAATATCCCATACTGTGAATAAAATATTGAGTCAGAAAATGATGCCAGTACTTGTTAGAACACTTAATTTGTTGGAATTCTCCTACTTTTAAAGCAATGATGCACATTCTGCAAATTATGTCAACATCACAGATATAAAATGTGCAGTATGCAATTTTTATTCAACTTTTAGCTTCAAAAGTGCATTTGCAGATGTAATTTGCACTGCCATTAGCAATATTGCAGCACTTGATGCAACATCTAGATTAAGCTGGATACTTCGGTTCATCACAAATGTCTGTTAAACTAAATTTGATTGGTTCATTGACCCTGGAACAAGCATTTGTAGGTGTTTTAACCTTATATTCATTATGAAAGTTTTACAAATCCATGTTTCAAATTAGGGCCACACAGGAAACCAAAATGGCTGAATCACAACAGGGTTTGTCATCAGACTTTTTAAGTCGGCTGATAATAGCTATGATGACAGTGAATTTCATGTATATCAGTCAGTTGGGAAAATGTCACTGGAAATACCAGTGTGTGATTTTGAGCCCAAAATTGATGCTGAGCGCAAGTCTGATGTACATGTTGAATGGACGGTATACCATTTGTATTTATTAAAGATACTCCTGTCTGAACAAGAAGACTATGCAGATGTTGGACTCGAAACCCTGAAACCCTAATACAGCATTATGGAAGATAACAAAATCTGGCATAATAGACAGCAAAGCACTGATTAAAGGAAGTGAATCTTAGAGTTCATGTTGGTAAAATCTTTTATTTTTAGAACAAAGATATTGAAGAGAGAATACCCATCTCATCCTGTGAGATGTTGAAAATTGTGCAAATATGAAGAATAGTAACTTGCTTAAGCTAGATATTCATGTGTTTCAGACAGCAGGCAACGAAAGAGAGTTCTCAGCATAGAAGGAGGATCATATTAATGCTCCTAGGGAACATTAGAGAATCACCATACAACATAATTGTGTGTAGATCTCAAGTTGGCTGAACCACTATGGCAACAAAAGAATAATGAGACTAACTTTTGTATCATGAAGATGTATTACCAAATGAAGTACATGCTCTCTCTCTTCCCCCTCCTGTACAAAGATTAAATTATATCAAACAAGAAATGGACTGAAATGTGTAAACCCAAAGCAAGATGGATAAAATTTGCACTGTTTGTGTTTGGTTATTCCTATGTATATTTTGATGATGTTGCTATTTTCTGCAGACCTTTGGTACTTAGCCATTATTTGGTATTTGTATTACAAATTGGATTAGTATTATCTAATACAAAAAATATTTTGAAGCAGTGTCATTAACTAATGATGAAATTGGATGTCATTCTGATATATGGATTCTTTACTACACTACTAATCTCTTCATCCTGAGTGTTGTTTTTACCTTCTCCTTTAGTTTTTTTGGAACCAATACTTTTAATAAATTGTAACTTCTTTATTCTTACAATCTAAATATTTCTAATCATGTATTAAAGGTGTGATAAAAGTAAAATATACTTAGTTTTCTTGTAAACTCCAAAACTAAAAGGTGTATAACCAGCACTTGTATCATAACCACATATTCCGTTTAAATAATACTATCATTATTTCTGCATATTCCCATCACTTTTTCCCCAAGTGGTATCAATTTCCTGATCTGATGATATTTGTTTCTTGTGCAATTTTTACACATCAAGAATTCTCAGTAGCATTAAAAACACTGTAATCTGCACCAAATTGAGTTGTTTGGGAAGATATTCATTTTTTTACCCATAAATCACTGAAGCTTCAAGTTTTGGCATTAAAGTCTCACATTAAAAAACATTTAAAGTAGCCATGACAGTAATTTAAGATGGAACTGTTCTAATTTCACCTTTGGTATATTCAAATCTTGAATGTGATGGAGGATCATGGCTCAAAAAACCCCATCAATTTTAGAACCTGTTTGTTGACTATGACTCTAGTATATAATCTGAGTCCAACTGAATTGTTAGAAAAAATTTAATTCTTTTGACAATATCGTAATTAGCTCTAAAATATGGAGTAAGCCTATGATCTTTCTGCCATCCAAGCCGAGACCCCACCATAACCATGTGACCATGCACTATGATGTCACAGACATAATCATTATACAACTATTTTGATTTCAGTAGAGTCTTAAAAGAGTGGAACAATAAGAAAGTGTGATAAATATTTAAGTGTTAGGGAGATATTCAACAATGGCTATTCCTCTCACCACCACTTCCTCATTGGAGATCACACATGCAAACACACACACACAGACACAACTTTGATTAAATCCTGGCTGCATCCCTGCAGGGAAGACAACTTTACTGTTTTATTTGATTGTATTGGCCTCAGGTTATTATATATTACTGCTGTTACTACAACATTATCTTAGTGTGTCCAGTCGGCATGGTTAAAAAAGGCATATAACCCTTGAGACTTGTTGAAAGACTAGCATTACTACAGATATGTAGAAATGAGAACCATACTATAAATCAGTAAAGATAGATAAAATAGAGTACACAATGTTTGGCTGTTCCAGATTGGTTGATAAGGAAAGTAAGATTTAAGTAAAAAGAATCTTTTGAGAGCTTGTCCTACTTGTAACTGATAAGACTCGTTACTGAAATCAGCAGCTGACTCTTTGGTTGAGTATTGAAGGCACACATTTCAAATTTGTGTCATTCCAGAAAATGGAAATTGGTGCAGCTCTTATGGTTTTCTTTTCACAAAAGCTGTCTTCATAGATGTGTCAATACTGATACAAATTTGTTCATGAGCACTCAAAATTTTAAGTTATTGAATTTTAATATGGTGTTTGCACTGGATTACAATGGGAACTGAATTAGTATAGTGAGTCTTGCATGCTTTTGTGCAGAAACATTGAACCCAAGCAGAATACATCCAGAACTATAGAGGTTTTCTATCTTGGATTTAATCTCCCTGTTGCATTTCACATTGATGTGCATATTTACAAACTGTTAGTATAGTAGTAGGAAAAGTGACAAATTTAGATATATATCATACACAAGACAAATATGTGGGGGGACAAGACCATAAAGAACAGGCTGGAATGGAGAAGTTTAATAACATTAATGAGTAGAAGTGTGCCTTTTTTTATGTGTGCAATATTATTTTCTCAGCTTTAGTAAGAAATTACATCCAAGAGAAGACAATAAAGGGTGTACAGCTAACTAAATTACATGAATTTAGCTATTCAAATCGATTTTAAACTTTTGGTTATATCTGTTTGGTCTGTTTCTGTCCATTCTGGTGATTATGTCCACAGAATCATTATGGTTGGAAAAAATTGGCAAATTTAAGGATTGAAAAATCTTTGGGCATAATAGGATTTTACACTGTACTTCTGCCTGAGAGATGTGAATAATTTCATTTCTTGCTTTGTTTATTCTGGTTGTTGCTCAGTTTAAATGCATCATTCTCATACTTTTGTTACAAATATTACAGATGCATATCACCAGATATCATTGAATATAGCTTGAATAAGTTATAATAGTTATGGTTGGAACAATGTACATTATTAGAGAAACTTGAAGTGAGCTAAAATGTAAACATTTTGATCAAGACTTCTCCATCTCATATGTTTACCATGACAGATCCATTTGTACCAACTGATGATGACTTTTAGTTAATTGTCAGAATGCATAATTAACAATATTCAAAGGTCTACAAAATTTACTAGAGTCAAAATTTATAAACTCGTACAGATGTGGCAAAAATGATGGACTAGTACCTTTGCTGCAGTTGCCACAATTGATTAATTGGTTGTTTTAGTTTGGTTTCTTGGTGGTGGGTTTGGGTTAACAGTGCAGAAAGAACCCTGAAAGACCACTAAATTGCTTGATTTGTGACAAAACCTCACTTTGCGAGATGTGCAAGTGATCTATAAAAGTAAGCACCTCAGTACGCTTGAGCCTCTGTTGATTTGATGTTTATCTGAACAGCTAAAGTCATTTATACACGAGTTCTCAGGTTTTGGTAGATCATTATGGCCTTTATACCATTTTCAGATGAAGAGAATCTATATATTGCTGCCAATTTTACTGCTGGAGAAAATCCAAGTACGTTTGAAACACCAAATACCACTTATGTAGAACCACTGAGCTTCCACAAGTAACAGCAACATTTATACATTTGATGCAAGTAATCACATGACAAGCATCTTGTACCACTCTGCCTTGGAAGACCCTCGGATCTGTATCACACAACAAGCATCATATACTATATGTATAAGTCTCGTATGAAAGACTAGAAGTGGGAGATAGAACCTGTGACAACTGGATAAAAGTGCAGAATATTACTGTTAGACCATCAGTGATGATGATGCTGCTAACTGCAAGAACATTGATTTTATGAGTACATGGGGGAGAAATGTAATTCATTGACTTTCATCCATTTTTAAAATTTTTACAACAAGGCATAAAAATGTTTGTAACTGAAATTTGTTCTTGCAAGAAATGATATAATATAAAAGTAGGATGAAAAAATGTAACATCACTTTCACCGGCATTAATGATTTTTTTTTTTTCTTCTGACAAATCATGTATTATAAGTTTAAAAAAAACATTTATTGAAAAAAGTAACAAGGGAATCAAATCATCTGACCACACATTTTAAAGATATACAAGATTTAACTATTATTTTCATCAAAAGCAGCATGCCTGAGAACAAAGAAAAATAGCAAAACATAGTGATCATTTTAGTAAACACAGTTTAGTAAAGATACAAATTCATGATTTAGTAGTTATTAAAGGACTGATCCATGACATCTACAAATAATAAGCCACCAAGAAAATTTGTGATTTCACATTGTCAGAGACAAACATGGCTGACAGACTGATAAAAATACAAAAGATTGATTATAATGAATGAATATAAATAAAAATATGCAGTAGATTATATGATCGATAAGAATTAAGTAGATTACCTCCAGCCAGTTGTCATTTAATTTGCTTCTGTCCCCAACCCAATATTAAAATCGCTTCTACCACCCACTAACCCATAGCCAGATATTATGTATAAAAAATATGCTTCTGTAGGGGACAGTGTTTTTCAATTAAAACATCTGAGGGTGAATCATAACTTTTTAAAAAATTGCTTCTGTTGTTGGTTGGTTGAATTTGAAAAAGCCTTTCCCCAGGAGGTAATTGTTTTACTGGAACAGCCCTTCAGTGTAAAATGTTGTGTACAGAAGTGTATGACTCCACGCAGATTTCATGTTGGTGGTTTGACTATTTCAGTATTGTTTGAAATTATTGTGGTATATTGTTTTACATGTTCAAATTACTCTATGCCTATGCCCTTTTTTACTTTGGAAAGACCATATATCCATTTATAATAATATTCACTAATATTTTATGCAGTCCAGTGAAATTAGCAAGGTGAGAAGCATGATGGTTTTCAAGCTGAAAATTCAGCGCCAGTTTGCATTATTGAAGTTCATATTCTTGATTCACAATAAATACCGGAATATGACAAACATGTGTAAATCATAAAGCACTATATTACCTACTGTACCATGATTGATATATATGTCTGATTCATATGTTAATTCATAAATTCAAATGCTTTGATTTTCTTTGTTTCAGGTATTTTCTATTTAACTTAGAAGTATAAAACATTATGATAAATGTACAAGCTTCATTGATGTAACTAAATGCAGAATAAACTGCAGCAAAATCGGTCTTGATTTATCAACATTCAGATTATTCATGGCAATCGTAGTTGACACTTTGTCATGTAAGAAGATAATCCCTTAACATGAATTGCTGTGTATATTGAGAGCTCATGAATCTAGTGCAAGGGGCCAAGTGATCTAAAGCGTTTACTATCATGGATCATTGCTATCTCACCTTTGTCTATGTGTGTTCGAGTCTCAGGTTCGGCCAATATGGGTATGTGGGAAAGCATGTCAGTAGCTTCTTGTGGGTCCGTGGTTCTTTCCGGGGTTTTTTCCTCTACCATTTATACTAGCCACCATGTATAGCCTATCTTGTGCTAAAAAATGGCATTAAACCCTACAGCATAAAATATTTATGAAAAAATATGGCATGTAATGCATATATTTTCTTCAATAAATGACTAAAATGAATGAATACTTTTTAATAAATGTTATATATCTTTTCTTTTCAGCTCCTTACCCAACAGGAGGACCACCTCCACCCCAGCCTGTTCCTCCACCAGGTATCAGAGTGCCTATGCCAGGTTAGTCTTTTTGCTGCTGGCTGCAGAGATTGGAGTTGTGAAATAGTTACATTTAGTTGTTTTGCCACAGTTAACTTAAAATATTACATTTTTTTGTAGTTGTGAAATATTTTGCTGAGGCTATTTGATCATACTTCTCTAACAATTGTAACATTCATATGTATGATTAGCTTAATAATATTTGGATAACACCCAAGAATCATTGCAGGAGATAACTTTGAAAGTGGACAGAACTCAATTGGTTTATTTCCAACAGGAGAGCAATACCATGGTTTCATAGGACAGTAAAAGCTGTCTTGAAACTACTGCATCTGTTGACAAGAAGCAGTCTCTCAAGACAGGTTATCACTCAAGACAGGTTATCTCTCATGGCAGGTTTGTGCAAGATGACTAGTTGTCAAGGTCATAATTTTTGTGATGTGATCTTGATTTTTAACGTAGCTTTAACAATTTTTAGTCATATAGCTACGATGTCTGCAGTGTGGCAGTTTATAGTGATGTCTGTCACTGGGGCATCATGCTGCAGACACGTAGCATGATGTCCCACCCAGTCACATTATCCTGACACCAGGCCGACCAGTCCTAACAGTTACCTTTTAATGCTTAGCGCCAAGCGAGGAAGCTGTTAGTACCATTTTTGTAAGTCTTTGGTATGACTCGACCGGAGAGCGAACCCACGACCTCCCGCATCCGAGGCGGATGATCTAACCACTAGGCCACTGGAGCGTTATCTCTCATGGCAAGTTTGTGCAAGATGACTAGTTGTCCCTGTCATAATTTTTAATTGGGTTCAAGAAAAAATAACCATGGTTGCTGTATGTTTTATTCTTTATTCAGAATTCTAATTAAAATATTATATTTTTTCATCTCATTAATTTTATATAGCAATAAAAATTATATGCTAAAACATGCACATTTTAATTGAAAGTCATTTTTACATATTTTACATTTTTACCTGTCCTTGGTTTAACTTCATAATTTTAAAATTACTTCAAATGTAGCTCAAGAATTGCAGTTAGATGTGACAGCACTTCGTATAAATTGCACTAAAAGAATTTTTTATTTCGCTTTGGGTAAATATGGAATACATATGTACTAATGAATGAAATCAAAGGACAAAATTGACCACTCCAGAAACAAAAGGAATTTATTTACCGATGTGAACTCAATTCACAGATGACATAGAGTAACCTGATAAAGTGTATGGCTAACAGATGATGGCTTGGTGTATAGGTTTTTATAATTGTGATATCATAAAAATAAAATACAACACTAACCATTTATGAAGACAATTGAATCCAGAAAATTATAATCACTTACTAAAGACAAAGACCTCATTCATCCAGTCAGTATGGATCGACTCCAGTGACAGACAAATTGTAATGGGTATTTATATGACTGTGGCAACACATTGGCAGAATGTGATATGTATTTTAGTCTGGATATGGTCTGTAGCATGCAATGCTACCTGCATGACCTGTAGATTTTAGGAAATCAGCAGCAGGACTCAAGTTCTTTTGTTTTTTGTTTAGAACAAACCTTCCTAGGCGGTCGTGGCTTCAAAGGATTCAATAAAGGTCAGTGGTGTTTATCTGTTTTTGCAATGCAGGTCAGGTGTTAAAAGTGATGTTAAAAACAATCTGCACTTTTATTGTAGATAGGCCGTCATAATTATAAAGGATAAAATAAAGTTATAACATTAAGGTATAATGGTCAGCAGTGTTTCTGTTTGCTGTAGTGGTGAAATGCATATTCTGTTGACATTGCTTGCTGCATTGGTCAGGTGGTCACTCATGACTGCATTTATCTAATATAATTGATTCATGCATGGTGATTTGGGTCATAATTGGTAACTCATAACAGAAGTTGCTCAATATGTGTTTACTGTATAAAGGGCTTTGTTTTCATCTGTTACCAATTAGACATTAATAAATTTTTTTCTTCATGGTAGGTGATAATAACATGTAACGAAAACCTAAGCATGATGGAAAAACAACTGATAGTGGGTCCAGAAGTCATTAGTCTTAGAAAGAAAATGCAGTAGTTGTGAAAACAGCAATGTTGCACAACTAAATTGTTTAAGTGTGCACAGATTGTTGTACAGTTCACGAGAATTTCTTTGTATTTATGTTAAATGCATTTTGTTAGCCACTGTCATAATATAGTGTGAATAGCTTTTATTTTACTTTTTATTTTATTTAATAGCCTGCTATTTGGGGAGTTTATTATATTATAATGTCTCTCCATCCATGCATCAGTCTGTCTGTTATTATGTTACTGCACAATAACTGCATTCTCTAACATTTACACTTATAAAAGTTTGAGGTCAGCTTGCACATGGTTAAAA
Organism: Potamilus streckersoni; assembly: GCA_016746295.1. Classification (NCBI taxonomy): domain Eukaryota; kingdom Metazoa; phylum Mollusca; class Bivalvia; order Unionida; family Unionidae; genus Potamilus; species Potamilus streckersoni. The sequence goes on along the minus strand of JAEAOA010000094.1, from coordinate 485,001 downwards.
AAAGCATAAATTTCTGCGTTGGAAGGTCAAAGAGCAAGGTCACTGAAGTGATTTTCACACAGTAATGTAGATCACTGTCCTAGAACAACTTTGTGCCTGGCTTGTACTTGGGGTAAGGAAAGAGCCAGTTGATTTGGGTTCTAAAAATAAAATGTTACAGTCACTTAAGAAGAATGGTTTGTGCACAACATTTTTAGTTCTGACCATGTACCTTCACCATTATTTGCACATGGCTTAAAAATTTGGTAAGAAAGAAGCCAGTAGTGCAATTTTCAGTTCATCTAGTATGACCCTGCATCTATCATCTATTCTTCTATGCGTTACTAATTGTTTGTGAATACCTGGGAAGCTTAATTGTTTTAAAACTCCAGATTCCAGTTAGACTTGGTATTTCAAGACCTCAGACATATTAATGAGGTTTCTAGCATCATCAGACTGTGTGAACATCTTGAGAACTCAGATCTGATTTGATCAGATTTTTTATGTAAGCTGGTTTCATCAAAATTTCTGATTTATTATGAGTGATGTCCAATCATTAATGAGGTGGTTATGTATCTGCTTGGCTGAGTTTGTGAACAACAGTTGACTAATTTTCCATAGAATGCAAGCTAAGTTCAATTTTATAAGGACTATTTAAAATCAGTGGCTTGAAGTTACTTAGAGTTCCACCTCTTGCAGATAAATTTCAAATATTTTGAATATAGGATGCATAAATTACAATAAAATATACAAAATAGCAAAATAAAAGATTATGGATTATAATATAATATTTTTGATTTAAACAGAAAAGTGTAAAATAGCAATATAGCAAGTAATACCCACAGTTGATAATAATTTGATAAAATAATTATATTTGTAGGACTACTTTTTGTACAGTACCAATAAATTATTGAAAACACGCTTCTGAAGAGACCGTTACTGAGAAATGTGTATGGGAACTTAAGCTAATAATACATTATAGCCTTTAGGTTTAAGAACTAAACTTCTTTCTGATGCTGTAATGTGAAAGTAAAAGATTTTGCTTTAACCCATTCAACAACCAGACTAGTAAAGCATGAACAAAACTCCTGCCCAGTGCTGTAGACCAGTATTCTAATCTTGTATACATTTTGACTATATATCAGAAGTTTCCCAATGGTAATTATGTCATAGGATTAATTTATACATCATTTGGATACATTATGACTTAAAGGTAGGTTCTTTATAAAGAAAAGGGGATTTTCCAATTTATAAATGTAAAACCTCCAAGTCATCTAAGTATATCCAAGATGGCAGAAATGTCTGCTGATGAGTCAGAGTTGTCTGAGAACGAAATTATTGAAAATATTGGAAATTTTTATTAACCTTTAGGGATATTGTTAGTGATAGTGATGACAGTGAGGAATTTCAAAGCTTTGAGTTTGCCACTGTGTGTGTGCAAGACATATTTTGTCAGTAGTCTAATTTTCTATCAGTATGTAAATGTGTAGGCTCAGCATCAATATTTTATTGATCTGGAACATCGCTTGGATGTTTTCAGCTACTTTATAGAGACTAAATATTTTCTGAAATAGGAAGTTTACAAATGTGAATGCACACCTAAAGTGAGAGACAGACCCAACTCAGTACTGAGTACATGCATTGAAGTCACATTTTCATGCATACTCGGTTATAATGCAAACTACACAGACAAGATCTGCCAATGCATTTGCAGCAGTGGATCTGGGTCTCTGCAGTTTGTTCATAGTAATCAGTAGAAAAAATAACATAGAACCTGATCTGCAGGTGTGCTATGCTATGGCAGATCAGGATCTTTGTTGTTTGTAGTTAACTTACAAGCTGAGTATGATGTATCTGAAATAAAGTCTCCCTGTGACTTTTTGATATTGATAGAAGTTGTGAAATTCAACAGAGAGGAAACTGTCTTGATATAAAACTGAGAAATCCTGGCTTGCTGGATCAAATGTTGGAGCAATTATGTCACATGACAGTTTTAGTTGCGTCACATGAGTTTTGTCAGGTAAAACTCGACCTGCATTTCAGTGATGATACATGTGAAAATTTTCCAGATGACTGTGTGGTTGCAAAACAAGCTTCATATCACCAAGTTAGATCTGAATATGTTGGAAATATCACCAGATGAAGCCATTTTCAAGTAGGCTTGAAATCAATACATGAATGACAAATTTGGCATCAAATTATTGATGGTTGCAGTAACAGCATATTGCTACCTTTTTCAAGTTTACCTGGAGAAAAATGCAACTGTTGTGAACAGAAATCAAGGTTTGGCAGCCAGAGTAATTATTGATCTAAAATGACCTTTGAAAATGAAAGACTGTCATCTACACTGGCAATCTACACATTAGTCCTCAGCAGATTATTTGTATTAAGTAAATACCTGCTTTTGTGACACAGTGCATACATATCAAAAGGTGTACCCAAAGGACTTAGTCATATAAAATTCATTTAAAATTTAGTAGCAAGACAACTGGTAAGAGGATCGTCAGACTAGTTTATGTGTGGTCCCTTTATTACACCTGATTCAAATGACAACGGAATTGTAAACTGTCATCTTTCCATGCATCTGTTGAATCTAATCAGAAATGGATATACAAAGATGGGACTGAAAATGGAGCTTTCAGCAACACCATACTGTGCTTGCCTATGCACAGTATATGGAAGGAGTTGACATGCTTGATTAAAATACCAGGACAAATTATTCCAGAATGTAAATGCAGTAAGAAATTGGAAGTAAAGTCACTAGAGCAGTTGTTGTACATTGTCGGTAAGACAATGAAAGACTGTCGGTAAGACAATGAAAGACTGTCGGTAAGACAACGAAAGACTGTCGGTAAGAATAATCATATTAAGAAATAGAAATAGAACTTAAATTTGAAGTTGTTGCAAACAATGTCAGAACATGTGTTTTAATTTGTATATATTTCATACAAATGAAAATAAAACCTGGATACCTCAGTTTGTAAATGCCTGTATCACTGTGTTACACATTCAGCAGATTTACATGAAATATGAGATAACAGTTATTCAATCCAACATTTATAAGAGCACAACAGTGGATCCTAAAAGACTACATATTACTTTTAGGACACTTTATTTAATGACTTTTTCATAGAGAATGAAATCAAATTTACCTTGAACTTGCCTTTTGATTTACCTGTATAATCACCTGTAGGAGACTAATCTTGATTTTGAGCATATTTTCAGGAATCTGTATTTGTCTTCTTTACAGTGGTACAAGCAAATTTATTCCTATCACAAGAAATATAACTTGTACAGGTAACTGAAAATGAGTAGCCTTCATTTATTAAACATTTTGAAAGTTAGTGTTGAATGGTAGTCACAATTGTAGTTACTTAGTGGTAATAGGGTTAAGAATATAAAACCATTTTTAAGTTTAAAATTTGTATTTTGCAGGGAATTATTATTAAAACCTTGAATACATTTGAAAGTCTAGCCTCTTTTGAAGCAAGTTTGATACATTTGGTTATACAGAGTTTGCCACATTAGTATTTGATATGTTATCACATGTATTTTAAGGCATTTCATATTGACTGCCATTAATGCCAGAGTTAAGACAATTTATATTATGTAATTTTGGCTTTTCATTTAAAAAAGAATATCCATATACATTCATCCTCAGATTGAATGACTAAACATAAAGAAACCCATGATCATACAAAAAAAATCATAAAAAATTAAGAATTAAGTAGTTGCTCCAGGCTGATCAGGTGCTGGGAATCTAGCCTGCAACACTTTGGTTAAAATATTACACCTAAACCACTGCAGTTCTTTAGGTGGGGATCTCGAGGGTTTTTTAAGTTGTCAATTTTGTGGAGGGGGTTAGTACACAGACATAAGAATCCATGTTAACTTTAAAGAGTAACTACCCTTGTAATGCCAAGTAAGTGTATATACTTTAAGGATGGAAATAAACAGTTTCTAAGTTATGAGCCCTTGTCATCAAGAGCATTGAGAGATACAGGGGATATTGCTGGATGTATAAATGACTTGACCTTTGTATGCATTGATAATGATCCTATATAAATGTTATAGGAAAGAAGGTAAATGACAACAACATTAATGAATAATATAGTAACTGTCAAAGTTTGTCTTTCACTCGAACAATTTTAATAAGTGTGTATATTTTCATTTTTAAACTGACATGTCAACTACCCAGTTGAGTAATAACAGGCCCATCTAGGCCTATTGTTTTGATTTTCTGCTTTAGAAATTAAGAAACCAGGATCTACACAGTGGCAGTCACTCTCTCAGGCTGATTCTGATGTTGTTACTCCAGAGGTGCAGGTCACAAGTTTCCAGCACTCATTTTGATCAGTTTCACATTATTTTTGAGGAAGAGCAGCTTCCTGCCGAGCCTGTAATTGAGAGTTCAGAGGTCAGGGTCACTGAATATGAAACTGCAAAACTTATTTATTAGCTATGGTAGGTTGGACAATCTTTCATTTCACTGATGCCTTTTTTATTTTTATTTTTCAGGAATGCCTCCCAATCAGCCACCTCCAGGAATGCCTCCACCAGGCCATCATGTAGCTCCAGCCCCACATGTGAACCCAGCATTCTTCCCTCCCCCATCCCATGGGCAGCCACCTCCTATTCCAGTAAATATTTAAATATTTTACAGGATTGTCTGTTTACACACACACACACACACACTCTCCGCTTCTTCTGTAAATGGAATTTAATAGATTGGTGGTATGGGGTAGGGTATTAGGGGTGTTCCAGTAAAATATACCTAGTACCCATGGAAGGCACTTTTTAATGAGGGGTACTCACCCATAGAAAATATATTTTTAAAACTGCCTTTCCTGGGTACCATGTATTTTTAAATGGAACAGCCCTTATGTACTAAGTTTGAAATAAACTGCCATTTAAAAAGAATATAATAAATGATTACAGATTTGTGTAAAGTAAGGTGTATGATTACTGGGTCTATTCACTTTTGTCATTTGTGTAGCTAGTTCAAGATAAGAAGAACAATGGGACTGTGTTGCTTGTAGTGCTGCATTAAAAACCCCAAGTATGAATGGGCCTGTGTTGTAGTGCTGCATTGAGAACACCAAGTAAGAATGGGCCTGTGTTGCTTGTTGTGCTGCATTGAGTACCCCAAGTAAGAATGGGCCTGTGTTGCTTGTAGTGCTGCATTGAGTACCCCCAAGTAAGAATGGGCCTGTGTTGCTTGTTGTATTGAGTACCACAAGTAAAAATGGGCCTGTGTTGCTTGTTGTGCTGCATTGAGTACCCCAAGTAAGAATTGGCCTGTGTTGCTTGTAGTGCTGCATTGAGTACCCCAAGTAAAAATGGGCCTGTGTTGCTTGTAGTGCTGCATTGAGAACACCAAGTAAGAATGGGTCTGTGTTGCTTGTAGTGCTGCATTGAGTACCCCAAGTAAGAATGGGTCTGTGTTGCTTGTAGTGCTGCATTGAGAACACCAAGTAAGAATGGGTCTGTGTTGCTTGTAGTGCTGCATTGAGAACACCAAGTAAGAATGGGTCTGTGTTGCTTGTAGTGCTGCATTGAGTACCCCAAGTAAGAATGGGTCTGTGTTGCTTGTAGTGCTGCATTGAGAACACCAAGTAAGAATGGGTCTGTGTTGCTTGTAGTGCTGCATTGAGTACCCCAAGTAAGAATGGGCCAGTGTTGCTTGTAGTGCTGCATTGAGTACCCCAAGTAAGAATGGGCCTGTGTTGTTGTGCTGCATTGAGAACCCCAAGTAAGAATGGGCCTGTGTTGTAGTGCTGCATTGAGTACCCCAAGTAAAAATGGGCCTGTGTTGTAGTGCTGCATTGAGTACCCCAAGTAAGAATGGGCCTGTGTTGCTTGTAGTGCTGCATTGAGAACACCAAGTAAGAATGGGCCTGTGTTGCTTGTAGTGCTGCATTGAGAACCCCAAGTAAGAATGGGCCTGTGTTGTAGTGCTGCATTGAGAACCCCAAGTAAGAATGGGCCTGTGTTGCTTGTTGTGCTGCATTGAGTACCCCAAGTAAAAATGGGCCTGTGTTGCTTGTTGTGCTGCATTGAGAACACCAAGTAAGAATGGGTCTGTGTTACTTGTTGTGCTGCATTGAGAACACCAAGTAAGAATGGGTCTGTGTTGCTTGTTGTGCTGCATTGAGAACACCCAAGTAAGAATGGGTCTGTGTTGCTTGTAGAGCTGCATTGAGAACACCAAGTAAGAATGGGCCTGTGTTGCTTGTTGTGCTGCATTGAGAACACCAAGTAAGAATGGGTCTGTGTTGCTTGTTATGCTGCATTGAGAACACCAAGTAAGAATGGGCCTGTGTTGCTTGTAGTGCTGCATTGAGAACACCAAGTAAGAGTTCAGTACATCTTGAACTCTAGCCCAAAACCGGGGATTTGTGTGCTCAACAACTGGCGGAAGACAACTATTGACAATTTAAAAGACTTCCTGTTCATTTTTTTTCTCACTTTAGTTAAATTTGTCCTAGATTGGAAATTTTATTTTTATGCATATGATGTATATGTGGTTGCAATACTGGTTTAGTTACAAAGTTTATTCCTTTAACACAACCTACTCTTGAATCAGACTTACCTGGCTAATCAAACCTGTAAAGTTCAAATAAGTAATTTTCATGGATGCAACAGTCAGCTTACTTCTACAACCTTGAGTAGCTTGTCCTACATTTAGCTGACCCAAACCCATGGTATAGCCATGATGATGCAGTTTGCCAAATGGAATAATGTTTTCTAATTGGTCACTTGAAATGATGTGCAAACTGCAAATCTTTTCATGGCAGTTACGATTTTTCCATAAGTTTTACGAAATGAACCTTAAAATACAGTCTTGGAATTAAAGCAAAATCTGTTAAAGAATGATTGTTGCTGAAAAATCTGGATAGTTGGTTCATCTGTGTTTGATTTGGATCTAGGTTTCTTATTAGATTTGGTGTAATTAGTCCAGGAACCACACTAACTGTACATCCTTACCTCAGACACTTTAAACTTCACATATTTTTTCATGTGAAGCATCTGCATGATCATACTGTTGATCATTGAATTTTTATAATTGGCATCCAGAAAGCAATGCACGTTGAAGACTAAACATAAATTAAACCTCTTAAAAGTGTTAATGTCAGCACAGAAGAATAACAGGAAATGTACAGATTTTTGTGAATAAAAGCAGGAACAGACAAGTTTATTTGACATCATGTGTCAGTTTTGAGTATGTCTTGTAGTGATAGACAAGATTGCTATTGTCATGTTAAATTGAAAAAACATTAACTTATGTCCAGTTGAGAAATTGCAACAAGCCTCTGAGTTGCATAGTGATTGGAAGTAAAGTTTGTTGCTGCATGTTTTGAATGACAAACTTTTAAATGCATCTTCCAGTTTTACAATAGCAATTATATGATATTTTGTTGCATCTTACTGAAAAGTGGTCAGAATTAACAGAAAAATATTAACTGCCTTAATGAGACATTATCATCAGGGTCTGGACCAGAAGAGCTAATGGAATAACCTATCGTCCCAAGCATCCATTAGCATTATCACTATACCTCCTAAACTATATCACTAAGCTTTACACACACATGCATTCATTCCAAGGCCTTTTACTTGAACTCTCACTCCTTGATTGGTGCAGAATATGATGGCAAAAGATCATTGGCAAGAATAAAATCAGTTGTATCTGACATCAGTAGATATTTAATGAATTGTCACAACTGTACCAGGAATGTCAAATAAATTAGCTTTCTCAAACAGTCAAGTACCAGAAAACTTGACATGGTTTTCATGTGAGCAGATGGCATGATCTTTCACTGTGTATCTCTCATGTATCTGGGATTTTTTAACAACCATAAAAATTGCTGTACATAATTTTAAAGAGAGGATTCTGGCATCAAAGCTCTTGAGATAGAGGGCGGTGATGGCTTGTCAGCACATGATTGGCTATTCATGGAAACTTTTGTATGTGGTGGAGGAAGAACTTGGAAAATTTGATAAATGGAAGCTGATTCCGTATCCAATATGGCTACCAAAATAAAACTTAAATGTATTCACAAAATCTTACAAACTGAATTTGACAAAATTCGACAGAAAGCATGCTGTCATAAAGATCATTGTGATTTGCAGAAATGCCATCAGATATGGCTGACATTTCAAAGAAGTATAAAAACATTAAATCAACTTGACAGAATTAGACCAGATAAAACAAACCTTTGTAGCATGTATGACTTTCAAATTAGACCAGATAAAACAAACCTTTCTGGCATGTATGACTGTCAAATTAGATCTGATAAAACAAACCTTTCTGGCATGTATGACTTTCAAATTAGACCTGATAAAACAAACCTTTCTGGCATGTATGACTGTCAAATTAGATCTGATAAAACAAACCTTTCTGGCATGTATGACTTTCTAATTAGATCTGATAAAACAAACCTTTCTGGCATGTATGACTTTCAAATTAGACCTGATAAAACAAACCTTTCTGGCATGTATGACTTTCAAATTAGACCGGATAAAACAAACCTTTCTGGCATGTGTGACTTTTAAATTAGACCAGATAAAACAAACCTTTCTGGCATGTATGACTTTCAAAAAAGACCTGATAAAACAAACCTTTCTGGCATGTATGACTTTCAAATTAGACCTGATAAAACAAACCTTTCTGGCATGTATGACTTTCAAATTAGACCAGATAAAACCAACCTTTCTGGCATGTATGACTTTCAAATTAGACCTGATAAAACAAACCTTTCTGGCATGTATGACTTTCAAATTAGACCAGATAAAACAAACCTTTCTGGCATGTATGACTTTCAAATTAGACCTGATAAAACAAACCTTTCTGGCATATATGACTTTCAAATTAGACCTGATAAAACAAACCTTTCTGGCCTTTTTGACTTTCAAATTAGACCTGATAAAACAAACCTTTCTGGCATTTATGACTTCAGTTTTGTTTCCTATGATGCTGATAATTAATCAGATATTGTCCTGTTACTAAGAATAGCTTATTCCCTAAAAGACTTCTCAAAAAATTAAAGAGCATTTGACCAAATCTGGCAGCATCTAGGCACAGTTGGCTTTCAGATTTGTATAGATCAGCCATAAAAATATGGCCATTATTACTAAAGCTAGAAAAACCTTTAAACAGCTTCAAAGAAACCACTCCAGGGCCATGTTTTGGCAGAGTGGTTTAAAATACTTGCCTTTCTGGATCACTGCATCTCACCTCTGTCTGTGTTTTCAAGGCTTTTGTGCCAGTAACTTCCTGTGGATCAATTGTTCTTAAAAGGGATCTTCCACCAGTTATACTGGTCACTATGTATATAGCCTATCTTGCACTGAGAAATGGCATTAAATATAGAACAACAATGCAAACTACTTAACTATTGTACCAAAATTTTTTCATTTCTTAAAACGATGCTGATATGCTGTCCTATACAGTTGCTGTTATCAAAAAAGAAAAACCTTCAAATGATATTTTGTTTCTCAGAAATTGCTTGAAAGAAATTAGCCAATTTGACAAAATGCATCTGGACACATGGGGCTTTCAGATTTGTGCAAATGTGTCAATCTACCATCAAATATGGCTGCTGTTGCTGAAACAAAAATCTTGTATTCTAAAAGAAAATACAGAACAGAAACTTTCTTTGAGAACCAATTCAAATTTGACAAAAACCATCCAAATTTGTATGGCCTTGGCAATGTTGCTTTAAGTAAAAAAATATTTACACAACTTTATTTTAATAAATACCTTGCTCAACAGAGTTTGACTAACCTTGACAGAATGCATCTTGACATGAAGACTTAAATATTGGTGATGATCCAATAAGGCAGCCATCTTTGTTATTGCTACTCTAATAAATGGATGGTCACGAAAAAAACATCCTATTATATCTACTTAGTCCTAAAGAAACAGACGCCAATCTGATATTCAATATGGCAACCATGGCACCCATCTTGAAAATCTTATCACAACTCAACTTGAACAGAAACCACTCCAGTCGCCTAGTGGTTAGAGCATCTTCCTTGGACGTGGGAGGTCATGGGTTCAAAACCCTGGCAGTCATACCAAAGACTTTAAAAAATGGTGCTAACAACTGCCTCGCTTGCCTCTCAGCATTAAGAGGTTAGTATTAGGACTGGTTGGCCTGGTATCAGGATAATTTGGCTGGGTGGGACATCACTATAAACTGTGACACTGCAGACAGCGTAGCGATATGACTGAAATATTAAATATCTAAATCTCACACACACACACACTTGAACAGTCACATTAATATTATGTTTTCATCAGACACTTTTTATAATGTCTAGTTTGTCATCAATGAAAATATTGCTGATCTGACAACCTTTAAGGCTGCCATAGCATTGTCCTAAATGAAATGGTGCCAAGTTGATATCCAATACATGTTCAACAGCAGCTAATTTGAAGATCTTGTTACTCCTGAAGAAATTCAGGGATTTAACTGTTAAAAGGAAGAAATAGTCTTGTATTTAATTCCTGGAAATTCTTTTCATCCCTTCAGGGGACTCTGTTTCAAAAAAGAGTTTTTTAGTGGATGCTGATGTTAAATATTTGTGCACTTGTTTCTATTCAAGCCCCCACATGCAGTGCCAAATGATCCATATTCAAGACCCCCTCCCCCAGTTGCTTATGCTAGTGGAGATGCTTACAGACCTCCCACTGAAAGGTAAGTGGTCTATTTTATTATTCATGTAACAAGTATATGTATATGTTATTGTGCTGACCTGTCCATCTTGTTAAAAAAAATCTCTTCACAAAAGATAAGCTAAAAGAAAAATTTGTAATTGTAGCATGTATCCAATATTTAGATCATGAATAGATTTAATACATTATTCAAGACTAATGATCAAACTTGATCTGTTGATATATCATTATCTGAGTGTTTGAGGCCTCCTATGTTCAAGAATTTGGTCAGCCAATGGAGAATCAGAATCTTGTTACCCATATGGTGCCAATTAGATCACCATCATGGCCACTGTCTTGAACATCATGTTTTTGAACAAATGTATTAATGTAGGGTTTTCTTTTAAAGACTCATTTATGACATGCAGATGCAATTAAATGAAAATAGTACCTTTGGAAAAATTCTTGTTGCTTCTAAGGAATAAATGATCATATTTATAATGGGGATTTGACTTCTAATGACATTCATACAGTCCTAAAGGAAAATGGTGCAGATTTGACATTGTGCGATGGATACCCTCATGGCTTTTCCTCTTGAATGGATAGGTGTTGTCCTTGTTTAAAAAGTGTGTTCTTATAATTCGGGTCTCACATTAGCGAGACCACTGTAATACCAGTCTAACATCAAACATGGTAACTTAAGCTGTCACATTTGCCTGTGTAAATGGCTTAGTTTAGTGCAAACATTAATAAACATTTTCAGAATTTGTAAATGCTAAAATGAATGTACATAGGCTCTCTGTGATGCAGGAACTTCTGAGTCTAATTAAATTACAGAAAAACCCCTCAAAACAAAAACCTTGTTATACTGGAATGCCTTCAAAACAGAATTTCTTCAGTCCCAGAGCTTTGTTTCTTTATTATAACTCTTTCTCCATAAAATTGAAACCCATCGGCTCTAAAAAGCAAAACAAATTTTGATCCAGAAATTCACTGTATGCTTAAAAATACACTACAATCTGAAACTCAGTTGAAGCTTGTAAATATATTTAGTTATAAACTCCAGAAAAATGCTGGAATAAATTAATTGTGCCTAATAAGCTACTCTGTCACAAAGGTTAGTCAGATATCAGTGTTAACTTTGGTGCATTCACTACGAAAGGATAGGGACAAAAATTAACTGCATGTCATGTTTTAAAATAAAATTGCTATTTATTTTTGTTTTGTTTAGCTATATTGGGAGATAAATGCTGTTGGAATAATTTGCTGCTTTTCCATAGAGGTTTTCTGAGTTTTTAATAGAATAGTCTTCAGAGCTTTGTATATGAACACAACACTTAGTCATTTTTTACACTGTTGAACTTTGGTTATGGGACCAATTTTGAATGGATACCACATTGGTTACTGAAATTGTCAAATAGAAAAAAAACCCCTTGAAATTATTAATCCCAATTATTTGACATGGATAAGATAAAGAAGTAAGAAGGCTTGCTTTCATGATAGATTTACCAGTAATCAAGAAATAATTTTGTTCCATTCCTTGCAAAATCTTTCATTTGACAAGTTGCTGTACATGCTTATTTCAGTCGTCATGATCAGTCTCCAGCTCTGAATGAAGCAGAATTTGAGGAAATTTTTCAGAGGAACAAAACTGTGTCCAGCAGTGCTATTTCAAGAGCTGTACAGGATGCAAGTGCTGGTAAGAACCTAAACAACAATCAAGTTGAAAATGGGTGATATTATAAGATAGCTATAGACTTGAAATGAGTTATTTACATATTCCTCTTGATTTTGAGGGGAAAATTGATAGGTTCCATTTAGTGTTAGTTATGTTAATTAAAGAGTACTGTAACAGCATTCATATTAACCTAATTTTATTCCGAATGTAAATGCTGACACGTGTTTGGCTGCTTCGAGTGCAATCAGTGAGAAACTGTTTAATCATGTATCTTCACCAAAAAAAACCTCAAGCAAATGATAATAGTGTTTATCTGCAGTATTTGCAGATGAATGCATTTAATTATCTAGAAAACATAATAGATGGATGTTAAGCTACAGATGTACATAGCATAATCATGTACATTTCCCTTACTGATAGAATTAAGATTAAATGTGCACCTTACAGATAAAAGTAAAAATCATGAGCATACATGCAGCAAATCAATCCTCTTCCTTTAAGTGACCTCAGAACTAAAAAACAAAACATCCATCAGCAGTTATGTGAGAAATTCAGGTCAATTATTCAGAGCAAATGAGTAATTTTTTAAAATTTCTGATTACCAGGATTACATTGTAATTGCATAATTAACAGAAAGTTCATAAGTTTAAAGTACCTATTAAAAGCTAACATGTTTTCCACAAACTTGCTATGTAGAAATTCTTTAAAAATGTCAGCCGTTTTAAGAAGATATTTTAAAGATGCAGTGGATCCAAAGAGCTGGCCAAGTTTTCACAGCTCTCTTCAACTTGAATACACATGAACAGTAGATCAAATTACTTATGCTTGACTTGTAAATGTACCAATACAGATTAATAGTCGGATGACTTGTATAACACTGGACCATATATATTAATTTATACACACAGTTTGGGAGTAACAGGCTTTGATAAAGATCGATCTTATATAATATGCACCATAAAAAAAAAAAAAAACTTTTCCAACTTGTTTGCAGCTCTTCATTGCCTGATTTGATACCACCCGTTGAGGTGAGAGACATCTACAAAAGATAGCTTGTTGTTCACACACATCATTATTATTGTACTAACTGTACATGTTCTTAAGGCTACTGTATAATCCACATGGTACCTTATCACAAATGACATTAACTAACCAGACCATATCTGATATATTTATTTTTTTTCCAACATGTCTGGTTATTTAAAAGCATTTATTTCATATTGTTCAATATAAATATGAATTAATTACTTTCAAGTTATCAAGACTGGTTCCTTTAGTTGCCCAGGCCATGGATACAGGATTCCCATGCAGGTCTGGAAATCTGGAAAAGGGCTAAAATTTGAAAACTACTTCCCAGGTCTTGAAAAGGTCTTGAAAAATTGAAAAATGACTTAAAATGTCCTGAAACTGGTAACATGACTATTTTGCTTTTGGGAGAAGTTTTAGGATACAGATATAATCTCTTGACACTTTACTTGCAATTTTTAAGTATTTTAGACTCAAGAGGGTCATAAACTTTAAAAATTGTTAGGAAACTTTTATTTTTTGGTCTGGAAAAGGTCTGGAATCTTTTAAATTTGTTGCAGTAAGCCTGCTAAGTTTCTCCCAAAGAGCCTTGAGGATAAGGTTAATAAGAATTCACTCTTACTACGGTGATTTTTTTGTTCTTTACTGTTTGTAAAGTTTGAATTCTACAGAAACAGTAAAATGCTGTTCAGAAAGGAGTGTAAATAATGTTTAGCATGACAGAGTTTGGTTCAAGATGGCAACCAGATACATGTGGACTGTTGATGTTGTTTATGTAGTTGGAACATTTATGACATAAGCATTTGGAAATGTCAAGCAGTCAAATGTTATCCATCCTTTTTTTGTATCACATTATACCATTATTCTGCCTGTAGATATTTATTTATGCAAATTGTAGTTGTTTGGGTTGAACGTTGTGTGATGTTGGTTTCAGTAATCAGAACAGACTCTGATGATTGTTATATAGAAAGACATTTTTAATTGGTGAAAAATATTTAACAAAATTTTGATCTGCAAGCAATTAAGAGTGTTTGTTTGAGATGGTTTTGCATTCATGGAGTAGAAAATTAGCAGATTTGATGAAAGAACCCTAATAAGTAAGTCAGTAGACAGGTCTGACAGATTTGTTACAGATGCTTTAACCCTAATAAGTAAGTCAGTAGACAGGTCTGACAGATTTGTTACAGATGCTTTAACCTTAATAAGTAAGTCAGTAGACAGGTCTGACAGATTTGTTACAGATGCTTTAACCCTAATAAGTAAGTCAGTAGACAGGTCTGACAGATTTGTTACAGATGCTTTAACCTTAATAAGTAAGTCAGTAGACAGGTCTGACAGATTTGTTACAGATGCTTTTACCATTTAACACAGGTTAACATTAGATTGAAAGGTTTTGAAATTAAAGTATGTGTTACATTCATGCATGTAAGATAACGAATAATGAGAAATGAAAGTTTGAGTTCAAAATTAATAGGAGTATACATTAGCTGCTATTTATTGCATTGCTTTCCTTTTCTGGGATGCAAAGTCACCAGTGCAAGCTAAATATTCCCTCTTCCAGTGAGTAATAGAGACGCAGATGATGCCAGACTAATTCCTTGCTTAGAGCCCCCATATGAAGTATCTTTTTTCTTTGTCTATTGGAAGATATATGCTTGTGCATCAGGAATTCATTGAATTTTACCTTCATTGCTATCTTGAACCTTTTTTTTTCTTGTTTGGTTAAAGAAGCTTTTTTGTATTCTTGGGGTCATTTTTACCCTAGTTCTTGTCCGGTTTTGAAATGAAAGGGTTTTGCACCATTATCAGCAAAGCAGTGCCATCTTAGAATGGTGCAGTGCACTAGTAGCATGTATTCCATAATGAAAATTAGATTTTCAAGCAGAACAACTACAGAAGCTTTGTAAAAATGGGTTTAGGTGCAGCATACCTTGGCCATGATTGTCCAGCAGTATCATTAGTGTAAAGATATTTTGTGAAAGGATCCCAGTCTTTTATACCTTTGCCAATGACAGTGCTATTGACCTTCACATATTTACATACCCGGAAGAATACTGACATGCCTGTGTCAGTATATAGAATTTATAGTATTTGTTAATATTATCAACTTTATAGTTAAACATGGCCAGTTGCTAAGCTTTCATTGGTAAGGCAAAAGAATGTTTTAAAGTTTTATGGATAGTAACCGGTTAAAAGCTGTGTATACAATTCAGACAAAATGTGTTTTATATTTGTGTTTCTTCTGCAGGTGATTTCGCTAGTGCGATAGAGACACTTGTTACAGCAATTTCTCTAATTAAGCAGTCCAAGATTGCTAGTGATGATCGTTGTAAAATTCTCATCAGCTCTCTTCAAGACACGTTGCATGGAATTGAGGAAAAATCATATGGTTCAAAGTGAGTATGAACATTTTTAGTGTTGAGCTTATTCAGAAAGCTTTCAGCAAGTAATATCAGAAAAGCTTTTTTCTGTCCTTTCAGAGTATTTAGTTAGGCCTTTAACCTGTTGAATTCAGTAGAGTTGTCAAGAGGCTTGACCTCACATTGAGGTATTAGGGTATTGCCGATCCTAGTTTTGTGTCAGGCTCTTTTCTAGGATGCAGGATTTCATAATTGAGATTGATTTGTAAAAATTTGCACAAAAATCTACAAAATGCAGGAAAGTCGTGTATCATAATTGCAAGCACTAGCATTGTGCTAAACCTTGTCTCTGTTCATTTGTCCGCTCAGTTGAACTTGATTTCATGCCACTAGCATAATATGTAGAATTTTTATTAATCCAAACAGACTCTCTGATGTATTGTTTATTTATATTAAGCAGGGATCTGGTTTCTAGTTAAAGCCATAGCTGTCACACCTGTTTGAAGTGGTTGGCGAGTGTAGTGATTTTTTTTTATGGGTACCCGTGTTTATGTTTCAATACCCAGTTTTTTTCAATACAGTCAGATACCCAAGTACCTGTTGACAGCCCTAATTGTATCAGACCAATATTTAGTAAACATCACAACAAAGAAAAGGAAAATGTTTCATTTTTGTTAATTTTAGGAATTAATACATCATACAACTGAATTATGCAAAGATAAATGTGATGCGTGGACTATTGTAAATTGTTTATTTAACTTACGTAGGTGATACTATATTGATAAATATTGTATCAAAGACATTTTTCACATTGAGTATAACGATACAACATGGCAAATATGACCCATCTCTAGTTGTACCAATGTGGATGAATTATAATTAGTAATTGACAATATTGTGGAAACGTGTGTATAAATAGTAATTGACAACATCATGGAGACACATGGTTAATTAGTAATTGCTAACATGTATAAATAGTAGTTATGCATCCATTTTCTCCTTGATTTATCTGTCAGTTGCTTCATCATGGAATCAGAAATCTTGGTTAACTGATCTAGAGAGGATGGGCATATTTGATCTGTTTCATGAGAATTAGTTGAAGGTTTCAGTTTAATTGTTGTAGCTGTAGGGAAGGAGTGTCAAATAACCATACATGCCAACTTTTGGCATAATCATTATAGTAATAATTTCTGTTCACATTGTATTAATATCCCAATAATCCCACAGACCGAATTCTAGATTTAATTTGCTTGTTAATGCTTTGAATAAACATTGTTGGCAGAACTTTATGAGGTTTTAGCTGATAAAAGCATCAGTCATGACTGGAATTCATAAAAGAGTTGCATTCTGTATTGTGAGAAATGTCTCCATTAATGTACATATCAGGTTGTCCCTGTCAATTGATATTCCTTGCTGCAGGAAAGGCTACCGATAAATTAGGAGACCTTCAGAAGTGTCAAGTTGGCAATCTTCTTGACAGTGTACTTCCTGTGTACAGAGTTCATCTGCAATGGCACCTTATTTCCTAGCTAAAAGACTTGATAACTATAGGATATTAATTTTGTTTTCTTTGTCATGTTATGAAAGGAATATTGGTTCTTTACCATGCTAATGCTAACTGTGAGAGATTGTTCAGTATTGTTAAAAACAACCTGAATTCAAATCCAGATCCAGTGCCCTACTGGTATGCAAAATATTCATAATTTCAGCTGGTATATTTGAAATTCAATATTGCTTTTTAAAACTCCAAGTGCTACATATGAAAACTTAAAGCAGTTATTGATGTTAAAAGACTAAATGGTAAATAAGGGGCCCCTGAGTGGCCGAGTGGTCTAAAGCGCTGACCGTTATGGATCACTGCAATCTCACCTCTGCGTGAGTTCGAGTCTAGACTCGGCTAAAGTGGTTAAGTGAGAAAGCCTGCCAGTAGCTTCTCGTGGGTCGGTGGTTCTTCCCAGGGTTTTCAAGGGTTCTTCCTCCACCATTAATACTGGCTGCCATGTATAGCCTATCTTGTGCTGAAAAATGGCGTTTAACCCTACAACATCAACTAAATGGTAAATAAATCATTTTGGACAGTATTGAATTGCTTATTGAATTATATCATGTTATATGTGGATTACTTTTTTTCTGCTCAGATTACTCTTTTTGTCCACTTAGATTACACTTTTTTCTTGTCAGAGGTTGGCATATATGTAACCATTCCCTTCCCCCACAGAGTGAAAAATTTAACTTCATTGCCTTCATCCCAAGTTGGTGTTTCCAAAAAAGGGTCAAATTAGTATGTTGCTGAGTCATTCTTCCATGAATTGAGGTACTCTACTCTACATATAGTGGCCCCGAGTTTTCTAAAGCGCTCACTGTTATGATCACTGCCATCTCACCACCGTCTGCATGGATTCAAGTCTCAGATTTGGCCAATGAGTATATGTGAAAAAGCCTGCCAGTAGCTTCTCGTGTGTTGGTGGTTTTTCCAGGGTTTTCCAGTGTTCTTTCTCCACCATTTATGTTGGATGCCATGTGTAGCCTATCTTGTTCTGAAAAATGGTGATAAACCCTAAAACAACAACTTTACATATAATGAGATTGCAAATAAAATCTGTTGAAAAATGACCAGAAATATTTGTAGGAAAATTAAAATAGAAATATTAAAGGCACAAGTACAGAGCAGGTGTCCTGGATCTTTTACTCATCTGTAAATAACACTTAATCTGCTTAAAATGCTTGCACCTACTTGGATGAGCATCTTGAAAAAAATGACTCATAAATACGAGTGAATAAGAGTAATGTTGGAGCACTAATGTCGGTTGAGATATTTATGTATTGACTAATCATTTTGACTAAGGCAAAACTAGTTGTTATTACATAGTAATGAAATTTGCTAAAAATCACAAGGTTTCAAATTTTTGTGATTTAGATAATGTTCTGCTTGAAGGGTTTAATGAAGAAAATTAAATGTAAAGTGTGATAGATAATCTATTTACTGGTTACTTACTGGATAAATTTATTTTTGTCATCTACCATTTAGGAGTAGTACCAGGCGCTCAAGGTCCAGGGAACGTGACCGGGACAGGGACAGAGAAAAGAGAGGTCGCAGTCATCGCTCTCGCAGCAAGGAACGTGAATATCGTGAGAGAAGTCGTGAGAGAGAGGCAAGGGAGAGCAGCAGTCGCCACTATGAAGAACGCCATCGAGAAAGACCGGAGAGGCGTGAACGGGAGACTGACAGAGAGAGGGAGTACAGTAGCAGCAGAAGTAGACACTAAAATCACAGGTATGGTCTCAGGTAAAACTTGACATTTCATCAGTAAGTACTACTGAAATACTGTGGTTATTCTTGTAAGACGGTGGTGCAAACTTGAACCATAATCTTAATATATATGTTTATCAAGTAGGTTAAAGAGAAACGGGGGGGGGGCAAAAATCTATGCGTATATGCTAGGTTTGCAGAGATGCTGCCAGGGTGCACAAATGTGCAAATCATGCAAACTTTAATGACTTTGCACATTTGCAAAGCCATGGTCCATCAGAACTCCAGTTAGTTAAATGTAGCACATATAAAAATGCACTCTGTGCACAATATAATTTTTATTTAACTGCATAAATAAGAATAAAAGAAAAACAAGTCAGATTTGAATATCTTTATCTTGTCCAAAGTATGTAAGTGCATGTTAATACAAATGATGCTTGCAATTATTATTTATAATAAACATATGCCCTAGAGGGGGTCTGCAGTTTCTGCAATTTTGCCATGTCCACAGGTTTGTGCATTCATGAACTTTGGTCCGTTTCCTCAGGTATTTGTATTCGACCGTGGTTGGGTGATAAATTAATGATTATTTTCAACTTCAAGATGGTGGTGGCAGAATTGCCAAAGTGAACAACAGAATGAAGAGAGTGGAGTATGTACTGGAGTTTCTGTTAAAATGGAGGACAACAATTTTAAAATTCTAATTAAAATTCTGAAGTGGGTTAAGATAGGTATGTATATGCCTCTTTACACAGCAGATTGAAAGGGGTTCTCAGCTCATACCATTATGCATACACAGGTGTGAAGCAGATTGAAAGGGGTTCTCAGCTCATACCATTATGCATACACAGGTGTGAAGCAGATTGAAAGGGGTTCTCAGCTCATACCATTATGCATACACAGGTGTGAAGCAGATTGAAAGGGGTTCTCAGCTCATACCATTATGCATACACAGGTATGAAGCAGATTGAAAGGGGTTCTCAGCTCATACCATTATACATACACAGGTGTGAAGCAGATTAAGCTGGGAAATAGTCCACAACAAATGAATGCTTATGCATCTTATTAGAATTTTGATTTCAGTAGAGCCCTAACTTTGAAGCAGGTAGGATAAAGTATTCAAGAGTGAACCCTGGAATTGCGTGTGTGTGCCCCCTCCCTGGCAGTGTCTCTGAGGGTATTCCATCTATACTTGCTTATATGTCCAATGAAACTGCAAACAACAAGGATCATGATCTGCCATTGCATAATGTTCCTGGGGATCAAGGTCTGTGTTGTTTGTTCTACTGATTACTACTCACAGACTGCACAGATCTTTGGTACAGTATACAATGGAAGATCTGTGCAGTTTGTTGTTGGACTCGACTTATAAGTGAGTACGTATGATCAATTTTGTCACGAAAAGTAATGTGGTCAATTGAAACAAGTAGCCAAATATTTTACCCACTTCAAACAGAAATATACAAAGTTGTACCTCAGATTAAAAGGTAACTACAGTATTAGAAATGAAAATATTTCACATTTTGTGTATTTGTAGTTAAACATTTCCTAAGCAAAGCTAAAAAGAAAAAGTGGACAATATTATTAAAAGCACATTACACTTATAACAAGTTAAAATCTGGAAAAAGTATAAAGAATAAAAAGCAGCATTTAAATGCAATTTTACAAATACACTTTAGAAAGTGAACTACCTATTAAAGATATCAATTTTTTATTGTCACTTATTTTATTCTATTTGTTAATCATTATACATATATGCTTTGGAATTGATCCATTTTCTTCAAACATGGAAAATTCAGAAGCTTTGCTTGAGTGGTATTAATAGGAAAGTAATTCAAAACAACTTTTATTTCAGGATTCTATTCAAATATTCATAAAGCTTTCTTGCTTGAAACTAATCTTTGGTGACCTGGTAAATTTCAGTACATGGTTTAGATAAGCAATAGAATAATACATTCTGAATTCTCTTGACTTCTGGAAATCTGCAGGTTTTAAGCTGTAAAAGTATCACATATTTAACATATGCAAACCTCCAATTATATATTCCATTTAACTTGTCTTCTTTGAAGAAGTAAATATTCTTAATTTGATCACTGTCCTTTGTGTATGTACATAGTTGGTGTATGCTTAAGCAAATCAGAAACTTGAGTAAACCGAATTACCATACTCCATATATACTTTGGATACAGCCTTTTATTGTGATTATTGGACTGATCTTTTCCAATGAGACAGTCCAATGTGCACCCTGGATGTCATAAAAGGCAACCAATGGAAGCAGTAGCCACAGTGGCTAAATGGTTAATATGCTGGACTCCTCACAGAAAGGATGCAGGTTTGAATCCTTCCTTTGGATCTGCCTAGATTAGGTATTCTGGTCAAGTACACTACTCCAAGTACTTTGATTTTAAATTGCCTATTTGTGGTGTTTTGTGCCATAAAACCCAAACCATTAGATTGGGAAAGAAAAATGACACATTTTATTGATATGTATTTTCAGCTGTAATATACTTTTTAAATGTTCATCAGTTGATAAAAGTATTGGATACAGAGTTGGTGGATCCAACTCTGATTTTGAAACTGATTTTCAACAACATGATATTGTGTACTATTTGATTTTAATGTTTATAATATGTACCAGTCATGCCATTGGCAACAGCAGAGAAGAATCACTGGTGTTTAATTATACACCATACAAATCAGTCTTTCTGCCTTAACTAACACCTGTCTTGTAGTTAAGTTTAAAATTCTGATTTCAATGTCCCTAGTATCGTTTATCTGATTCTTGATTTTGGTTTTGTATTTTTACATGACCTTGAAGTCAAGTGAGCTTATGGTATGACCCTTCATCCAACGAGTTCTGTTGCCATTTCTCAAAAACACCCACTGGATTAGTTTAGAACAAATCTGGTAGTAATGTTTTTTGAGACAAGGTCTGTTTGAATAATGTTCGCTACATTGGTGTGGCATTCATAGTAAACAAAATTCAAAGCCTTTTTTTATCTCTTACAGAATAGCCAGTTTGGTTCAGGATTGTTATGAATGTTTAGTTGGATGTTTTTTGGTCAGAATTGCCTGGGTTGACTTCATTAGTAACTAGGTCAAAAGTTTGAATGGGTTGGTCAATTTTGATCTGACTTGGTAGACCTGTTTCATATGCACTGTTCTATCACATCTTTGTCCAAAATGCTCTCATCCCAGGCAATGTCATTTTGTAGTAGCTGTTTGGAAAACCTATTTTAAGCTTTTTTAGAATGGATGAGTTGATTATTATTTAACATTCTAGGAATTACTTAAGGACTTTTTCTAACAGATGTACATTTTTGTTTAAAGCATGGCCTGTAAATGATACTCCTCTCTCATCAAGTTTATATATATATATATATATATATATATATATATATATATATATATATATATATATATATATATATAACCTTTTCATGGACTGACTGTCTTTCTAAAACTGAATTACCATATCAATTACCATATCAGACCAAAAGGATACATGTGTTCTAATTTGAATACCTTTCACATTCATGTACAAAATTTATATCCATCATCTAGCCTAGTACTCAAGTAGAAACACAGATGTGTACCAAATACCTGAAAATAAACCTGATGTATCTTTTAATCCAAGGCACTTGCTTATTAGTGTTAAAGTTGCCATTTAGACCACTTTTTTCCAGGTGAGTTATATCATGTCCAGCCATTTCTTTCTATTTGATATTCAAATATATACAAAGTGCTAGTATAGTTGTACCCAAATATTTAACAAAAATTGCCACATTGTCAGATTTATAATTGTATAACTTTATGTGAATTTTTAGTCATATTTTTTTTTGTTTTGCAACATGATCATTTTTTTATTATTGAATTTCTATATATATATATATATATATAACTATTACCAAATCATTTGTTTTTTTTATTCCACATTTTGAACATGTTCAAATGGAAGATGGTGCTTTTTTGTTACAATGAATTTTAATTTATATATTGTGTTTTGAATGATTAGAGATTCCACAGGTTTCTGTCATTACTTTTCAATGGATTAAAATATTTGAGTTGATGTTATAGAAAAATTGAATTGCACAGAACACATTATAATCTTAGCAATTTCTTTACAATTGCTTTTTTTGCTTGCAAGATAATTTTGAAGGATGGGTCCACTTTTAGTTCATCTATTCACAGAGTTCAAATAGATAATGCCTTATTATTGACTCCGTTCGCATTCCTTCTGTTAACATTTTTGAGCAAGTTTTTTACATAATTTATACTGATCTTTGAAAAGTTGGGTTAAGCTACCGCAGGTCTTGTTTTAGAACCTGTTTGTTATGGAAATTGTTGTTTCTAGCAGTTACCTTGGACTTTCTCACATAAGAACATTTATAAAAACATGGTTTGCATTGGGTTTTTTTTCTTTCTTTTTTAGGTTAATTTTTTTATGTCTTTCAGAAATTTTATCATTATCAGATTTCATGCAGGCTTTGTAATGAGTTGATAATTAAGCAATTGTGATCAACACTTGTGCTACAAATAAACTTTTTACACTGATTTTATGAGTATAAATCTAATTATCATTGTTTACAACAGTTTAGAAAAATCCCAAAGTATGAAACACATTTGGTATTTTCTTAATTATGTAAGGGCACTTTTGATTTTATTTAGCTATTGTAGTAATGACTAGTCCTTTAAAAATATTTGAGACTTTACTGGGTACTTGACTGTGTTCATGTTTTGTGTATTTTATTGCTTGATAAGAAAATTCGTATACACAGGGCTTGAAATGATTAATTAGCCAAGATCATTAGTAGAGTTTTATAATCCACACTTGGCACTCATAAGTTGGCTATATAGAGGGTCTCCAACTCTTTTTGTCACTCTAATTTAAAAGGTTATATGAGAAAAGGGCCTATTATTTATTGTTAAGTAAATGTTATGTTCTTGTATGTGTTATGTTAAGCAAACCGGTGTTTATTGGTGATAAACCTGTATTTTCATGTACACTACCTTCTGTATACAAGCTTTTCATTGATTTAATTCAGCAATGTCCATGAAAGTGGTTACAAGTGTCTCCTGGTTGATTAATGGCTCTTCTAAATGTTTTAAGACAATATTGCACCATAATGAACTTTGATCCTGTAATAAAACTTATCATGTTAGCAGAACATATGGAGATATGTTTTTGTACCCAATCTATTATGGCTTTGATAAACAAACAACTCACTTTTGATACTTCAGATAAATTGTAGTTTGGTTTCTTGGCTCCATATTGTATTATAGTATCAGGAGTGTACAGGTCATCCTGGGTAGTTGCTGGTGCTAATGTGAAAATCAAACGTCTTTATGTCATTGATTAAGTTAAAACTATTTTTTACCAGGAACAAAACACTTAGTAATTTTGTAAGTTTTCTTTTACAAAAAACACAAAAGTTTATTTTTTCAATTGAAGATATAGGGTTAATAATAAATGTATGTTGAAGTACTCTCATAGCTGGCAATCTGATCCACTTGCAAACCTCCTACAGGCATTTTGCATGCAATTTTATTAACAGTATTAAATTGGCAAGTTTTACTTCATATCCAAAGCAGTTATTGTAGGATGGCACAAAACCATTTTTCAGTCTTACTGTTCTTTTTAGAGTTCAATGCATATAACGTAAGACAATAGCTGATAATTACCAATCCTTGACATATTGGGGAAGATTACGTCCAAGTTTAAACAGTTAGCAAGGAACATTCCAATTTAGTTTGTGTAACCTGTTTTCAAGGTCCACTCTTTATAGATTCTTTTTCATGGCTATTTTTTTGTTTTCTTTTATGTATAGTGTATGCGAATGTTTTTTTTCCTGTCTGCTACTAAAATAATCTTTGTAAAAGAGATCAGAGAAGCTTTGAAGTTTAGTTGAATTTAATTCCAGTATTGAATAAGCAGTATTGATTGTTGGTTTTAATATGGCAGTATTGCTTTTTGGTTTCATACATTCTTGCAATATGTATTTGTTAATGAATAATTAAACTAATTCACATTGGTATGAATGTTGTATTTTGTTCCTTTATATATATGCAGAAATCTATTTCCAACACAGTGGAGATTGCAAGACAAAGTGAGAGTGCAAAACTTAAAAATTTTACTAGGAAAATGGACTACAAATTATAAAATACAAGAGTCTAATAAATCTTCTGACCTAAGATTAGTTGACTGCTGTCACTTTCAGGTCCTGTGGAAGGAATGTTATACATGATTTGTTTTCTGCACTCGCTTTTATTGTTGAAAAAATACATGTTATAAAATTAGTAAATAAAATAGCAATACAGGGAAAGAAAAACTGAAAATGTTCTGATTGCCTTGAAAGACAAAAATCTGGTTTTTAATTCAATATTATTATGAATTTTAATGAATATTCTGGGCAAGAAACTTTAAATGTAATGCTGGACAAGTAGTTTTTCCAGCCCTGTTATGTACAAATGTGTTCATGTGGATTTCAAACTTGTGAATATACTGACTGGTCCCGTTAGAAGTAAAGCTAGAGACAATTTAGGATATATTTCCACAGACAATCTAAATTGTCAACAATACAGTTTTTAAAAAAAACATTGTTTCGTGGGAGGTCTCCATAGAAATGTGATGACAGGTTATGAAATAATGAGCATTCAGAAATTTGTTTTAGACATTTATACGAGGCCATAAATATCAAATTGTCGAAAGTGTGATAAATTAAGGAAATATGGTGCATGCTGAAATGTTAAGTAGGAATGAGAACTAGTGAATTACGGTGTATTGTCATACTGTTACATGTTGTTTGTTGCACATGTCACATGATCATTTTTTAACTCTATTGAGATGAATTTAACCATTTAGATCTTGTACAATTGTGCTTTTAGATTACAGAGGTAAAAATTATTTCCAGTGACAGAACCAAGACCTGTCTCAACTTTGGTACTGTTATATATTAGCATCACCGATTTTAGATTAGTTAAGACAGGGTACCAGTCTAAGATGTATAGCTGTGGCCTTTAAAAAAAAAACCCACAAGTACTGCAATTGACAATATCTTGAGAATATATCTTGATAATTTTATGTACATTATTTGCATTAAACAAACATCACAGTGAATCATTGAGTTACTTTGAAACCAGTGCCTTTTTGTGGGCATAGGTTACTAGAATAACCCACAAGATCTTTATAAGTGCTGCTTCATATGACATGGGGCTGAATCATTACTGTAAGTTGCATAGTCTTCTGTGCTTGAAATGCAATTTTTTCAGTTAGATATTGATTATCTAGACTTCCTGGGAAATGCTTTTATATTCTCCACATAAATGATTTCCATCAATATGAATATATAGATCATATTGGAAGTGTAGATTTCATTCAATTGAGCCAGATAAACCCAGGATAAATGCTGTTTGGAAAATCAATATTTAACTGTAATTTTTGCCAAGATTGTATGATAAAATGTTGTAATGACTGTTTTAGGTTCACATAATACTACTATGTTAGCAATATGAGATTGAAGTTGTTTAATTGTTGCATGCTTGTGAAAGATGTTGTTTTGAAGGAAGTCTTTATTTTGAAGCCAAAAAGCAGCTCTTTTCTTTCCATAATAGGATGTAAAGAATGTGTAAATTGTATTTGAGATCTTAAATTTCCTTTTTTCAATTTTTGTTTTAATCTGCTACTGAATTCAGCTAGTTGTGATTTCTCTTAATATCAGAACGGGGAAATTTGGAAATTTCAGCATATGTGCAATTTTGCTTGTTGATGGACAGGGACATGATACTCTTTGCAATGTTCATAATGAGAAATGTTTTACACCAAGCTTCCTTCAATACAATTTCATAACAGATCTGTTATTAGAGATAAGTAATTAATTCACTGAATTGTTTGAGACAAATGGATTTTACAGGTGTCATTTATGATGTATTATAATGTATTGAAATCTCTCCTTTACAGAATTGACCTTACAATGTAAAACCCATGATTTCAAGACGTTTAAAATAGTTCATCTTATAAACCTAATTATTTTAAGATCAGTGTTTCTTTTCAAGATTGATTCCATGCTACTGAATTTGGGATAGATATTACCATCAAATAAATGTTACTTTTATTTTTAATGGCTAATTAGTTTATTTTTTTTCAATTAGAACTTGCCAGTAATTCAGCACTTTAAGACTGGCAATAAATACTTGTTCACCTGAATATCTTATTAGAAATTCTGTTGCTAATGTTACTTTTATTTTATATACAGTAACCATGGGACTTGCTGCATCAGATTTCTTTTTACAACTGACTTTCATTTCAGGACATGCACTATATGCCTTGCATCTGATAGTCATATGTTTTGACCAGCAGTAATTAAAACAGCATATATTACCACAACACAGTAGAAATTAAGTTGTAGAAATGCACCTGGGTTTTACATGGAGGTCAAAGAATCAATTACATGCTCACCATTGAATTTATATTCCTTTATCTTCCTTGTAGGTATAACAGTGATGCACTGTATCTTCAGATCAACTGTGTATATAGTAATTGTCAAACAATATTGTCAGTAAGTTTTCTTCAAGTGTTGTCACACCACAAAATTTATATAGTGTAAAACTGTAAATAGTCATATCTCTTCGTGGAAAGGAATCAAGGAAAAGGAATCTTCATGGAAAACAACTGAATTGGATAGGATCATCATGGGAATGGATCATTGGATCACAAACTCCAGATTTACTTCAATGAATCGGAACAAGGCCGAAACTACTGAAAATGATAGTGGAATTTTTAAATCATAGTTATGACATTGCGTGGTGACAGTTTAATTGTTGTTTTTAATTGTTCAAATAGATCATGAAATAAAGGTCATTTTAGTCTTGTGAAATAAAGTAGTGAATTCATTGTTTTCTATTTTCTTTGTCAGTTTTATTTAAGATTTATCTTTTATTTGCAAAATAATGTCAGATAAAATAATAAAATATTTGCATATTTCATTAATTGATTTTAAGAATGGATATTAGGTGATCCTGTAAGCAGCTGCAATATGGTGTTAGATAGCAGACCTCATAACAAGTCATCTGTCTTGAAATTTTATTTTCCGGATTTATCCAGACTTATGAACTTATAAATTTATAAATCATATTTACTTTTCCCTATTCATGTACAAATCATTTCCTTTAACCTATCTTGAGGAGACCCAAACAATTGAAATGCATGAAATAAAGGTTGCCATCATTAAATAAAGTAAAAATAATGTAGCATTCAAAGCTTAAATATGGTTTATTTGATGTTTTAAGATTTATATCTGGTTCAGTCAGAAAAATTGCAGATTTTTTGAAGTCTCAGATATATTAAAATCATTCAGTAATATTGAAACTTGGTTGAAAATGTAGAATTAGATTGAAGCATTTTTATAAACTGCACAGTCTGTAGCTATTATGTATGGAATTTTACATCAGGTAGTAACCATTCCCTTGTAATTCCTACATGCCTTCCAGAAAGGTTTTGCTATTGTACACCTATTGCACATGCTATTAAATGACGTAAAGAGTAAATTATAAATCAGATGATTATTCTTGTGAAAGTTTCAAGTCTGGATGGGTAGGAGCTGATAAAGAGAGATTTGCAAGTTATTCTTTACTTCTTCTTTTATGTAGTTTGGTGCGCTTGTGGTTATCACCTTGAAAATGGCACAAATTGACAAAAAAACTTCAGTTTTAAAATTAAGATGGAATTCAAGTTTTCTTAAACACTGGTTTCAAAAGAGACGATAGTATTACTGTGTGAAATTATACCATTGGTACATCATCTTTTATTGCCAGACTGCTTATCACTTTAACTTTTCTCGCAAATTTTACTCCAAAATGATTTTCTTTAGGCAACCAGTTTATTAATTGAAATTATTTGTTTTAGGGCATTTTTTAAAGGCTAAATTTTGCACTAATCTTAATTTTGTTTAGTAGCTGGAATTTGTGTGACTTCAAGTGCTCTGTTGTAAATCTTGTTGGTGTTTGTTGAGGTCACTCATTTGATCTTCACCTTGTTACAGTTACTGTTACTGTCAATGCATCAAAATATATTTATCCATGCCTGTTTAAGCAGAATGAAGTGATTGTATTATTTCATTATTATAATATAAAAACAATATATTTCTCATATCTGACAGAAAAATGGATGACATTGGTCAATAGTTTTGTTGTTAAATGTGATTTATGATGGCATAGAAACATTTGTAGGATTGTATTATCATGATGCTTCTTGAAGATAATCCTGTCACTTAAGGTAAAATTTAAAATTTTTAAAAATCTAGTCAAATTTTAATGCAAGAAAGGTGTTATCATTTACAAAGGTTGTTTGCGGTTTTCCATGGATGAAATAAGTGTACAGTAATTATTATATCCAGCCACAGCCACATTAGGTAGTATTGGTAAGTTTGACCATCATAATTCTTGCTTGGATGACTTTAGTTCCTCTACATATTTTAACATAGTCTCCATCCATGTTCACCAAATATAGTTTGTATTATTGATTATAGTAGCAAAGATTTTGATATTGCTAAAGTTAGTAACAGAGTATAGAGTCACTGGTCTTTCTGATCATTTTTGTAAACTTTCTAAATAGTAATAGAAAATGCTTTTAAAAGAAAATAAGTGATTTTTCAAATAATGTTTCAATTGTTAATATATAAGTCTACAGATATAAAAAGAAAGAACAACTTTGAAATGTACATATTATTTAGAATTGTATATGGATGTAAAATGAGCATAGAACAGCATTATTCCTGGAATTCTTTTGTTTAAGTTAGGATCACTTGAACCTTCTAGTCATTAGTATTCTGAATTTCTGCCTACTTTGATTTCTCTCTGGGTTTTTTTCTTCTCTTTTTTTTTGTTGGTTTTATCTTGATTGTGAATAATAAATATTTGTGTCCCCATTTCACTTAACAATGTTACTTAAAAGATTTGCAGATGAAGTTTAATTCTGATTTTCATATGAATCCTTTTCATTTTATTACCAATATGACTTTCAGAATATAGCATTGCAACCCAATTGTGTAGTGAAATGGGACTTTGTCTCTGGACCTCATATTTACTTAATTGATTGATGCTATTAATGTTTAACCGTTAAAACTAATGGAAGATATCCTAACTATTAAGTCTAAATGTTAAAAAGAGACCATGTATAGATTTTTTTAAAAGAAAGGGGGAGGAGCTTTTACATGTTCACATAAATATACTTTGTAGTGCAAGTATCCTGATCAGTGGTAGCACAAACGTTGACACCAAGGTCATTGATTTATATGAAGGTTAACCTGTACATAAATACTATGTTTTATGTTTGTTTTATCCTTAAGACACATGTTTTATTCAGAAAGTTGTTCATTTGAAACATCCTTTGACTTTTCTGTCTCATACTCAGAAAAGAACTGTGATGTTAATAGTGGGGATTTTGATCTAATCTCAAAAACATGCATGTTATTATGTGATATTACAATGATACAACAGTGTATATCATCATTATTACCAGTGTAAGAGTTACAGCAGGAACATTATCAATTATTAGTGCAGGTATCTCATTGGTTGAAATATGGATGTTTTTATGGTTTTTTTTCAGTACCTATTTTTCAGTATGTGATTCTGATCTTTACATATAATACTTAATATTCATCTATTAAAACATTTAAGAATGGAAATGGCAGAGGATATTCTTTATGATACTGAACTGACAATGCAACCCAGATGGACTGGCAGATCAGAGTCTATTCTATTTGTTTAAATTTTAAGGAGATATAACAGCTTATAGTCTTTCTGCTCGTACATATATGCTGAGAGATCTGACTTTACATTATAGTTGGTGTGTATTATAGAGTAAAACGTCTCTTGAAACCAAATGTTAAAGAGACCACCTGTCTTGAGAGACCATGTTTCCCATGTACATATTTATTGAATATTGTGTTATGACCTGTCATGAGAGACCATTATTTTTTGGCAGAAGGGATTGTAGTTCAATACAGGTTCTAATGTACCGAACATGTACTATTGTTGATATGAATGAAATGCTTGGATGATTTAAGTAACTGTGTAAAGTAATGGGAAAATGAAAGAGATTTAAACTTGTTCTTATTCTGAAAAGGCTATTGTTTATGCAGTGTGCATCATTATTAAAGATCATTCATGGCGCATCTTTATTGAGATCTGTGTATGTATGTATGTATGTATGTATATGTATGTACAGCTCTTTTGGCAGTTTTAAAACCCAATCAGGATTTTCATTGCTGAATTTAGTAAATAGCTCATATTTAGTGTGTGTGTGTGTGTGTGTTGAAGTTGCTGTCAGTTTGTATTATGTTCATTTATGTTCTCATTGTAATGGCCATATTAAACACAAGCTGTTTTATTTGCTACACCTGTTAGCTTACAATGATTTTTTAAATGCTTGTCTTGTGGGGCAAGTGAAAGTAGTGTATTTCATCAAGATAACTTGTTTGAATGATCACTTTCAGAAATCAGTTTGAAGTGTGTTTGGCAGTTAACATATGTTGACATAATTCTTTATTACCTTTCTCTTTTGTTGCCTTACAAAATTTCCAATACACATGTCTCAAACAGGAGTTCTTGATTAAATGGTGATTTTTTTTTCTGCATGGCAAACTTGTATTTAAGGGTATATCCTTTACTGCAGCTGCATTTCTTCATAGAGTCTATTTTGTGGTGTCATAGGTAAAGGTAAGTATTTTTGTATTGAATGAAATTGAGAAGAGTTTACGAGACATTTATATGAAATTCTGGTATGCATCACTTGTCTTTTGTTAGCCATAGCAAGCAATTTTGTTGAAGTTCATAGTTTCACATGAATCAAAGATTATATTATCACTACTAGTTGCAATTATTTTGTTGTGACTCGTTTGTAAATATGTTGAGGTTTGTACTAAGGTTGACTAGATAACCTTCAGCTCTGCACAGTTGCCATTCCAAGTGACACTGTGATCAGAATATGAAGTATTATATGAAACATAATATAATTTTTACCTTCAGGGGGCAGGAGGGAAGTTGCTACTGAATACAGTATGTCTCAGTATAAATCTTCACGTTTTAGTATGATACCTTGTAACATAATTTATATTTTCAGGGATGTGTGTACAAATACAAGTTTGCATTGGATAACAAAAAAATAGTGCCATAAAAATAGAATACCATATATATTCATTTCCAAATGTACCTGTTTAGAACCCGATATGCCATGGCATAATGCCCCAGCATATATGGGTCTGGGCAGTAGTAGAACAAATAACATAGAAACTGATCTCCTGTCACTTATGAGACGGTAGATCGGCGTTTGTTTGCAGTTTGGCTCCACTTATAAATGAGTATGTATGGTATTTACCAGGAATGAAGATGTGAATTTAGGTTGGTAAGCAGGAGGATAGCTAAATATGATGGAGAGAGAGAGAGAGTTAGTTTTTGCTTTTTTTCAAAAGAAAAATATTTGATAAACCATTTGTGAGACATGAAAACGTAAGATTATTTCTTTTTTTAAAAAGGTTCAGAACTTTACATATAAACATGTATGAAAATATGTGAAAGGTTTTTTTTGTAAAGTACAATATGTTTCGTTTTTGACTTAAGAAAAATGGTCACACTGTTCAGTTCTTCTACATGCTTTGATCTCATGAGATACTGTTACTTATATCAAAAGTTATTTGTATACATTATAATAATGTAAAAGGTAAATGAAACAAAAAATTGTAGACATGGAAAGAAATTACATATAGCTACGTCCACATCTTGTGTCTTAACAATCAGATTTCTATTGTATTGTTTCATATGGATCACACTCATTGGTTCATATGGATCGAAGTCACTGGTTTATATGGATTGCACCGGTTGGTTTACAATAAATTACATGGATCACAATCATTGGTTTATATGGATCGCAACCATTGGTTTATATGGGTCGAAGTCATTGGTTTATATGGATCGAAGTCACTGGTTTATATGGATGGCACCCGTTGGTTCATATGGATCGCACCATTTGGTTTATATGGATCGAAAACATTGGTTTATATGCATCGAAGTCACTGGTTTATATGGATGGCACACATTGGTTTATATGGATGGCACCCATTGGTTTATATGGATCGCAACCATTGGTTCATATGGATCGCAACCATTGATTTATATAGATCAGTTTCAGGTTTAATATTTAGTGATACAGTTTAGTGTATATGCGTAATTAACAAAGGAATTTTAACAGACATGCAAATTTTCTAAACCAATCAAGAATTGTTGATATTCCATGCTGTAAAGTTAGCGCCATGTTCCCCATTAACAAGGCAAATCAATTTAGAAAAATAATTTTATTTGGATGGAGGCACACAGTAGCTCTAAAAAAATGTTTTATTTATTGCAACAGTCATCGAGTGAAGGCCACTTTATATACAAAATATCTTAAATGGTTTTTTTTTTATTGTTTTGTTTACTTTAATACGGATTTAGGAAACGGAAAATTCTCATTACAGTTAAAGGAAGATAAAGATGGTTAATGTGTTTTTACATACAGGTGCCAATAAAAAATATATATATTAGGGACACAAAAAGTAAAAGTGTAGCTCATTCATTTTTTGGTATGTGAATCTCACAGAATCATTCATACTGACCGTAGATACAGGTAAGCATTCTGTCTGTAACGTCCATTGCTTAATATGTGATTTTGAAACATCAAAACGTTTCCTTGAGTAATATGTATTTTCAAAATGTTCCTTTGGTTTCTCAACCTTCCTGAAGAATTTGTACGTTACTACATACTAGAAGACGTGTTTGAATTTGCTTTCTCTTCAGCAACAGAAATAAGATAATAACTATTATCTGTCTTGAATAGCATTAAATTCTGGCAAAATTTGATTAAAAAGCAATAAATTTAAGAACATTGCTATCTTTTGTCGATTATATGCACACTTTATAGCTCAGAATTAATTTAAATGTCTTGGTCATAAATTTTGGCAGTGTTTTCTTTTCTCCATAACTATTGGAATGGATTATCAATTGGCAGACATATTTAGCACATGTGATTGTTTTTAGTCAATTTTTAGTCAAGTCTGCATGTGTTCGAGTTTCGGGTTCAGCCAATGAGTGTTTGTGAGAAAGCTTGCTAGTAGTTTTTCGTGGGTGGGTTTTTTCTTTCCGGGGATTTCCCGGGTTCTTACTCCACCATTATTACTGGCTGTCATTTCTAGCATATCTTGTGCTGAAAATGGCGTTAAACACTACAACAACAACAACCTTTACTTCACAGGTCTTTCGGCTTGATGTAAACGTCTGAAAGTTTGTGTCTTTTCACGAAAAAGTTTATACTTTTCCAATAGGCTATCAGCTGG
The DNA here is from genome assembly GCA_016746295.1 of Potamilus streckersoni. Lineage (NCBI taxonomy): Eukaryota > Metazoa > Mollusca > Bivalvia > Unionida > Unionidae > Potamilus > Potamilus streckersoni. The sequence continues at coordinate 450,689 of JAEAOA010000094.1, read as the reverse complement.
TGTTGATCTGTTTGAAGTACCAAAAACTACCATACTGATTGAAAACTTTTTCTTGGCTCATTCGGGCATTATGAAGCAAGTAGTAAACCACTCAACTTGAATACGAGTCAAGTACTTGTAGTTCATATACAGTACTATACTAGAATCCAAACAGATTTTATTATATGTTTCCATTGACTTAAGCAAATGAGTGATCAATACATTGTACTGTAAGACTAACTATGGTATAGTCATGACTTATGGCATAGTGTGGAATACTGGAGTAAGAATTGTTAACCGTGGGTTCAGAATTTAAACTATTAATCCAGCAAACATTTGAGTTATGTAAACCATATATGATCTGTATTCCTGAATGATAGTGTTTATTTCCTCCTGTATCATGTGTTCATTGTGGTGCTCTCTCTCTCTCATATATATATATATATATATATATATATATATATATATATATATATATATATATATATATATATATATATATATATATATATATATATATATATATATATATATATATATATTGGAGCTAATTATCGCACATAACCCAGTTATATATACATGTATTTGATTTAATGATTGCAGCGTCTTTATTCAGTATATGCTTAGCAATGAAACAACAAGTAGTTGATGGTAAAGTATATTTTATTGAGGTCAGACATGGTGGGTTTTTGCATGTCTTGGATGTTAGCGGTGAAAATAAATCTTGGCAATAATACTTAAGATAGAATGTTTGGATTATTTTTGTTATTATTTTTATTACCATTATTTTATGATATTACAATTTTTTTTATTATTTTACCATAATTTTTTATGTTATTACTATAATTTGTTTATATTACCATTATTTCCATATATTCTTGTTTTCTCTTAAGCAGATACAGATATTTTTTTATTTTGTTTGCTGCTGTTTCAGTATATAGTTGTCTGATTGCTTTTTTGTTAGCATGCTGTCTATGAATGTATATGTCTGATAGCAAGTTGTGTCATCTTAAAATATATTACACTTTATTTTCAAAATTTCACTCTTAAAAATGGGGGGAAAATCTGTCAACAGATCTTTATTTTTTTGGTAACGGGCATGTCAAGAAAAAATCATGTAATTTAAGTTTCATTCAAGTCTGTTTTTCTGCAAGTTTTTTTTTACAGATATTTTATTACTGGAAATGCTATGATCACAGTTTGTGGAAAACTTAAAAACTTGGGGATAAGTAAATCCCATTGACCATTTGCAAAGGTTAGCATGTCATTTGTATAAAAAAAAGAAAACTACTATCAAATTTTGACATTTTTCACTATTCTTTTTTTGCACACAAATTAATGCAGGTGTTGTACGTTCAGCTTTTTCATTGTACAGTAGATGAATCTCCAACAAGCTTCACATACCCACCACTAGCTGTCAGTAAAGCTGTATCCTTTTGGACCAACGCTCGCTCATGCCAGGCTCAGTTTCATTTATTGTAAAACAGTCCGTTTAACTGATGGTCTAACCTTGATCAGTTTTAAACTCTATCCAAATGCATTTTGTGCACGTTTTTTTTTTTTTCAATGATAACTTTTGTCGAGCCTACTATATATACTCGCTTAAAAGACGAGTCCAACTGCAAACGGTACAGACCATAGCTGCCGTTCAGGTTTGGGATTATTTTTTTTAAACCTTGATGTTAGAATCGGTCAGTCAGAGAAAACTTGCATAGTTTTTTTTTAAATTAATTTAATGTGCATATACACTGCTTCTTTGTATTTAGCACGCCCGAATCAGTGCCGTTTTAGGGTATAGGTACGCGAGGCACGGGGCCCACGGCGGCCCAACAATTTCGGTGTGAGTAGTGTTAGCAGTTTAGTGGTTGGGCCTAGGGCCCCAAACTTCTTAAAAAGGCTCTGGCCCGGATGACTCGTGGACCAGCTTATAACATAGTGGTAGGTGTATGTAGATCACATTTTTTCTTGTAGAAATTACAAAATAATAGATTCCCGTTGGTGTAAAATCAACAGTATATATTGGAAATGAAACCTTAATACCCGTTTTAGTGTCGAGAAAATGGCGGTAAGTGCCCTGAAATCAACATCGCATTTGCAGTGTATAAGAAGTCGTGTATTTCGTTAATTTTCTAATCTTAAAACCCTAAGCTCTCGTCACTATAAATAACAATATATGGCAAAATATTGATGAAAAAAATGTCAGTAATTTTTTCAGTTAGAAATGAATGCCAACTAAAGTCTCGTCAAGTCAAATTTATCCATACATTTCATGATTTGGTTTCAACGTATTAATCATAAAGGTGATACGCTATCGAATTCAAACCGAAAGGTAGTATCTACCGTTAAAAGAACCCCCTTGTGTGTTTCCCTGACAACCTAATTAGTGTCGTCTTTGTTGGTTTTTTTTTTTTTTTACCGTGATGTCTCCGTTTTATAGACATGGTCTTGAAGGAGAATCGGTATCGGATTAAGGCCTTCAAGGGCCATAAGCACTGAAAATATGACGGTGTCCTCCCCCTTATGTAAAACTCAAAGAAAACAATATTAAAAGCCACAAAAGGTAGGAAAATACCATTGTTGTCATCGTTCAAAATCATAATATTTGTACATGCAGATCGAAATGGTTATATTTAGTTCATTAAGTAGTATTTAAAACAATTTAAATATTTCTGGTTCCTCTTTTTGGCAGGGGCCCAAAGCAGATGTTCAGTGTGCTTAATGGGTACTCCGGCCCAGAGGAGAATAAATAGGTAATACTTAATGCTGCATACAATGCCCGATTAAACCCTATGGAGGCCCCTATACAGTCTAAATCTCGCAAATTATCTCCTAATGCGTCAAGACCAAATCAGTTCAATATCATTTTGATCCGTTGTCGCGTGGCCCTTAAAAGGTGTAGCGCCCTAGGCCGGTGTCTGCTCTGCCTGTTTGGTAATCCGGCACTGGTTGCATATATATTGAGTGTGGTTATGGATTTTTTTTTCTACAAAAGTGTCAACATATCCAAGATTGTATACTGAATGTATATACAAGTTTTGCAGAAGTTAGGGGTAGTCATCCTGAAGAATTCTGTCAGATGTACTTTTCTATCAAATTTATCCGCTGCCAAAAACAAGTAAAATTGTGTTTGGATAGAGTTTAGAATATGACGCGGATATATTTAACTTAAAGCTACAATACCATCAATAGTCCCAAGTCAGTTCCAGCTGCAAACAATATGGACCTGCTGTCGCATAATGCGGCTCTCTATTGAGCTGCAGTTGGACTACACTTGGAAGCGAGTATATGTTGTTGTTGTTGGGCTTAACGCCATTTTTCAACACACGATAGGCTATTCTTGACGGCCAGTATTAATGGTGGAGGAAGAAACCGGGAAATCACCGGAAAGAACCACCGACCCACGAGAAGCTACTGGCAAGCTTTCTCACATATCCACATTCGCCGAATCCTAGACTTGAACCCACGCAGACAGAGGTGAGATGGCAGTGATCCGTAACGGACAGCGCTTTAGACCACTCGGCCACTCGGGCGAGTATATACTGAATCCCACACGCCCCTTCAATGAAATTTTTAATATGAAGAAATATAGTATATAATAAAGGAATGGTTTCAGTCAAAACCTTTGATTTTAAAACAATTGTATAATGATCTGTAGCCAGTGTCTTTTTTTAGCACAGTAGCCAGTGTCTTATTTGACAAATTCGAAGCTTTTCTTGAAGATCTGAATGTGAAATAGTATTTCAGGTTATTGCAATTGTCTTTGCGTTCTGGAGAATATTGTTTTAACAATTTACCAGATTATCTGCATTTTCAGAGGCAATTATTGTCCAACTTCAATAAATAACTCCAGATTAGTATAACTTGTTTCTTGTTAACAGTAAGATTTTATTTACCGAATGTTGTGTATATATTTTCTTAAAGATGAAACAAATTTGCTTGTTATTACTGCCGTAATTTGAGTTTTACAAACCTCGGCAACTTTTAAGAAGTTGGCTGAAACCATTTAAATATACTTACCAAGCTTTCTTGCAGCATGTAGGTATAATTAAGGAAACTATTTAAATCGCCATTGTTGAACATTTAGATTTTTTATTGCCTAAATCATTGAATTTTTTCTACATTTCAGGATTTAAAGCTACTTGTGGTCTGGAGTTATGATCTCGAAATTGTTTTATTACAGGAAATTGCAGTTGCTGTCGTTCCTTGCATAATTTCAGTTTTTAAATTATTACTGTGGTGTTGGCTACAGACCTAAGATTTCAGTTCAAGATGCAAACTTCCTGAAAACAACAGAATCGTCTCACAACAGTAAACGTCACTGAAGAATGGGGATCAGTGGCTAAGTTTTTTTTTTTTTAAGATAAAAATTGATCAGTAATGCCAAGAATTAATGCCATGGGTGGTTCAGCGATGATTGTCTCTGCATGCTGAGTAAGAAAACATCACTGCCCTGCGAAAATTCCAGGACGACTTGTTGATAAAAACGAACCTACGGTATTTTGAAAGTGACACCGATATAAATAATGGCACGACAATCATAAAATATTTTGGATTCCTTATTTTTTGTCCAGTGTTAAATGAAGGATTGGTTCGCGAAGCTCAGTATATTTAATGTTCACTGAAGCATTCACACGTCTGTCATTTATACTTGTAGACCAAAGCAGGGGGGTGTTGGGATTTTTTTGTTTTTGTTTTGTTGTAATGGTTCGCATTGTTCATAATGCAGCTGCCACTCGAGAATGGCTTGTTTTCTTCATAAACATTCTTGAATGCATATAAATTTAAAATGTTGACTGTCATAGTGCTTTGATTGGTTTTTGTTTTTTTTAATGCACGTCAAAAATATTCATTAGAGTCCGCCAAAACACCGGTTTTAAATCTCAAAAATTATAGAAACCGACATTTTTAAAGCCATGTTGATGACTCGTCAGCATATAATGTAGAAATGACTTGTACTTTTATAGCAGAGGTTGGTGCTTACACGTATGGACTGTCAGCAATACTTAGATGACGCAGGAAGAAAATGTATCACAAAAAGATCAGCAGATTGCAACTACAGGAAAATACATTAAGATTTGATATGCTTATTTCCCTAATCATCATAGATCTGCTGACGTAAATCATGAGCTGGTTTGCATCAGTACGTGCTTTCAGTCCTATTAAAAGTGGGATATTTGACGTGCGATGTGACGGGTACCAGTGAAAGATTTAGTGGCTTTTGGAAGTTCCAGTCCATTTATTTGCATCTTTCTACAGTCATCAGTGTAGATTGATGAAAATTAAATACTAGGTCGTCATGCGAGTGTATCTGCTACACAGGGATGCAAATAACACGACTCATTTACATCATTTATTGGTGATGTGTGATTAGTCGTGATGGATTATGGACTGGCGTGTGAAGGCCAGGCGATGGGTGCCGTTTACCAGCGGACCTGGATTCAAATCTCCGTAGAGTACGAAGTAAAAATTCTCTAATCTGTGTGATATTATTATTTGTATTAAATATTATTTCTGCCTACTCTCTCCTTTATAATTCAGAGAATAGCACTTTCCGTTCTGTTTGGTGTATATTTATAATTATTCCTATGTACCTTGATTTCATTCATATTCGGAATGACTGTAGATAGATGATAATTAATTACTAGGTCGCCATGCCTGCTACACATGAGTGCATAAAACACCGACTCAGTTGCATCATTTATTGATGATGTTTGCTTAGCCGTGATGGAATATGGACAGGTGTGTACAGGCAAGGCGATTGGTGCCGTTTTCCCCACGGACCTGGGTTGGAATCTCTGTAGAGTACGAAGTAAAATAAATCTAACATATCTGATAGTATTATGTGTGTATGAGAGAGAGAGAGAGAGATGATCCAAAAAAAATTGTGTTGGTGCTTGGTTTTGTATGACCATCACAGCGACCTGGTTTTTTTTTCCTAATCATAACACTACTCCTGCATGAAAAATGATATTGTTTTCACCAGACCGCTTCTCATGATGTTTAATTAGTCCTGAATGAAAATGGTGTTGATACATGTCCAATAACATAAGCCAGAATGAAAATCTTTTCACTATTTAGCTTGAACGAATGCATGAGTCAGCATTGAATTGTCACTAAAAGACTTCTTATAATTTCTTTATCCTAAAATTAAAATGGTATTGATCTATTATCAGCTATGTGATAACCTTGAAATTCTTTGGTTTTGCCACTTTTCGGAAATGGAAAGCAATATTGACTCGCAGTTTTCATCAGAGCATGAACTATGGTGTTTAGTAGTCTTTAAATAAAAATAACTAACCCTTGATGGCCAACATGGTGACTATCTTGAAAATCTATTCCTCCCAAATGGACAGCTATATCAACGTGTGGTTTTCACCGATAGGCTTTCTACGGTACTTGATTGGTACTCAATTAAACTGGTGCTAGTCGTACACACAAAATAGGTGACATGATGAATGTATTAGAAATCTTGCCATTTCTTGCACTAGATAGATCATTATATACTATTTACACCAAGGTGGCTGATAATGTCTGTTTCGTCATAATTAAAATGTTGGCAAATTGACGTCCAACATGTCTACAACAGCTGCTAATTTTTAAAATTGCTGAAGAATATCAGATGCGTCAGGCACACAGCAGTTAAAAGAAGGAAACGTGGTCTCGTATTCTGATAAAAAAAATTTCCACCCATTAGTGTCCCTTCAAGAGATTCTTGTTAGTCTTGTCGAGACTTAAATCTCCCCCACATTTCTGGCATGCAAGCCATCATTTTCCAAACAGGTTAGTGCGTCTGCCCCGGATGGGGGAGGTCGTATGATTGAACCAGAGTTATACCAAAGACTTAAAAATGGTACTAGCAGCTGCCTAAATTGACGCTCAGCGTTAAGAGGTTAGTGTCGGGACCGATTGGCTAGGTGTCAGGATAATGTGGCTGGGTGGTTCCTATATATCCGTTGATTGATGCTGAAGTACTAGACATAAATGTAAACTTCTGCACTGCAGACATCGTAGCGGAATGACTAAAAAAATTAAAGCTACGTTAATATTCCAAATCGCACACACAAACCATCAGTACGCTAGTACTTTGGGGCAATCTTTCTCTTATATACCTATGCAATACCTGTAATTACTAACATTTAATATAAAGGCAATTTCTTGTATTGTTTTACATTATCGAATTCGTGCATGAATTTCACTGCAGTCATATTTCATTATTTTTTGTTTTTTCGTTTTGTGGAGTTGTGGCCATTTGATATACACCTTTTTGTATCCACACATTTAATACGTGTAAGGCCTTCCAGAGCATATTGTAGCAAGTCGAAACATTTACAGCGTTCTCTGTGATAATAATAGCTTTTTTTTCGTGGTTCACGATTGTCCAACATTCCTGTTTTTAATTTTGATTAAGTGAGTTGCATTTTTACATGATCTGATATTCATTTTTGTAATATTGTAAATATAGATATATTACTAATCGTCTTTCATTTTCAGGTATGATGAGGTGTTGTTCACTTGTGCAGATTTAAATGATTTTCAGTTTGACCGGAGCGTTATTTGGTGCGAATTTTTAAAGAACAATAATAATACTTATTATATTTTATACGGCTAATTCAATGACGGCGGAGTGATTAGTAAGCTGGACTCGTGAGCAAATGGGTCCGGGTTTGAATCCTATCACTGGATTAGCCAGTTGCAAGAGAAATAATTAATATTATGGTTAGAATAAATTGTGATCACGTTTGAAAGATTTTATATGTTATACATTTTATAGAATTGGAAATCTACGTTTTGTATTATTTCTTATACTTTATTATCAATGTAGATTTATTTTCCTAAATTTTTAGTAAATTCCATTTTAAAAAAAAACAATTGCTGGCACTATATTGCAACGGTGTACTGATTTGCCATAAAGTATTGTTATGTATATGTACATAATGTATTGTTGTGTCGTTTAAAAGGTAAACTACATCCGTCCCCTATTAGTGCAGACTGTTTTGTTGATTTATGAGGGTGCTGTTTGGTCACTATCATTCACCATTAGTAGCATCATCATAATCATTGGTATCAAAATAATACTAGAAAGATTTACTGCAACAACAGCACCATCTTGTATATCGTATCGCAACTCTTCCCGAATAGTAACCCATATCAGCATCAGTTTTCAGTAAAATGCTTTGTATAATGTATTGATGGTTCTAAACGAAAACATGCAGTCTTGCGTCCAGTATTGCCTCCACAGCAGCTGTATTACAGATGCCACTCTTCCTAATCTGAAAGCCAGGTAATGATGCCTTCTTGACGCTAAATGAAAATGGTTCTACTTGGACATCCAGCATGGCCACCATGGGAGACATCCAGAAACTCGTATCGCTACTCCTCCTGTATCTATAGTCAAATCAACATTTGACTTTCATTGAAATACTTGTGCTGTATTGTTTATACTAAATCAAAACCGTGATGATCTGGCATCCGATATGGGTCAAATCAACAACTGGATTTCACTGAAAGACATGTGATGTATAGTTTGTGCTGAATCAGAACGTGATGATCTGGCATCCAATATGGCAGCAATAGCGGCCATCTTGATCATCTAAATAGAAAGACCTATTGAAATGGAGGTTTCACCAGAAGACTACTTATGATGTCTCGTTATAACTTACTCCTATTTGAAATTCTATGGATTTTTCACCAGAATTATTTTGATATCTGTATGGCCCTGACACTAGTTAACTCCATCTTCACTAACCAAGGTTCCGATAAACTACACCTTAGCTGATCTTGGTGCTTTGTCCTAGCAAAGGTTATTGGATTTCTTGTTTTCACTTTAGTATGTAATGCAAACTAACCGTTAGTGTGGTGCATTGTACAGCCTCCGAAATCAGCTATTGGATTTCATGTTTTCACTCCTAGTATACAATGCAAACCAACCGTTAGTGTGGTGCATTGTCCAGCCTTCGAAATCAGCTATTGCATTTCATTTTTCCACTCTTAGTATGTAATGCAAAACAACCATTAGTGTAGTTGGTGTATTATACAGTCTCCGAAATCAGCTATTGGATTTCATGTTTCCACTCCTAGTATGTAATGCAAACCAACCATTAGTGTGGTGCATTGTACAGCCTCCGAAAATGGTGGTGACAAATTTGCGTAGAAAAGATACTTTGTAAGTTTAACATCGAAAGTTTGGCTATTTACCAGAGGTAAGTCATTACAGGTGTATATGAGTAAAAGGTATTTGTGCCAACAAGAACCGGCACTGGAAAATTGCTTATTTTTCAGTTGTTTGCTCTCGTTATCTCGAAAGCTTAGTAAAAGTGTTCAAATTTGAACAATTCTGATTGAATGCAGTGGCTTTCCACCGCATCCAGTGAAATTCATGGATTCGAAGCGCAGAAATATCTGATCGATATGCCAGTATGTAGGTAGAGTTATCAGCCTTGGCTAGCGAAGATGTAGTTAGTTTTAATAGATGGTCATATCAAGGCATTGTTACCAGAAGTCTTCTGATGGTGTCCTGTTTGTGAAGTGAAAAATGCCAATCTTGGATCCAGTATAGTTGTAATTTGAAAATCTTGATATTTAAGAGTATAAGAGATGCTTTCAACGCTTTTGCAGTTAAAAAGAATAGTCTCGATTTCATGGAAAGGTTTTATAGGCAGATTGAGTGTCAGTCCCTTAGATGGGTTTTGTTGGATAATGTTAGAGGGTAGCTGGCGAGACACATCATTCTTTCAAATGTAAAGTTGAAATAAACACGGTATAGATATTCTCTGGAATAGGTCAGCTTAGACCAGTTTCATTGTTGTATATGCATAACAGTGAAATATGTATATGTGTATGCCTTTTTGTTCAAAGTTTCGGTATATACAAGTCGGAAAATATTGATTCCAGTCAACTGAAGACCCTATACACGTGCCCTTGGCATTATCCGAGACCAATTCAAACAGACTTGGACCAATGAGATGGACGTTGAATATATATCGAGGTCAATACCAACCTCGCCAGTTTAATAACGTAATGGTTGTATTTGTAGGAAACTTATCTGATGGCATTATTTAAATTGTCTGATTGAGAAAAAAAAACTTTTGAAATGAATAGAACGGTCTTGAGGAATAGCGACCATTGTTAACCTTTATTCTCTCATCTCTTCATGAAGTATTGAAGTTGCACCAAATGATATTGGCATTTCTATCTACATGAAGTTTGAAGAAGGTAAAGAATGCGTCATTAACTTTTATTGTAATGTGTAAATAACGTTCTAATCGGCGGGTTTTCATTATTTTAGGGCATACGGCGAAATTCTCAATGCAGTATTAGTTGTATGCACTTCTACATAAACACTCGTGTATTAATGTTATCCCTATAGTACTGGACATTAAGATCCAATTGCCTGATGCCCTTGGCAAGCTCCAGTTTGGCTGGGACCAGCTCAGATTTGAGTGAGCAAATCCAAAAGAGCGCGCGCTCGTGTGTGTGTGTGTGTGTGTGTGTGAGAGAGAGAGAGAGAGAGAGTCTGGTTCCTCAAATTTTATACTGTGTTGTCCCGACACTGTACATGCATCAACAACTTTGATTTTCGTTTTTGTGTGACTAGTTGATAATAATTAATATAGATTGTGAGATCTTTTTTACAGCTATGTTTGGAAATGAAATACACTCGTCTCTAGCAAGTAGGTACATAAAAATCTAGCACCCTTTAGCGGTGTTAATCATCAGTTTGCGTGATTATTTTAGAAAATAGATGCATACTTCCTGTTTGGCACATAATTAAATACATTAAACTAAGTGTTGGCAAATAATTCTTATAGTTGGCTTGCCACAGAGTAGCTGCATGTCGCCGATTTCAAGGTGAAAAATTGTATCATTGGGGAGCTAAAAGTAACACGTGAGTATACACTGCACTCTCCATAATAGAAACAAAGAGGATTAATTGATTTTGGAATATTTCAATGAGGGACGGGCATGTTTTTTCTTTTTCTTTCTTTTTTTTTCTGCATGGATACTTAAATCTACCGCTCAATTGAATTTTAACTGGAAACGTGAAGAAAAAATATACATATTAAACATGATTTAAATCAAGCTCTGTTCTTGGTTTTATTTTTTAGATTTGCTCTTGCCATAATATAATTTATTCCTTTTACAACCCTTTACCTATCCATTTGTTTTATACAGGTATACGTCTGTCTTTGCTGATCTATCTTCATTTCCTCATCCGCATAACTAAACATGCTATTTACTAAACATATTTTTGAATAAATTGAATTATCGATATAGGTGCAGACACAGATAAAAAGAAAACAAAAGTTATATGTTTACAAACAACAGATGTTATTTCCTTATAACGTCCATATATTTAATTTACTATATTTCTTTAATAATTCATTTGCGATATTGCATTGTCATTTTTGGGGGCAAGCTCAAATCCTCTAAAGGCATGTTAAGTTTTTCTGTCTGTGTGCTGCTTGACCAGGGCAAGTTTACATTAATCAAGTTTTTAAAACCCAGCAGCAACTTGCATTTCAAGTCGGATAGTATGATATATATATATATATAATCTCGCAAGGACTTTGTTACTTTACTGATAACGAATGCATTGTGTACACTAAAGAATTATTCATAATAAAAAGACAACTTTTGATGTTGCGTTGCTGTTTTGTCACTTTTGCTCGCATTATACATAACGACTGGATATAGCGTTATTTTTTGCGGCTGCTGTTACTGACGTCACCTTTTAGAGCGAGGAAACTTGATTTGTATCGGAAGCCCTTCTGAGAAAAGGTTTTGTATCAGCCTCAGTGTCATGAATCGCGAGCTGTATGAATGTATTAAGGTTTTTCACTTCACCCCAACTTTATTGTAAATGTTAAGGCTTTTTTAAAAATTAAAAAAAAAAAAACTTTTCATCTCATCCAAGTATAATTGGAGACCGAAAGAGTCTTCAAGATCACGAACATTTTGATTTCATCGTAGTTATCCGACCGAGAAGATCGTATCAACTAATACATTTGGACCTGGCTTCCTGTGATATTAGTACTACATGTACATGGCTAGTTTATCGTTGTAAACGTAAGAGACAGGTTGACCTTTACATATTTCCTAATATCAAAGCTAGACGTGTTGGTATGCAGGACCAACTGACCAAGACGTTATTCATTACCTCATCACACGCACAGTGGTATGTTTGACGGACATTCTATGTAGCTGTCTTGCACTGTATAAAATAAAAATATTCCATTGTGTATAACTTCATTTTTAACCAGTTTTTATCAAGTTGTTAGTAGATATTAGCGTTCATGCTGGTTCAGTTCATTCTTACTGATAAGTGAAAAAATATCTTGTATTACGAGCTATGCTGACCAGTAAATGTGGCTATCTGTGCTATGAAGATGCATTACTCATCTCAAGAGGAACATGCAAGTACATTGTTATTCCATGATTAGCAAACATAAAATTTTACTATTTGCTCTGAACGATATAAAACAATATGGAGTTTTCGCGTCCCAGATTTTATAAAATACCTTTCTTGCCAATCGGATTAAAATCAGATCTCCACTGTTCTACTTGATGATCTGACTGCGACCATTTATAGGTCATGTTCTATTGGCCTTTTTATTCGCAAATTTTATCAGAGTATCGGTTGAAGTTTTTTATCCGCTTTTAGCAGATTGAGTAATGAGGCTGAAGAGAGTCTGTGTGTGCTGAACGGTTTTATTCACTTTCAAATTTCTGAAAGTTATTTCCATTGGTTAATTCCTATTTCACAAGAACATGACCCCTACACGGTCGCTGTCAGAACAGTGGAGATCTCATTTTAATCGAATTGCATTTCATGCTTTTTTTTAAAAAAAAAAGATTGGTTCTATTTAAAATTATTTCAATTCCAGTTTGGATACTTTTCTATAACCTTATTTGACTTTAAATAATTCCAGAACTTAACTAATTATTTTTCTCGTCTGAGTTTGCTAATGGCGCGACACTAGTACCACGTTTGCGGTGAAGAAGTATTTTGGTCAAAGTTATGATTCTTTGTTAATGTGATCATTTATGAGATGTTTATGTACTTAATTTATTTTTGAAATATCAATATTTGTATATGTTAAGGGCCCAAGCTGTCCAAATCACAACAAATGGCACCTTTTTGATCCCCGCTTAGTTGAATATCTCTTTTCATATAGAAATGTGCAAGAAAATTTGCCTTTCATATCGTCTTTATAACTATCCGCAGGAGAGTTTAAAAATAACGAAATTTGCTCAGTTTGACGAACATGTGTTCTTTATCAAATACTTAAAAGAAAAGTAGCTTTTTGGGTTGTTTCTTTGGGGCTGGGATGGTAATATGACGATGAGATCACGTCAAATTTCATTCATTTAAAGCATACCTGGCAGATTTACGACAGGTCCTAAATCGCTGAAGATTACAAAGGTCTGATGAACGTATCATTCTTTCACCTGACTGTTATTTTCTAGTATTACAGTTACATTCGTATTTTTCTGTATTATTTAATAAGAGACAAATTATTCACGTCATGTTACGGGCAGTCTCCACGAGTTCATACTGTTTGGATATACTTTGACATCAAATAACATGTCAAATAACACGATATGCATGGCATCTTAACGTAATGGGCATACTGCACAATAAGCTTTGATTATTATTATTATTATTATTATTATTATTATTATTATTATTATTATTATTATTATTATTATTATACTAAAGCTGGTTCCTCACAGAAGTTTTGGAACACGGCAAAAAATGTGGAAAGCATGGGACAAAATTGTTTGTACATGGATTCTCACACACTTATATGTCTTTCGACTACTTGAATTGACGTATGCTTTTTTTTCTAAAAAAAATGGATTTGACTGAAGCAGAGCTTGCTATCTTGTGTGAGATGCACATTAAAAATATAGTGGTGCAGCATGCTAGAAGGCTAATTTATAACTTTTCGATTTGTCCTTACCATGGTTAGTTCACATTGAGTACTATGTACAATCATTTTATTATAATAACTATATTTAAATGTAAACTAAATCCTGTGACTTAGTCACTATGGTAGTCATCGGCAATTTCGTTATTGAGTGACCGATATACATTAATATCCTTGATATCGCCAGTAAATAATCTTTAACAAATATCAGCAGATTCATTAATGATTTCTGGGGAATTATTACAAGTTCGTTTCCCTCAATGAGGATTTCCAGTCGATCAACATCAGGAAGAACGTTATCGGAGAAGTAATAAAACCGATTCCGGTTGATCCAGGATATTGATATTCTTCCTCTGCTGTTCTGGCTGATTGTCCTGGTGATTTAAATCGTTTCATTTTTTTCTTCTTTTGTAGTAGTTGTTGTGATTCAAATTCTCATTGTAGTAGTGGTGATGCTAATTTAAGTTGTGATAATCGTTTACTTTGTTCAACCTCATATATATATATATATATATATATATATATATATATATATATATATATATATATATATATATATATATATATATAATACAAACAATATCATACAGGTTAGAGAAATTAAATTCTTACTCTATGGAGTTTCGAAGCCAGGTCCGCGAGTAAATGGCACCCACCACCTTGCCTGCACGCACCAGCCCATATACCGCCACGACTAAGCACGCATCACTAAAAAAGATGGCAGTCACTGTTATATAAGCTCGTGCGTAGCAGACACACTCGCATGACGACCTAGTTAATAATTCTCATATATATATATATATATATATATATATATATATATATATATATATATATATATATATATATATATATATACATACATACACACACAGTCGTTCCAGTTTCTTATAAAAGAAATCAAGGTATATATGATTTTTGTATTATAAAGAATTATAAAGATATACCAGGCAGAACAGACAGTGCTATCCCTGAATTCTGTAGAAGAATCTTGATAATAGTGGGCAGAAATAATACTTTAATACAAACAATACAATCATGCAGAATCCGTAGAGTACGGATTTAATTTCTCAGACCTGTATGGTAGTATTGTTTGTAGTAAAGTAGTATTTGTTGTTAGATATTCTTTATGCAATAATACTGTATTTAAGGATTTATCAGGTATTGTTAGGCAACACAATATTGGAACAATGCCAGCGAAAATGCTGGCAGCTTTAACTTCAGTACTGTCATCGCGAAAAATATAGGATTCGAAAGTGTATCTACGAAGGGAGGTTTTGTGCGGCACACATTGATGCTCTTCAGTCATACTGCTCAGTCTCCCAAACGCGAAGGTATAGGACTTAATCAGATTGGCTGATAATATGGGAATAACACAGGTCACCAGAACATGACAATTAGAGGTCGCTGTCAAATCTTCACGTAAAACACTAGAGGTCTGCTTTTAATCAGATTGACCATTGATGAAATGCCGAAGATTGTTTCAAAAGATCTTGTTGACTTTGATTTTCAACGTACGTCCTTTATTGAATATGTAGTTTAAGCTAGGTCTTTAGGGTCAATGTGCCCAGAGCTTACAAATATTGAATGACCGTTTACGTATTAATACAGTAAATTTTTCACAGAAACACAAAAACCAAAATGTTAACGTCGTCCTAATTAAGGAAGAAAAAACCCCCTAATCTTTGTGAAGATGCAGTGGTTTTCATTAACTTTTAAAGGCATGTTTCTCCTGAGGATGTTGAAATTTCTCATGACGAAAAGTAACCTTTTTCGTGAAAAATAGTTCGCTTTAATTGGGATGACGCCAAATATGCCAACAAGAAATATTTTGTAAAAAAAAAAAAAAAAATGCGACATTCTTTTATCAGTATGTAGGTAAAGCTACTTTAACTAGTTTTAAATACTTCGTGTGAAACAAATTATCTACTTTTAGCTACATTTAATGATGCAGACCTAAACACTGACTGTGGTAGAGATAGGATAAAATTCCCAATCCTTTATGAAATGAACTGTGATAGAAAACGCTGACACACAGCCTATAGACATACACTTCATAGTCGAACATGCTGCATTCTATTTATGTTAAGCATCTCCATTGCGACCAAGTTGAATAAAAAATCTACCTACAATATTTAATGACATATAATGCACTTACTAGCTAAAAGGAATCTTTTATCCATGAACATATTAAGCCATAAGCAAATTTCACTGTAACATTTGCCATATTTTCAAGACAGAAAAATACATTTTCAAAGAATCCGTAAACTTGACAGTATAGCACATGGGGTCTGTATTTGGAGGGTCTATTACACACGGAGGTACTTTTACAATCAATATTAATTACAACACAAGCACGTCACAGTTTCACCTCTAAAGAAAAAGAGTGACACAAATCTCGAAATTACCCGTGAAAAGCCCCAGCAGGGACACTCACGAAACCTGTATACACTACAACAGCTGTGGGCCCAGTATTGTCTCATTATGTTACGTAAAATTTTCTAAATGAAACTGATCGGAATAAAACATTTTCTTGTGATAAATATTAGGTATTTATTGTTCATTTCATATAACATCCTTATATTAAACGTGATAATACCTGAAAACTGTAACGTTATTTTTTTAAACGGCAGCGTTTTATGGGGCTGGGGGTGGATCACGCTTAAAAAGTACTTAGGATGACACGTCACGCCACGTATTTGTATTAATGCACGCCATGTAAACACTGGCGCGTGAACTATATTGCACAAGGGAGGAATTCTTTCTTACTTTAAAGGATAATCAGTGGGGGAAAAAATTACGTTGGGGATTGGACCGATTCCAGGAAATCTCAGTCGCGGGTTTGCATTTTATGTCTCTCCCGCTCGGGCAAGCCTCGTGCCTCGTGGGGAGACAAATAATGTAATCCATTGACTGTGATTTCCTTGTCTCGGTCTGAAACCCAAGTCTTGTTTAATAATTATATATACGAAAAAATTAGTTGTTGTTGTTGTTGTGGGGTTTTACGCCATTTTTCAGCACACGATAGGCTATACATGGCGGCCAGTATTAATGGTGGAGGAAGAAACCGGGAAAGCACCGGAAAGAACCACCGACCCACGAGAAGCTACTGGCAAACTTTCTCACATATCCACATTCGCCGAATCTTAGACTCGAACCCACGCAGACAGAGGTGAGATGGCAGTGATCTGTAACGGACAGCGCTTTAGACCACTCGGCCACTCGGGGCCCCCCAAAAAAAATTAGTAAAAATCAAATCACTGTATGTCGTTAAACATGCCAATAGTTTGAATGGTGTCCTCAGTGACCAGAAAGATCGGTTACTGTATCGGTAAATATTCACGTGTGTATTTTACGCCTTCATTTAATGTAGAAAGCTGTATTAATTGGTCATAAAAATCTAGAAGCTCAGCAAACGTTCATTTTGAGATCAAAGATGAAAGCCATTAAATATTTTATATATTTTTGTCCACGTTGTTTGAGTGACATTTTGCTCTCACGTTTACTTGTATAACACCATCGGTCACAGTCATACCTTGCATAGGTTAGAGACAGAGAAGTAGTTGTGAAGATAATTAATTGGCAAGAGGACAATAGTAATATGCTGTGATCAAATATAGATCATAATTGGGTGGATTTTCGACTCTGCTTTAGAATTACTTGCTTCAAAGGAGAGATGAAAGAGACATACCCTTCGCAAATAAAACCTTCCCTACAGGCTTCAAACCACAATGGTTTATCTTCTGTTTTATGTATAAACAATTATTAAAGCGTCACTTGTACCTTAACTAACATGCCTCTATTGTGTCTTCTACATATTAAGCCGAGTACATTTTATCCTGAAAGGCTTAATGAGGTGGACCGGCACATGTTTGTGTAACTAATATAACTAATAGTATGTAGAGAAGTAAGCCTAAAGCATCTGCATGAGCCAGAAAGCAGGGACATTTTACATCCTCTTGCTTTCACTCAGAAATAGCCATAGGCAACTTTCTATTCAATTTTATAAAGTTTCATGTCTACCCTATTATAATTATTGCAATAAGTGACTTTAACACATTAGTTACAGGCAAACAAAGCACTATTTCTTTGGAATGCCTTACTGATTTTGTTATAACTCTTGGGTTGCTGGTTGATGGTGTTAATTATGGTCTGAAACTAACTTGCTCGCAGGTTACGGTGCGATATTCACTAATGGTGTTATCTATCGTGAAAGACTTTAATATGAATCTTTATTTAATTTTATGAAAATAGTTTGAAAGCTAGATGTTATGGGGTTCTTTTTGATGATTTAGAGAGAGTGGATCAGGTTTAGACATCTACTAACTGAATCGTTATGTTTTTGACAAGGACAGACAATTCAATATATTTTTATAACGCGAAGAACTAAACTTGTCCCATACTGCTTTAATGTGGGTTAGTTTGCAGCCAATGTGAATGTAGAAGCAACAATGGGTACCAGGTCAGTGAGCGTATTAAATCTGAAGTGACGAATGAAAAACTAAATTTTAAACAAACTATAAAGCTAATGTTTCCTCCTACAATATTGACATTCGATATTACATTTTTCATTGTCACTTGTTGGTTTGTATAAAGTTTTCTTTTGTTGGTTTTAATGGCACTTTTAAGACATTATAGACTATATCAGGCCAAGGAAATGGGAGCTAACCTCCTATTTCACGTTGACACTGTGGCAAACTGGCCTGCATGTTTATAGACCATTTTATGGTTATGATCTCCCCTTGAAAACACCAAAGGGCGCCTCGGTGCAACTGACTTCCGGATAGTTAAATCACTATAGATGGCACATGTAGATCAAGAAAATGTGACAGAGCTCTTACATTCCGCAAGCAAGATCGATATATCACTATCTTAACAAGAAATTCTATCAATATTTGATCAACTGTTTTTTCATCCTTTTTTCAGTAACTTACATTGTTCCCAGCTTTCAAATTAATGTTTTCTGCCCATTTCAAAACATAATTATCTTTCCATTACTACCTCATGCTCTAGTTTGTAGTTTTTGATTGTTCGAAAGTGTATCGCTGCAAAAATGATTTTTACTGCAATTTATCTCGCTTGAAGAATAATGAAAAAAATGTTTATTACAGCTTTAATCATTGTACTTAATGGAGGCTGAACAACAACGAAAAAAAATTATAACTTGTTAAAGGAAACCAGAAATAAAAAAGTTTCTTTTTATGTATGTAATTCTCTACAAATTTTAATTCGACTGTAATGTTTATAAATTACATTTCGTAGGCGGGTAGTGATTATATTCCGCTGAAAATACCACGATTCCGTGGATTGATAAAAGTAATATAGTAAAAAATTATTTCAAAATATCAATAAATAAAATTGTCACCAACTAGCTTAACTCCCATAAATGATCATTGTGAATGCTGTGTAATTTTATTCACAAACGAAATCGCATCTCTATTTCCGCCAAAGAAACTCGGCCAGTTAACACCTTACATTTGTCTACAGTATTAAATTAAAAGATGGAATAGAACAATAATACTATGCAGTGTATGTATGTATGTATATATATATATATATATATATATATATATATATATATATATATATATGTGTGTGTGTGTGTGTATTTTATCGATTTTGACTTGCATTTCAGTTAATGTTCATTAAAATCTTTTTTATGAAATAACTTTAGTTTTATCTAGGAAAAAATATATTTTTTTTTCAAAATGCACAAATGTCTACGCTTGAACAGACAGGCGCACGTACGAGTCTCCTTGATGATTATTTTAATTTTATTTCATTGAAAGTTTGGAATTTTTAGAGTATACAATTTGGACAAATAGTGATATTAGACACTATGTATGTATATGAAATTTGTGGCTCTCACCTATCTGCCTGTCTGTCTATATGTCTGTCCGTCTCATTTTTTATCTGGTGCATGGTTATGTATTTGTATGTATATGCTTGAATGAATGTGTTCGCATACGTATATTAAATAAACATACTTCTGGCTAAAAACGAGCATATAATGGTGCTAAGATAGATAGAGTGACTGATAGACAACAAATATAAATATTTGTGACTATCCATTTATTATTGATTTGAAGAGCTTGTTTTTACAGTCAGTCTCTTTTTTAAATCATCTTTTCTGCAACTTTACATCCGGTGATGTGCATGAATATTGATTGAAAAGGCGAACCAAAGTAATAGGACGAAATCTGTGAAATAATTGGATTTTTTAAACTTGCATATTTGATACATGGAAAATCAAATGGAATTAAACTAAATTTAAGAAAGCTGTTTCAGATGAATTTGTTGGTTGCCAATCAGGAATGTTTTCTAAAGAGTTAAGTAAATTTGAGTGTTATTACAACGTGTCAGCATAGGCAAAGAAAAATCATGCTGAAAGTTATTGCATGCACCGTCCGATGTTTGATGTTTCAAGTTTTGAAATAACCAGCGTGAAAAGTAAATAATTAAATATTAGGTCGAATGAATGCAGAGTCATATTTGACTGGACAAGGAAAGAAAAGAAAATGCGTGTATGAGGAAATGTTTTTGATTGTTTAAAGATGTGAGAACCCTTCCACCACCACCACCACCACTAAAAGGAAAATGAAACAAAAAGCGTCATTTGGGCATGTTAATCAGAATATTGTACAATATTTACACCCAGATATGAATAAATATTCCATCTGCATTAATTACATTTCTTTATTACAGCTGATGTAATTATTGCTTTGTTTGGTTCCTCTGAATACATTAATACACTGTTCCATTTCAAAAAACATTTATAGTCTAAAATAATCAACATTACAGATCAACTGACGTATCGAACTCGTGTTATAATTTTGTTATCTAACTCGTGTTATAAACAAACTATTAGCCTTGAGAAAATAACTGAGAAAGAAGGACATATCAACGTATGAAAAATGCAAATGACATGATTTTCGTTAAAGCTATGGGGTATAAAATGTGCAATAAATGTTTAAAATGGGAGAGTAAAATGGAATGTTCCAGCAAAAGTATCTGAAATTATGGATTATGAATATATATTATTTGGTATAATATAAATATGGACAGTATATTTAAATTAATTGATATCATTGAAGTATGGACGGTGAATATTTATTTATCGTATATAATGAAATTATGGACACCGAATCTAATTATCTGATGTAATGTTTATAATTATTCTCCTAGTATGATCAAAAGATTTTAGACATGTATAATTTATTAATTGGTTTCACTATAATTGTCTCTAGTACAGCTAAGATTCTGAACTTTCCGGAACTAGAAATGTTTTATGGGCATGCGCATTGGAACTAAGAAGAGGGGATAATTTTAAGCACTACGATCGGTAGCTCCGTTGCAACGTGAAATGCCAAGTCTCTTAAATTACGAGTCGTACACTCTACCTATTGAGCTACTGTGGGATATTTTGTAAGAACGACTATTTGTTTCTAGGAGTGTATTAAGAATCCTAATGCACCCCTTTTTCTCCCAGATAAAATGGAAAGTGCTTTCCCTGGATTCTATTGGAAAAGGGAATTGTAGGCAGAATTAATATTTAATGCAAATAATACTATCATACAGGTTAGAGAATTTTAATTCATACTCTACGGAGACACATAGTCATGAAAAGACTACATTTACACAACTGCCTCCGATCATTGGTCTTTTCTTACCGTCTGAGATTTTCTTAATGTGACATAATGATCCTTTGACCCTGAGTCTTGCCTACATTTCGCTTAAACACTGGCCATATCTCAGTTTTGTGGATAAAATTTAAGAAAGTAAAGATTAATTTTACTTAACCGCTGTGTCAAAAATATATGCATATTAAAAACTAGCCATTTGAATAATTTAAGAATTATTTATATTTTCAGTCCAACTTGTACTAAAAATCACTTATCGAATGAAATCACCTGTTTTACGAGACTACATGATTCCATTCCAAAACGGTGACTCTTTAGCTGTAATAAGAGACACCTGTCTTCAGAGACACATTTACCGATTCCCCTAGGTGCTTACTGAAGGTATGTTTGAAAGTGTATTTTTTATTTATTTAATATTATCATCATCATCATCATCATCATCATCATCATCATCATCATCATCATCATTATTATATTATTATTATTATTATTATTATTATTATTATTATTATTATTATTATTATTATTATTATTATTCAAGATCATTTGTGGTAAACGTGATTTTTTATTTCCTTCAAATATACATTAATCTGTCATCATTATAATAACGATAATTATTATTAAACTCGAGAATTTATTTATGCCGAAGACATTTCCGATCCATATGTAAGGGAGATAAATCACTATAGAGAAAAACTTCTACAACTTTGCCAGATGAGGATCAAAAAAGTATATGCGGATCAGAGAAAGGGATTGGAAATTTACGTGTATTCAAGGCAGCTCGGCCTCAACAGTAGGTTTTGTTTTATCTGACGTATATGTTTGGGGTTTTTTTTATTTAAAAAAAAAAACAAAACATAATTCTTTGACATAGATGATAAATTGTAATCAATACATATGCCCATTGTATTTTTCCTTGTCTGCATGAGTAAAGCAAAAGACTTTAAGTGTCTGGTAGTGGGGGTGATAACGAAATAGAGAAAAACATATGTAACATAGAATGTCGTTCTTTTGTACAAAATTGCAAATATATATTATTTCAAAATGTGAATGATATTTTAAAGGATATAAACAATAACAAACTAAATGAATGCGTCGAAACAACTACTGATATTTCCCATGATGCATAAACCCAATGGAAAGCAAAACCTAGCTATGACATCTCCACGAGGACTTGTTAAATGTTATCCTTCGTTTGACACAGATTTAATAACTGATAAAGCAAAGCCTTTAGATATCTAAGACAGTTCAGATGAAAAAGCACATGTGAATCACTTAAAGATTATAGATTCAATAGAAATATTTATTAATATTTATTAAAAAGCAATATAAATTAAAACAAAAAATAGCCTTTTCTCTGCATTACTCTCTAATTTTTTTTATAAAAAAAACACATTTTTTTCTGTTGCCTTGTAGAGAATTCAAATACCGGTGCGCAATGCAGTACCAAGTCAGCAATTTGGTATGAATATTTTGTCAGAATTATGTAATTTTTCAAGTTCTGTTGACCTGATACAGGAACAAATTTAAGCATAAAATTAATTCATGAGACTTTAGGTACAACAATCACAGAAGAAGAGGTACGCCTAGCATTTGAGTAAACTGAAACATGACAACGCTGGGGAATAGATGCTTTATCAAGCGATTTCTTTATATGGACGAGTAACATAATATCCCCAATAATAAACGATATTATTTAATAAACTATTCCATGTTGGATATTATCCAGAATATTTGTCAGTGGATCATTATACCAGTTTTTAAGAGAGAGGCAAATTAACCTCTAGTTACATTAGTCTACCTTTAGTAAGCAAAATGTTTGCATCGATTTTAAATAATTGAATTAATTAATGAGTGGACGAAAACGAATGACTGGGCGAAGAGAAAGCAGGATGTAGACCGTGTTGTTATACAGCACATAATATATTCTTATTATATAAATCAATTATTAAATATTCAAAAAAAAACGTATGGTAGCTTATGTAGTATATATTAACTATGAACAACCCTTTGCTTGGATAGTGAGACTTGTATTATATCAAAAGGTAGTAAAGTGAAAATATGGAAAAATGTAAAGAATCATTAGAGTAATTTATAAAGATGTAAAAACATGTGTTAAGTCCACCAATCTTATTAACGATGTGTTTAATTATCCTTTGTGAATATGCCAAGGTTGGGTTTTATCGCCTTTACACTTTTTTTTTTATTTTTGAACGGTTTGAAACCCTTTATAGTTAAAGGAAACTGGAAAATTCTGGTAGAAACCATAAAACTGTTTTTATTAAATGCATTAATGCAGACGATTTAATTGTCTTTGCTCACACTGCTCACCAGTTGCAAGATATATTCAATAGGCAGCATACATAGTACCTAAAGTGGAAATTAAAAGTGATTATTGAAAACAACGAGTATTTATATTTTGCAGAGATGGCTCTTATCAGAAGTTACGAAAAGTGGTGCGATTTCCATGCAGAGGTAAATAGTTATTCATATTATAAATATTTAGGATGCATGTTTTCTTCAAAATCTCTTGGTATATGTGCCAGAAAAATTTATCTTTGCAAGTTCTGAAGGCTACGCATATATATTTTGCAAAGTCTTTCAAAACTTAGCAGATAAACCATAACTGGATTGTTTCGTCTCTTTGACTCGAAGTTAGCTCCCATCCTTAACTGTGGGGATGAGGAATGTGGGTTTTACGGTGTAAGTGATATTAGATAAAGGTAATTTGTCATTTTGTAAATATATTCTTGGTACATCTAAGTCTACTCCAAATGCAATCGTATTTAATGAATTAGGAGGAAGTAGTATGCAGAGTGTAAGATATAAACGTTATTTTGACAAATTGGCTATGAATTCTAAAAATGACAGAAAGATATCCTAAACAATGCAACAATTTACATTTAAGATTGGGCGGTGGTGGAAATTGTGATTGCTGAGCTAACAATGTAAAAAAAACTTATATTTACATTATTTGGACTTGCGATTTTGGGTGTAAATGAGGAAAATACATTTCTTACATTGTTCAACCAGAGATGTGAAGATATTTTTAGGCAAAAGCTGCAGGATGAAATTAAGGCGATGGAAAGACTGCGTTTCTTTATGTTGTTGTTTGTATAAGTAATTTGTCAAAGATATCTAGAAATGTTAGGAGATAGCGATTTTTGTTATGTAATCACTGTTAAGGGTAAGGACATTGCCAGTCAGAGGTACTCTGTGAAGATTTGAAAGTATTTCTTATGAAGAAAGATTGATAAAAATTTGTAACGGTAATATCGAAAATGAGTTATTTTATTACTGCTTGTCTGCTATATGGAGAATTATGAATAAAATATTTTTCCACCTTTGTACATAAAAATCCAATTTTATAAAAATTTAGGATTTTTGTACATAATGATACTACTAAAATTCTGATGGATACGTATCATGGGACATTGGCCCATTTGTATCATTATTGCGAATATTTACGATTTACATAGTTTATAAACAAAGATCAACATTCCAATATAATATATGTACATAAAAAAGCAATAAGCGGCACACTGATAATTTCGGATGGATAACAAAACTTGTGAGATTTTGAAACAGTGAAATTGTCATTAGTGTTTTACGTGCAGTGGTATAAATATTTTATATCCGTTCTTTCTTCGACGGATATATTTTGTGATAATTTCCATGAAAAGGAAATTCTCATTAAACAATGTTGTTCTAATCACATTTCATGTTCCATTTAAAGGTATTCAAGTATTTAACATGAATAAAATATATGATTTTTATAAATCATTTGATAGAGTATCTCATTTATGGACCTAACATTGGTCACGAGAAGAAAATAGAAAAAAATGGACTGCCTGAGAAATGCCAGATGAAAGTACCAACGACAAAGACCAATAAACCTCTATCCTGTGCCTAACCCAAAGTCATTAATTGTGATGGACATATTTTGATCCTTCGAAGAGACGTGCAACGGTAAGCTTCTGCTATCTAGTTGGGATTAAATAAAAATTGGGCCGATCCGATGTCCAAAACGGCCACCAGAGCGGTCATCTTGGAAACTTGGTTATCGCTTTTTCCTCTGAATGGAAACATGGAATGCAATGAGGTTTTATCAGAAGATTTCTTATGAAGTCTAGTTTGTTCTTCATGAAAACGGTGCAAATCTGATAGTTAATATGGCTGCCATAGCGTCCATCTTTAAAATTTTGCGAATGCTAAAACTCCTGAATCAAATATAATATTTCTATGGGGGTTTTCACCAGAATATACCTTAACATGTATAGCTGGTCCAAGCAACCATTTTGAAAATACTATCACTGCGCCTTCTGAATAGATGGGTTTTTGCTAAACAACTTCTTATGATGTATGATTGGTACTATTGCATAACTGGAGCCATACATATACAGTATGTCTGCTACAGTAGCCATTGTGAAAATCTTGTTATCGCTCTTTCACATGAATAAATGGTCATTTTAGCAAGGGGTTCGCACTAGAAGACTTGGTTTAGTATATCGCAAATGAAAATATTGCCTATCCTACTTTTAGTATGACTGTCACAATGACCATCTTAAAAATCTTGTTAACACTACGTCCCCAAGATGGCTGGTCAAATCGACATCATGCTTTCATCAAAGACATCTCATGATATCTAGTTGATACTAAAAAGAAATGGTGCCAATCTGATAATGATTTGGCCACAATGGCATCCATCCAACTTGTTATCGTTACTCCTTCAAAATGGAAGTTCATATTAACTGTGGCTTTTCAATGAACAGACTCCCTATAATGTTTTTATTGTCCTAAATGAAAATGGTGCCAAGATAACATCCAGTATTTCCATCTCTGCAGTTAATATTAAATTATTGTTATCAACGACGATTTCGACACACATCAGTCAAAAGGAAGAAATTGTCTTCTTCTGTATTCCGGGAAATACGTTTAAGCCAGTAGAGCGCCAGTCCCGTCAAGAGACTCTTGTTCATTGTTGCAGAAAGAACGGACTCATTTTTAGTATTGTAGAAAGAACTGGCTCGTTTTCAGTGTTGAAAAATGAACCAATCTTGCTTTTTTTTCTTCAATTTTTCCCATTTTTGTAATTTGAGCCTCCAAAGAATTGATTTCATAATTTGAATAAATATTCTTTTCGTTCTGATAATTAATGAGATAGTCGTTATATATTCTTTTTTAATACAAAAACCTATTTTTATGTCATTACATATTCTTAGTAAAACTTTCGTGAGCATGAATTGACGATTTACAGCATGAATTGAATTGCCTTTTGTAATTATGCCAGAAATACAGGAAACGAGGAAATGTATTGCAATATCTTTTTTGTTTCCGGTCTATATTACTCACGACATCCACAGTTTAGCTTTAATAATTAAAGTTTCGAACGACAAATATGTACTGGGCTCCTTAACTGGCTATATCAGATAAAGATGATTAATTTTTCTCCAGCTTAAATTCATGTTAGTTTACGGATTTTTGTCCAGGCTTATTTATTTTCCGTTTTCAAATATTGCAAGACCAATCCTAAATGCTAGTGTAGACTTTATACCGTTTATTCAAACAATATATTACAAGTAGTAGCGACTGATTTTTCTTTTCCACCTATTTGTTTCTTGGACTCAGCTGACATACCAATTTAGTACTGACTTGTCATTACATATCAGTCATTCATTTGGATGGCATTTGCGCATGGTGGCTTTATTGAGAATATTTAATGTTTAGATGTCATATTATATTGAAACTTCTTACAACCGAACCTTCAGTATTCCAGAATCCTCTTAAGATCGATATTTTTTGTTAGTCAAAACGATTGTTTCCTTAAATATTTACTGAGGCGGCGAAACGTTTCAAGTTTTGAGATGTTTCTCTATATATGCCTGTGTCATTTGTCTATCGTGTATACATGATTTTATCTCCTAAATTCCTATTAATATTGTTTAAATGTATATATATATATATATATATATATATATATATATATATATATATATATATATATATATATATATATATATATATATATATATATAGTATGATATAATTTTTTTTACGTAATTGTGTATTTAATCTTATATATATAGTATGATATAATTTATTTTTTTTACGTAATTGTGTAATTAAGCTTTAATACGAAATACAAGTTAATAAGATCCTATATGGAACATAATCTTGTTACGTTATGTACAATTTCTGACTGCCAAGAAATCATTTTCCATATAGAACTGCTCTGTCATGCCCCTAATAAACACAAATGTGTATTTGGACTATTTGTCTTCTCTGTCTAACCCTTCAGACTTTACTTAATATCAAACTTTAAAGGAAGCTTCAGGTTTTTTTGGTCATTGGTCTTAAGTAGAGTTTTCGATTACATCTCTGTCCGCAGCATCGTTTGCTTTATTTTGTATTTCAGCTAGTTACTGTGGGTATCAGTAACAACTGTTATTTATTATCAGAATGCAAGACATACGGCAGAAAAGAAAAACATTTTCTGGAGTTCGACCCAATGATACTACATACGGACAAACTTTGAGTTTTGCAAAACTCCCGATTATAAGTTGATTAATTATTAATTACTTGTTAAAAAGAAGAGAAAAAAAGTTACTATTACCTAGCGTAACCTTGCAAAATAGAATAGTAACCCTATCAGAACAATACCTAAATTCAAATGTTGATGTAAGCGTTCCTATCAGAGCCAGAAATAAAATAAAATGTTGATACAAGAGGGCGTGGCCGCGTCAAAGATGTTCAGATAATATTTGGTATACTAAAATTTTATATATATATATATATATATATATATATATATATATATATATATATATATATATATATATATATATATATATATATATATATATATATATATATATAATGTTTTCAATAAAACGTTTGATAAAGAATTAAATTCTACTTTAGTGCAAAAGTTTGCAAAAGTTTTACTTTTCGGGATTGTCAGCTAGATACTTGAGTAAAATTCGCCAAACATCAGGATTCAGCGGCCCACATAGAGGCATTGTCGCCAATATTCGGGATTCGGCCACCTGCATTATCGCAACGTAACCAGTAATTAGGAGCGGCCTGAACACGCGCAATGCCACCAATATCCTGGATTCGGCAATTCGTACCGTTACCACTGTTAATACAAATGCTTTCCACACCACATATATAAGCACTTCTTTTTTTTTTACCTCTGTCTTATTATCTAACAAGTTATAAGTTAGTAGATGCTAACAGTCTGTTTGTTATTCAGTCAGTCTGACTGACCGGTAGTTGAGCTATTAGTATTGGCTGCAAGTCCGTGATGGGTAGATAACTAATCATAACTAGACAGATTGATGGACAGACGTGTAGAGATGGATTGACATGTATGTATGTACGTTCGCATACATGCATGCATGTATAGAATTTAACGTCACGTCAGCATAATACTGACCATATGTTGCCAATTAAAAGTTCAGTTCTGAAACTGTAATGATGAAGAATTGCAACAGAAAATAAACTCTTTCAACATGAATGTAAACATGTATTTGTACGAAATGATATGTAATTATGTAAAGAGAGTATCAAATAAAAAGTAACGTAACATAAAATCAGGGCCGTGGACAGGGTTTGAACAAAATTCCGGAGACTCAAAATAGTCAGTGTACCGTCGCAGTTTGTAATTCATAGGGGCCTGCTGGGTAATATTTCCTAGAACCCACAAATTCTGTGTTATAAGAATTACACTGCTGTTGTGTAAATGTCACTGACTAACCAATCGGGAGACATATTTGCTAGTTACTATCAAATGAGAAAATTATACATGAAAAACAGCAGCAGAGAGGGCGAACATACCACTTGGCTGAATGGTCATTTGCCTGAACATAAACCGTCCTACGAAACCTAAAAGCAAGGTCAATAACGCTAAACCAAATCTTCTAACTTAACCATTTCCATACGGTTGAGAACTGATAATATATCGTTTGGGTTAGCTCACTTTTTGTTATCCTATCGTTGACGTATTTTTTTAAAAAATTTTTTATGTAATTTCATTTACTTATCTGGTCACTCAGTATTGGTCGTTCTCCCTCTCTGCTGCTATAAATTAAACAGCCAGTATTTTTTTTAAATTAATAAATGAATTTTGGAGAACCACATTCAGATAAATTAGCTCTAGAGCGACTTGAGGCAAAAAGAAAATATCTACCCATCCGTGATTTATTTAAACAACAACTACAATCTCGTCAGGAGTCTCGAATCGAATTTGCAGAAAGTGCAGAACAAATATTTAAACCGATTGTCGAACCAACAAAGAAAATTGTTACAGCAACTGAGGAAGCACAGAAAGTTCTTGAAAATTGTCTGTTGACATTGCTGGTCATATTCAAGCAATTCAACCACCACCACAAGCACAAGCATAAAAACCACAACCAGCATCTAAGATAACAGATAAAATTACGCCTGAAGGTATTGCTGCTATCAGGAATCCAAACCAATTATTTGAAATTGCCGTGTTTGGACATTTTGAAAGGAAAAATATGTAAAACTAGAGTACGTTAAATCTGTAAGCTCTGCCAATTGGATCAAGAATGTATATCGCGTCGCTACTAATACTTTGGAAATCGGATCTAATGAAGAAATTAGAAGGTTTAACAGTTGTAATGAGACTCTCTCTCTCTCTCTCTCTCTCTCTCTCTCTCTCTCTCTCTCTCTCTCTCTCTCTCTCTCTCTATATATATATATATATATATATATATATATATATATATATATATATATATATATATATATATATATATATATACACAACAACAACCACTACCACGACTACAATGACAATTTGAATCCCCACAATCCCCACAACTACTACAAAAGCTACAACAACGAGAACAAGAACGACAAGAAAATATGAAACGATTGAAATCACGACAATCAGCCAGAACAGCAGAGGAAGAATATCAAAATCTTGGAGCAAACGGAAGTGGTTTTATTACTTGCCCCGATAACGTTCTTCCTTATATTGATTGACTGGAAATCCTCATTGGAGGGAAACGAACTTGTAATACTTCCCCAGAAATCAATGAATCAGCTGATATTTGTAAAAGATTATTTACTGGCGATGTCATGGATATTAATGTATATCGGTCACTCAATAACGAAATTGCCGATGACTACCATAGTGACTAAGTCACTGGATTGAGTATGTAATTAAATATAGTCATTGTAATAAAATGATTGTACTTAGTACTCAGTGTGAACTAACCATGGTAAGGGCAATAAATTGTCGATTACCAGTATACAAAACATACTATGGAGATGGAGTAGGTGATGTTCAGGTTCTGTTTAGAAAAATATCCTCAAAAACATTACCGATTGCAAAGCAACTGGGCATGGATGCTATTGATGTTGTTCCTGAAAACGGTATTGGTGATGTTACTAGTAAAGCATTTTCAACAATGAAAGATAGACTATAACGATTAATACGACGTAAACCTCAGCCAGTAAAATTACCTAGCACTGAAGTTATTCCTGAAAATATTAGAATAATAAATCAAGTTGTTAATGAAAAACTAGCAGAGTTGGCTGATGTACCATTATCAGAAAAAGAAAAATATATCCGCTAGTCTCATAGCAGGAAGTGGTATTCGTTTTAGACGATAATAATTTTAATAAAGATGTTCAAACTTGTATCTGATCTAGCGTTCAACATGGATGTCACAGTACTCAAGGATGAGTCTGTGCGTGATTCTCAATATTATTTTTACGACGCACGTGTAGCTAACGATCTTGGAAGAATTGAATTACTAGTTCAGGATACAAAAGCAGCTACATTAGGGGCTGTTGGAGCCGCTGCTGGAATGGCTTTAAAGAAAGTAACCGGACAGGGAATAAAAATAACATCCAAAAAAAAAAGAGATGCGGTCTCAGATTGCCATGGACCCCATATTCATATTACGGAAAGGTTCTAAGACTTCTCGGGACAGTTTACTCATATCGCCTATGTCCAATTTTTATTTATTTGATGCTGCTAAAAACTAAAAATACAAACTTCAGCGGTGTTTTATGCGCGATCAATTGCCAAAACAACCGAACAATACTGAAACTGGTATTATTAATTCCCATAAAAACTCTGGACCAGGCACGCATTGGGTTGTGTATGCAATTGATCCAGCGGGATTGGTTTATTTCGATTATATGGATTGGCGCCACTAAAGGATTTCTTCATTATGTCAGCAATAATACTTCTCCAATCTGGTATTCAACATTACCAGCACAAACAATATCTGATCCACCAATATGTGGTCGTGAAGTACTTAATGTACTCGATACTATATCAAATTCAACAAAACCACCTCATAAAATAACCGCTCCAGTGGCCTACTGGTTGCAACGTCTGACTCGGATATGGAAGGTCGTTGGTTAGATACCCGGTCGAGTCATACCAAAGACTTACAAAAAATGGTACTAACAGCTGCCTCGCTTGACGCTCAGCATTAATAGGTTAGTGTTAGGACTGGTCGTATCAGGATAATGTAACTGGGTGGGATATCATGCTACATGTCAGCGGCATGATGCCCCAGTGCTAGACATAACTATAAACTGCCACATTGCAGATATCGTAGCGGTATGACTAAAAAAAATTGTTAAAGCTACGTTTAAAAATCATAATCACACCACGTCATAAAGTCGTGCATGAATATACCACATTGTCGCATTTAAACAGACATTGATAAATATAATGGTAGATATTTACGGAAGATCTGGTCGTTGTACAACAAGGTGATTCATCTAAATATACAACTCTTGATCAGCTCAGAAATGAGATTGACGATTTATTAAATATTATAAGCGTGGAAAAAAGAAGTTGTTTTTCAGGATAAACAAGGACGAATAAATACAAGCAATATAAAATTGCCAGATGTACTTGCACGAGTTCCTATCGCAGTTGTTGATAATATCATTACCTTTACTGATATGGGCAAAATAAAAGATTCCGGTAAGTCAGATAACGATTACATCAATAAGGCTGGTGATTCATTCATGGGTAGCATTTTCATGAATCGAAATAAAATTATAGATCTTGGAAACCCAACAACAAGTAATGACGCTGCAACAAAAAAGGATACCTCGACGATCAAGAATCTAAGTACGTATTAGCCAATGGTGGTATTATACGTGCATTTCTCAACTTGCATAATAATGGCATTAATAATCTCAGAACACATGAATCTGATTTTGATGCTGCAACAAAAAAAAAATAGAAATAAGTCGATGATAAGGAAGCTCCAATAGCAACTTCTTTAACAACGATTAACAATGAGATGACCACATTCAAAACTGATTTCACTAATCACATACATATAGTTTCTAAATTTTTGTGGAGATATAAACAGAACTATTGAAAATTTTTGAAGTCAACCAACTGTTGATATTAAACTCACTGATATTAATAAAAACATCAATGATATTGTCAATGCAATTCCTAATATCGATCAAAAAACGAGTCTGATTAAAATTCCTCACAAGCAGATTACAAATATTGTGTGCACAGTTGCTTCAGAAACTGCAACATGGTCGTAGTAAAACAACTCTCAAACATACCACAGAGGTCACCGGTTTGTATAGATTGTATATATTTAGCAGTGCAAAGTTTAGAATATTTACCATATTTCCAAGGCGTCACTCGACTGATGATTTTTATGGAACGGTGTCTATAGTGTTAAACAAAGACGTCGAACAAACTTTTATTCTGATAGCTTTTGATAAAAAAAAAATTAACCACAGCGTCTTACTAGTGGTGTCTGGAATTTGTGTTGAAACACCCCAATTAATTACTTATCGTCATAATATAATGAATAAAGCGATGTAGTCATCTATAGACGTTCAACGTCACAGATATAATTAAGTATGTGAATGTCTTACCAAACTAAAAAATATAATTGACAATTGTACAGTAAAAAGTAAAAATATATTGAAGACGTATGGTTGTCATTGATATAGTTGTTTACTCAGTTTCTGCTATTGATGCTGGTTCCAAATTATTATCAACGATAACAATGACAATAGCCAAGGAGAGAAAATGGAGAATTAATAATAATAATAATAATAATAATAATAATAATAATAATAATGTGAGTCGAGAGAATTATTACAACAGATCGCCAATAATACAACACAGTCAAAACTACAATGATTTCATTAAGTGAGACAAATCCTGAGTTTAGCGTTAACTTTCCCACCGCAATTCCAGTAAAAGAGATAGCATTAGCACGATTATGGGTTTATTATAATTGGCCTAATATTAGATCAAAGCCATTTGGTGGACTACAGTCAAATAATTCATTTGCATTCGCAGATAAGAATAAACTTGAATGAACTCTTGATTAGCAAGTAGTTAGTATTCCAACTGGCAGTTGTCAGATAGAACAGATCAACAATGAATTCCAACGCAGAATTAAATCCATTACAGGAAAAGAATCAGAAATAGCAAATAGCCTACGAACCAACATTATCAGCAGTGATTGAAATAAATTCTCCTGATTATTATATATATATATATATATATATATATATATATATATATATATATATATATATATATATATATATATATATATATATATATATATATTAGATCAGTATTAGGATGCCCTGAAGTTCCACCAGCTTATTAAGTACAACCAGAACCACGACGATCTGATTTCGTCGTAGATGTTTAAAAATTTATAAAATTTTGTGACGATGGTACTGTTCATGAGTGGTGAACATTTATAATCAGACATATCGTTAATATGATGAATGACAAACGAGATAAAGTAATTATTAACCACCTTGATAATCAAAAGTATACTATTTTAATAAAATTTATTGTAGATACAGATGACGATATTTGGAACATTCGTGATAAACGCGATCCTGTTCATGTATAGTTGAGAAATAATATCGTTTTATTGAATAATCAATCCAAACTAGGAATACTTATTGGTATTGATAAACCGTAGTTTGAGCGTGGGTACCCTATGACTGCATTTGTCTATGCAATATATCCGCTGAATAATAAACCTAACGTTGCGGATCTCAAATCTATGAGACTGTCGAGAATATACTGTGTAGTTGAACGAGTTACAAAACATTTCACAAATGCGATACGTGGTAATGGCTTAAAAGGTTTACGACGTAAAAAAAATAAATACAATGACAGAAACAGTTAAAGACACTGGAGCATCTATCAGCGACATTGCTGAGCTGAGAAATCTATTGAAATTTCCAATAACAGTGAAGACATTAATAGAAGAGATTTTGTACAAATCAAAATATAAATCACGAGGAACTTCGATAGACATAGTTGATCATAAAGCACATGCATGGCCTAATGCTGTAACAGTATTTCCACGAGACAGTTAAATAATATGATGGTCATATATTTTATTTTATCAGGAATATCAGTAAAAGTGACCCTGCTTCTGTTTGGTTATTTCAAAGTTAAAATATGATTACGACCAGTTTGTACGGCCTAATGGTGATATTTATCGTACAGAATCTCTTCATGAAGAAATGGAACATCTTTCGCTCAAATATACTTCTGATGATGCCAAAGTAAGACAAGTACTGAATAATTGTTTTACCGTTGCTGCCCATTTCGCTCAGGAGAAATATTCATGGAAACCGACACGATCAGAATTTCTTGAAGATGTCAAGAAAAGTTGTATAGAATATGGACACGATGGATTATGGAATGCTAAATAAGATTATAGTGACATTATCTCAGTTGGTATGGTAGCATATTATCCTGTGATTTTTTTGATGTGGAGAATGTTCTAGATACTTTAAGAGATTTGGACATCCTTAGCATGACATGACTAGGGTTAACTGGATTTGCTTGTATAGAATCATTCGAGTTCACCGAAGATCTCCATATTATTACTTATGCTGGTTTGGAAGACATTTTTTTAGTCAAATGTTGGGTTCCAATAGTTCTATTGCGCTATAAGCTTGATGCTGAAATTTTGATATCGTTGAGAGTAAATGAAGCAATTATATCGTATAGTTTACAGAAGCAAGTTTTTGTTACAAGAACCGGGTAGATTTAATGTCGATGATGCCAGGAAAGAATTTCCTAATCTTGACGAAGATGACATGGTTAAAATACGTAAATGCAGGAAAGAGCACGATGAAAAATTTGCAGAAGGTAGAAAGATAATCGGTAAGTTTACTCAAGGTAGTTCATACGATTATAAACGGCACTGTACAAGATTAATTATAAACGATGCTGAACTAGATTTTATAATCGCTGATACAACGAAAAAAAGCACATTTATAAGCCGATGTAATGTGTATTTATTAGATGGAACAAAACTAGGTACAATTGTGAACTGTATTAATGGCGATTGACCGCAATTTATTCATTTAAGA
Source organism: Potamilus streckersoni (assembly GCA_016746295.1). Lineage (NCBI taxonomy): Eukaryota > Metazoa > Mollusca > Bivalvia > Unionida > Unionidae > Potamilus > Potamilus streckersoni. The sequence continues at coordinate 414,742 of JAEAOA010000094.1, read as the reverse complement.
TCATTTATTAATAAAAAAAATATAAGGATTTATTAAAACCGCTACTCGGTAATGGTGAATGTGGAAGATGGATGATAAAAAAAGAAAATATACTTAGTTATACTGGATCTACCAACGTTCAAATTAAGGAAATATATTACAAAAATAATCAAGTATCAAAGTCACCTGCACCATCTGTATAACAATGTTTATCTTAATCGATGTGGTGGTTCAGGTAAAACAACTCGTATTACTAACTTATTTATAAATAATAGTTCAGACATAATTGTTTTGACACATAAGCATAAAAATACCAGAGAAAGAAAAGAACGGAAAGTAAAATCATGTACATATCATAGTTCCTTTTGATGGTGCAGAGACACATGGACTCCTAAGCGAATGGGTGAAAAATATTAAGTTGGGGGATAGCAGGTCTGGATTTACTTTCTAACCAGGATATTTTTTTCTTTTACCTCATTATAATTTTTCAAACAGTAATAAAATGAATACAATTAAGGTTTTATTCTTTAAAAAATCAGTCCACGGATATTTATTTCATGCCATATGGCTTTAAAGGAATTTAATTTCAAAGATATCGTCCTTTACCTACCCGAAAAACAAAATGGTTGATCCTTAGCACAGTGTTGCTAGTTTTAATTATATATCGACGATACATTAAGTCTACTAGGCTAGCAGCTGTATAGGTACATTATAGTCTTCAGGCCCGGCCCTAGGATGGGCGTGGCTCAACGCAACATGTAGGGCCCAAGGCAACAAGCAATGAGCGCAGGGCTCCAAGCAAACAAATTTTATTGCGGAGAAGCGCAGGGCACAATGCGGTTGCCCCGTTGGCCTTGCCCTTAAGGCCTGGCTTGTTTGTCATTTTGAAGTAGGTTGAATCAGTGTACGTACTTTGTTTAACCTTAAAACAAAAATTACAGTAGATTCTTCCAACCAGGATATGTTTTTACCTTAAGATAATTTATTGCTTCAATAAATGTAATACTTATTTTAGTTGTTTTATTTTCTTTATTGTCATAACTCAGAGCAAGATTATATTTTAAAAATTTATTTGATTGCTTAGCCCGATTTATTGTTCTCGAAAAAAGAAAAAGAAAACCTTACCTCTCTCCCTGAGCAAGTTAATTAGGTCGGTCCCATATTTGAGAGTTCATTCACCTGCTATTGTTCCAGTTATACATACTTCAGCCTGTTTACACATTCCAGTAAAGAGAGCTATATATATACTTTCTACCACTACTGTCAGATTTCTTGGTACATTCGTTATTTATATATTTACGTAAGACGCGGCACTGCCTGCTTGACTTTTCGAAAGGGGGTTAAGATGGAAACGCAGGATTTTCCTGCGAGCCAGACTTATGTTCTATGTTAGTTCCTTATTATTCTCTCTGCTAAAACGGGATACTAAAATGGAAAATGACATAATTAATGCAAAGGAGGGAACGAAATTTATAAAAGACATCCCCAGCTTTTGTTAAAATGGTCATTGACAAAGAGTTTTACATGGCATATTTGACTGCCTTGGTAAAACTTGAAATTTAGTTTATTTTAGACATTAAAAATGCGTATGTGAGAAATAGTTTGAGGAATAATTGAACTGGAAGGAATGAAGAGTAAAATCAGAAAATAAAATCACCAGTTTTATCACATCAGAGTTGATTAGAACTATAAAGTTCTGATAGTTTATGAAAAGACTGTTAATTGTATCATTTATGTTGACGACTCAATAAAGGTATTGTAGTTTGCTCTGTCATGCCTTTTTTAACAGCGGGAATGACAACGACGAGGAACAATAGACTCGTCAACACCTATGTAGGTGCGAACGTACTTGCAGATAGTAGTGTGTGCATTCTTACACGTCTGAATGATCTACAAAATGAATCATAACATTGATAGTGGTTACTTACGTAATTTGAAAATGTCACATTAAAAAGTTTTCAGCATTAGAAAAACTACTCTGATATCGGTCATATATTTCGTGCATTAATCTGAAGTCCTTTAACATGCACATTTATCATGTGTATTGCATACAGTAATAAAGTTCTCTAAGTATTCAACGGCATATGGTTGTAAATGTATATTTTCAAAATATTTTAATTCTTTGGCCATTTTTTTTCTTGCATTCATCTGTTTCATTTTTTTTTCTTCTTTCTGTTATTTAGCCGTTTTGTCATGTCGTCTTGCAGTTTCGTCAGTCTCCTTTCCGGACAGAAGAGCGCACTTTGTACGTGGTCTTGATTCCTCCCACTTAAGACAAAACAGGTGAACGACCGCCTTAGGTGTGGGACTGGTCGACAATAACTGGATCAAGCTGTTTTCTTTTCAGGACAGATATTGCTAATAAAGCCGTTGCATGTTCCCGTTTCAAGACATTTTTACTATGGACCCTGTTATCCGACTACTTTCACATGGCCGCGCTTGACATTTAACTAGATGCCAGACACGGCAGGACAGAATAAATCTATTCGTGATTTAATGGAAAATGTACGCGATTTGTTAACATGATGTAGATTGATTGTATAACGGATTGTGCTATTCTTGTTAAAGTGTCTTTATTATACGATATCAGTAACTCAATGTGATAAAGCCAAGTGAGCTGATGAGATAGAACACGACGGACAAAAGACTATTCTGTGTACAATTACCATTTAGAGCTTTTGAGAAACTCTTGACCAATTTGCGCATGATTTTCCAGAGAACATTTAGACTATGCGACCTACTAAATTTAGTAAAGTGTTGAGGCTCTATTAGCCAATATGGCAACCGTTATTAAAAATCGACACACTTAGAACAAATTATTCTCAAACACATAGTCGCACCAAGTACAAAATCGCACGAATGAAAATGGTACTTATTTGACCTCAAATATGGCTGCCAATGAACATATTAGAAATCTTACCTCAAAAATGTCATGAATGTAAGGTCATATCAAAATAGGGTTTTCACTAAAAGTTTACTGATGGTATCTGCTTTGTAATAATTGAAAATGGTGCTGATCTTATATTCAGTAGCCGCAAGAATTCAAGAATGTCATAGATGGTTATAATACTCCAGTACTGATGTTGAAAATTAAGATCTAGTCTTACCTTGAGTTCCTGGAAATTCTTTTCGGAAAGTAGATCGTCAGTCCCTTTGAAGAACTGTTATTTTAAAAGTTTAATATCCAAGCAAGAATCAGCGATTGGGGATTCTTGGGATCATCGCTTGTAACATGGCGGTACAATAAATATTTTAAGCAGTTTAAAAATAGAAAATATTTGGTAGGGACAAGCTGAATTTTATATTATGTATATTACACATAACGTTGTCTGTGTGTGTGTGTGTGAGAGAGAGAGAGAGAGAGAGAGAGAGAGAGAGAGAGAGAGAGAGAGAGAGAGAGAGAGAGAGAGAGAGAGAGAGAGAGAACATAACTTTGGATTTGCTATTGGATAAGTTGTATTCAAATGTACATCCACATGTTATATTCAACCTGAGGTTTGGGGTACTTAACATGTATTATTAAAATAGAGAACTATCGAATAAACTTTTCCATCGTCCCATTTATTTTTCAGCCTGATAATATTTTGTTTCGGATATTTTAGGCGTGAAAGAGAAGGATTCAAATTTTAAATTTTGATTACTACATTTGTTTCTTTTAGAAGTTGCTCGCTGCTTGATTAATATTCTTTAATTTTATTTGAACTCGTATGTTAAAATTGGTCAGGATTGAACTATGCACTCGTTCCAGATTTGTTTACCTTATTACAATCAAACGGTAGATGAATGATAGATCCATCATCTCAGTTTGCTTACTATATAATATGTACACGTACATGAATTTGTTTTATCTGGTAAGGAATTTGAGCTCCAAATACGCTGTAACAGTTTTAACTGAAAGTCTTATTTATTATACATTATTCTTAAACGTTTTACAGTTCTTATCTATATCATTACGAAAATCGAAACTGCTCCAGTGACCTAGTGGTTAGAGTGTCTGCCTAGGATGAGGGAGGTCGCGAGTTTGATACCTGGCTGGGGCTGGCTCATACCAAAGACTTACAAAAAATAGTATTAACAGCTGCCTTGCTTGGTACTCAGCATTAAGAGGTTAGTGTTAGAACTGGTCAGCCTGGTGTCAGGATAAAGTGACTGGGTGGGATATAATGCTACATGTGTAATAATAATCTAAACTGCCACACTGCAGACATCATAGCAATATGACTGGAAAATTGTTAAAGCTATGTTAAAAATCCTTGCTGTTTTTAATTCGTGTTTTTACTGTCTCAATCTATTCTTCTTTTTTTGGCTTAACTTTCTCAGTTATTTCGTCAGTAAGTCTTCCTCTCAGCAGTTTTTTTGGTAAAATTCCATTATTCATATCTGCATGGGGTTTTAATCATGCAATTTTTATGTCTAGTTGGTGTTGGATAAAAATGGTGCTACTCAAACATCTAAATAACTGCCGTAGTGGCCATCTTACAAATCTTGTTATTGCTAACCCTGATTGGAAAAACAAATCAACATTAGGTATTCACAAAAAAAACAACAAATCTTGTTACATTTACTTGCTCCAAAGAGAAAGCATTGAAGATCTGAAAAGCAATATGGCCACCATGAAAGCCATTTTGAAAGTCTTGGTTAAGCTACTAATCATGAAAAGAAGACGTCTAATGATGTGCAATTGGTAAAAATGTACATGGTACCAATCGGACCTTCAATATGGCCATCACATATCATGAGAATCAAGAAGGGTAACAAGAAATTATGGATAAATGGATCACGGACAATACAAAATGCATGATGGCTACAGATCAATAAGTTCACTTGGTCTTACAGCCAGATATGCAAAGAATCATGGGATAACATCTTTTGATGATGACCATACTATGTACTATTTTCACAGCAATCTATTAAAATTTGCACCACAGGTTTATTTCGTATGATTCTGTCTTGCAGTGCATTCAACAGCATGACAAAGATAGCAGTAACTCTAAAACAATTACGAGTGCATAGTGATCTGTATATATGCATAGAGTGCATAGTGATCTGTATCTATGCATAGAGTGCATAGTGATCTGTATATATATGCATAGAGTGCATAGTGATCTGTATATATATATATATATATATATATATATATATATATATATATATATATATGCATAGAGTGCATAGTGATCTGTGTGTATATATATATATATATATATATATATATATATATATATATATATATATATATATATATATATATATATATATATGGATAGAGTGCATAGTGAGATGCCAATATGCAGCTGGTTGTCATAGCAAAGTGTTATGTGATTTATTGAAAACTGTGAGACCAGCAGCATTCTCAATTTTCTGTCATACAGCTTATCCAGTATCAACCCCAAAACACGAACTCTTTAAAACATTTCAAGTGCATTGTTAATGTTTGCAGATATAGACATCTTCGTATGATGATGATAATGTGCATTAAGCTTATCAGTGATTCATAAAATGCTGCAGGAATGGTTGCATTGACAACATTCAGTTATATAACACATTCAACTTTCAAGACAAAAAAGTGAGCAATTCTGACACAAAGGGCAGTAATTCTGACAAAAAGGGAAGTAATTCTGACGAAACTTGTGGAAGCATTGTAATTTGTTCATATGCTCATTTTTGGATAATGACAATATAATTTGCCAAGTTTCACTACAGTTCAGTCAACACATGTGAGACTAAGTGCTGTTACATTCATAAGATTCTGTCATACCTATTAATGTATTCAAATGTTAGCTGAAAATGGTAATAAGTACAAAGTGTGGGAAAGTGATGTGTGAATCTTCAGGTGATGACTACCAAATTTACAAAGTTTCACATCAATCCATTAAAAACTTTAGTTCAGCTAATGAAATTGTGCGATAATTATTTTGCATATGTAATATTTCTCACTCACAGAAATAAACTCAGACTATTTAATGTGTATAAAATGCATTTTTGCAAAAGGGAAACAGTATCTTACAGATTTGAAAATAGAATGCAATGGATTACCAAAATGTTTGAGCAAAATAGCCATACCCTTTTTTCATTTTGCACCTGGCTGTTGTGACAGTTCCTAGAATTACTCCAATGTAACTTTGGGAGAGAATGTTATACGAAATACTTCACCAAAGTTTTATTAAAATCTGCTCAATAATTATTATTATTATTATTATTATTATTATTATTATTATTATTATTATTATTATTATTATTATTACTATTATTATTATTAGTGACCGAGTGGTCTAAAGCGCTGTCCGTTACAGATCACTGCCATCTCACCTCTGTCTGCGTGGGTTCGAGTCTAGGATTCGTCGAATGTGGATATGTGAGAAAGCTTGCCAGTAGCTTCTCGTGGGTCGGTGGTTCTTTCCGGTGATTTTCCGGTTTTTTCCTCCACCATTAATACTGGCCGCCATGTATAGCCTATCGTGTGCTGAAAAATGGCGTTAAACCCAACAACAAACAAACAAAATTATTATTATTATTATAAATTACATTTTGTTCATCTTGGAATCAATAGGGCAGCATAGAAAACCACTGGATAAAACTTGGATAGAACAAAAAGAGTCTGACAGTGTGCTCTGATTGTATGTATATTTACATTTTGTTAACCATACTTTTAAAATAGTAACATGGGCCACCCAGTATAGATATGAAAATAATGACACAGACTGTCCAATATTGACAGCAAAATAATGACAGACTATTCAATACTGATATCAAAATATTTACATTGGCTGTCCAATATTGATATCAAAATACTGAAACAGACTGTCCAATACTGATATCAAATACTGACACAGGCTGTCCGATATTGATATAAAAATACTGACAAAGGCTGTCCAATACTGTTATAAAAATATTGACACAGGCTGCCCAAGACTGATATCAAAATACTGACACAGGCTGTCCAATAATGATATCAAAATATTGACAAATGCTATATTTCCAATACTGATATCAAAATAGAGGTAGTTTCCTAAGTACAATATGTGCAATAGCCTATTTTGTCTTGTGTAAATGAAAGAGCTGTATGATGAAAAAAGAAAGGTATTACACACTGCCCTGAATAAGAATGTTCAAGCCATCTTTATTAACACAGTTCATGATGAATGTTCAAGCCATCTTTATTAACACAGTTCATAATAAATGGAAACATTTCTCTGGAGTCAAACTTTACTTAATGAGTAAAATACAAGACCTATTTTATAGTCAGAATAGTTCCTTAGTGTGATTCATGTTGAAATGGAGTACAGTTCAGAGAGGGATGAACCATCAGCAAAGCAAGCAAAGACCATAAAAACTAAACATTCTCCCTCCATCATGCTGTTTGTCAAAACCCAAAATATGTAACTTGTTAAAATTGAGGTTGCTTTATAGCTGGGTATGTTAAAGCATAATAATAAAAGCTGCATACAAAATCATAAAATTGAGAATTTAATGATACAAAATCACAGCATAATTGGTTCTGAATGGTCAAGAAGTTAACTTAAGTGAAATAAAAGTGTTGGAAAAAAATAAATGACATAAGCCAATTTAATGTGACCCATACCTGTTATGAAGGTATAACATTATTATATAGTACTTCTTAGTGAGGGACCACAGTAGTATAAGAATTGAATTTTCTATGTCACATGGCATTGCAGCATTTGTTTGTTACATCCATCTTACTGGTTTTCTTTTATAAAAAATGAAAAATAATGACAAAATCACAAATATTAAGGGTGATAGTGTTTCACTGACTATGCAAGAACTGTGTCCTGATATTTCCATATGTACATTTCCTCTTAAAGTGACTTGACTCATCACGAGGAATAACAAACTCAAGACTTATATTGAAATCCCTTGGTTTTCTTCATTCATTTATGGCTGGATCTGATTGAATTCTTTTGCATCATGATGACACTGAAAAAATAATTATATTGAGAATTTTTTAAAAATTTAACAATAAAAAATAACATTTCATTAGTACTGTATGTTTACATTTCTAAACTAATTTTTTTGTTTTGTTTTCTAGAAATTGGCTAATTGACCACAAAATAAAGACAACACTATAGCCATAGATCCAGTGGAGGGATTTTAGACTCCTGACACACCAGATAGACTTTAATTTTGTAAATGAAACTATTTAGTTTTTTGCATACATATGTTAAAATTCTATAGGCTGGAAGGAATTTCAAGGAATTCCAGATGAGATTATTTCTTCCTTAAACTACTGAGTGTTGAACCCATATTGTTCAGTGATAACAAGATTAATGAAATAGCTGCTGTAGTGGACATATCAGATGGCACCATTTTCATTAATGACCTATTAGATATCATTTTGGAAGCCAGACTGGTACCATCCCCATTTAGGACCCACTAGACATCATAAGAAATCTTCTGATGAAATCACAATGTCAATGTGACTTTTCATTTATGACAAACTAGACTTCATAATTAGTCATTCGGTGAAAAGCAGTGGAAAGATGATTTTTAAGATTGCTACTGTGGCAGCCATAATGGATGTGCGAGCAACAAAATTAATTTAGGAGCAACTATACATCATAAAATCTCTTTTGGTGAAAACTCCATTACAACATTACTTTCAGGAGGAGTAGTGATAACAAGATTTTCTATTGGTCATACTGGACATCATATCAGCACCATATTTAGTCAGGACCAACCAGACACCCTTTGAAGTCATTTAGTGAAAACCACATGTTCATGTCACCATTCATTGAGGAGGAGAAGTGATAAAGATTTTCAAGTTGACTGCTATAGTCACCATATTGGATGTCTAAGCAGTAACATTTTTACTTAGAGCCAACTAAAACATGTGATGAATGTATGTGTTAAGTTTTATTGCAACCCTCCAAGCTGTTTGGTAGGAGTAATATGAATAAATATGTGCAAGTGGATCGATGGACAACAGATTGACCCTCCCATAAGCTTTTCATGGCCTGTGAAAAGTAGAACTAAAGAAAGCACAAAACCTAATTTGTCATTCTTTTCTTGCAAGAATAATCTTGAGATCTTGAAACTGAAAGTTGTTTTAGAAATATGCTCTCTAACAATAAGATAACCTCATGAATATGTGTAAATCTCACATATTGTTGAACATATCTCAGGTAACAATAAGATATCCTCACCAATATGTGTAAATCTCACATATTGTTGAACATATCTCAGTCCATAATACTTATTTATTAAAGTTGGAGTAAAATCTGATAGAAAATAAGTTTTCCAAATACAAGATTACTTCATTAATCTTGCTCATACTCAGACAAAAGCCTATTAGACAAGTGGTAATCAATGATATGTTTGGATCCTTCAATGATATGTTTGGATCCTGTACTCATCCAAGATCTTAATGCTTTTTTCAGCTTTCGAATTAAAACTCATTCAGAAATTTAGTAAAAAAATATTTAACTAATCATTGGCAACTTGTTGATATGCACAGGTCTTGCACATAGTAGAACTCTATCAACAGTCTGGCAAAATTAACCTATTACCAAGTTTTATCAGAAATAAAATCTCTCAAGCAGTAAAACCAACATGATTCAAATATATAAGAAAACTCATTGGACACCTTGATGATGTAAGTTTATTATTTATTTTATAGTTAGATACTGAAATAAATAAAAATAAATAAAAATAAAATTATATCACCACAGTGGTAATACCAATTTTATCACCACCAAGGCAGGATCACTTTTGAAACACATATAGGAAATACATCTCTGGTATGAAAATTATTCAAACTTGTATTTTTCATATTGCTTCTGCTCCCTCACTCTTAATCAAAAACAACTCTCTCTGTCTGTCTGTCTGTCTTCTCTCTCTCTCTCTCTCTCTCTCTCTATATATATATATATATATATATATATATATATATATATATATATATATATATATATATATATATCTAATCTTAAAATGTGCTGAAGACCCTTTATGCAGTCAATGAGATGCCACTATGACATGCCTATAAACAAATTCAAACAGTAAAAAGCAGAATTCAAGTATTACTTTTTTCATAATTACCTTTTTACATGAATCATAAAAACTCTCAGTGACTGAACTTACATGACCTGTTGCCATGTGTCTCCCATAAAGTAATTTCTACTCTACAACAATTGGTACATATTTTCAATGAACTTACATGACCTGTTGCCATGTGTCACCCATAAAGTAATTTCTACTCTACAACAATTGGTACATATTTTCAATGAACTTACATGACCTGTTGCCATGTGTCTCCCATAAAGTAATTTCTACTCTACAACAATTGGTACATATTTTCAATGAACTTACATGACCTGTTGCCATGTGTCACCCATAAAGTAATTTCTACTCTACAACAATTGGTACATATTTTCAAGATGAAAAAAAAAAAACCTTGTGATTAAATGTAGTCATAAACGTTTTGAAACAGTAATTTCACCTCACATTCTAATCATGTTTGAAAATGATGGATAAATCATGCATTGATATGTGTTGATTGGAAACCATCATCAAATGAAAACTAGACACATCTACTAATGAAATAGACTAAAAGCTTGCTAAATAACAATCATGAAAATCTGTTGTTTAAATACGTTATACTTTAAAGTCTATCAGATACATCAACTCAGTGATGTTTTTCCTTACCCCACACCAACAGTATCAATTCACACATAAAATGTGTTAATAAAAATAAAAAGCTCATCATTTTTGTAGAAATAAAGTCATTATTTTGACAAAATGCACAATCTGAAGTAAGATATGTACTATACAAATGTGTAAATTGTTGCTGTGCCAAAATTATTCAAAGTTTGGAACTAAATTTTATTTATGAAGTAATGCAGCTGCTAATTGCATAATCAGAAAATGGAGACAACCCAAGTTTTTTTTAAAAACTTTAAAATAAAAGTAAAATCTTTGTTTTCTTAGTGTATATAAAGAAATATTTCATTCATAGAGACATATTTATTTGTCACTCATAAATTTGCCACTCATAACAATACAGGTGTCTGGAGTGACCATTTGCCGAATGATCTAAAGTCAATAATTCCAGATAAATCATTAAATGACTCTTCTCAGAATTCAACCAAATTTGTTGAAAGTATGAAGGGCTTTCAATTTGTATGTGGCAATGACCATCCATTGTCAAACATAGCTACAATTGCAAAATAGAAAAAAAATTTTCTTAAGAATCAATCAGCAGAAATATACCATATTTTACAAAAAATAAATGTGACATTTAAGCCATGTCAGACTTGTGTCAGTGATGTCAATCCTCCATGGAATACAGCCATGTTATAAAAACAACTATACCATAAAATGCTGATTAACAAAATTGTACCAATTTTGACAGAAAGCATCCTGGCATAATGTAAGATTAATGCCGTTGATGTACCATCAAATATGGATGAACATACAAAACAGAGAAACCTTGAAACAAGGGACCTACCGCATTAGGATGTTACTAATGAAAACTTCGGGGGGGGGGCAGTAGTCAACAGTCATGATTGTTCACATTTGTTTATTGTCCGTTTTTAAAACCATTTTAATTTTAAGAGATTTTAAGAGCTGTGATAATAATTTCCATGTTAAAAACAATCATAATTACTGTTTGAAACAGCTTAGATTAAATGTTTTGATTTCAAATCGTTCCCATTATTTAAATACAAACTCACTTAAAACTTTTTAATAATTGTAAGCAATGGTCCCTAGCTAGTTGGAATTTTACAAGGATTATTGAAGTTTTCTCATTTAACCATGAAAATGACACAAGCACGAAAAATTAAGGATATTTTTGATATAAAGTCTCAAAGTATTAGGGTAAACATTTTAAAGTGCAGTTTTATTTAAAAAACTTTTCTTTTACTTTATTACATAATAGTATCTAAAACATGGCTTCTATCTTAAGGGACTGCAATTCATATTTAAATCCCAGAAAAATCTGTAAATAATATAAATTGGAAAATTGACTCATTTGTGGTAGTACAGGTACACCATATTTTATTCCAGAATACATTTTTAATTTGTTTACATGTATCATGCCATAGGGTTACTGTACTGGCCTACAGTTTGCATATTCAATAAAGAAGCATCCTACTAACCCAGATTTCATGGCCAAATCCTAAAGACTTTGGCTATTAAGCAGATGATAGTATGAGCTAGGACACACTTGGGTCTCTTGTTTTGCATCTGTCAGTATTAAATAAATGTAAAATAACATAATAGGGCTATTTTGACTCACAATGCAGGATTACACAATGGGATTATTCAATTGGACATGCTGGATAACAAAGGGGCTGGTCAACATGACATGTAGGATAACAATTATGCTTTTCAACATGGCAGGCAGGATAACAAAATGAGGCCATTCATTATGACATACAGGATAACACATTGGGATAATTCAACATTGCATGCAGGATAACACAATGTGGCTTTTCAACATGGCCTGCAGGATAACACAATGTGGCTTTTTAACATGACATAACAAAATGGTGCTATTGTATATCCCATGTGAGCAGGGGTTTACAAAGAAACAAAACACAATGTAGTAATATATAATGAAGTCAGTAGGGTTCAAAATTTATCTTCTTTACAAATGCTATGTAAAAGATTAAGAAATGAATCTTCAACTTACAGGTTAAATAAATCATGTTCATTCTACCTCATTGTATCTACTCTCACTACACATGCAATTTACTGTGATTTTTCATTGTATCTATTCTCACTACACATGCAATTTACCTTGATTTATCATTGTACCTACTGTCACTACACATGCAATTTACTGTGATTTCTCATTGTATCTACTCTCACTACACATGCAATTTACTGTGATTTTTCATTGTATCTATTCTCACTACACATGCAATTTACCTTGATTTATCATTGTACCTACTTTCACTACACATGCAATTTACTGTGATTTCTCATTGTATCTACTCTCACTACACATGCAATTTACTGTGATTTCTCATTGCATCTACTCTCACTTCACATGCAATTTACTGTGATTTCTCATTGTATCCACTCTCACTACACATGCAATTTACTATGATTTCTCATTGTATCTATTCTCACTACACATGCAATTTACCTTGATTTATCATTGTATCTACTTTCACTACACATGCAATTTACTGTGATTTCTCATTGTATTTACTCTCACTACACATGCAATTTACTGTGATTTCTCATTGTATCTACTCTCTCTACACATGCAATTTACTGTGATTTCTCATTTTATCTACTCTCACTACACATGCAATTTACTGATTTTCTCATATATACTCTCTCTACATATGCAATTTACTGATTTTCTCATATCTACTCTCACTACACATGCAATTTACTGTGATTTCTCATTGTATCTACTCTCACTACACATGCAATTTACCTTGATTTATCATTGTACCTACTTTCACTACACATGCAATTTACTGTGATTTCTCATTGTATCTACTTTCACTACACATGCAATTTACTGTGATTTCTCATTGTATATACTCTCACTACACATGCAATTTACCTTGATTTATCATTGTACCTACTTTCACTACACATGCAATTTACTGTGATTTCTCATTGTATCTACTCTCACTACACATGCAATTTACTGTGATTTCTCATTGTATCTACTTTCACTACACATGCAATTTACAATTTTTATGCTCCTTTATACCATTAATCTATAATTGATGGTATAAAAGAACATAAGATGGTATGAAAACTTGCAGACATTAGGGATGTTTGCATTTTGCATTTATCCAACAATTCATGAGCATATCCAGATTGGTTGGCCCAAAACTACACTCTGATGAAATTCCTTACCTCCACAAACTCAGGATTTCCTGACAATTCAGCTGTTATGTTGAGGATGCCGGTGTTGTGTAAGATGTTGGTGTTCTTCTGTTCCTCCATTTTAAATTCAACATTGGCATACATTTGCATCACTTGCACATAAAGAGATGTTTGTTTTATGGGATCCAAGATTTTTGTACTAGGTACTGCTATTCCATATATTCTGACCTATATTAAGAGAAAACTAAAATTTAGTGACTAAAACACATGTATGCATGTACATGTAATATTTTCATAGTACTGATCAGTGATACAATATTTCTTTGAGATGCAACTAAATTCTAAGAGATCTGTTTTTGTTTTCTTTTCTGAGGAAATGTGCACTGATGCAAAAACAAAGTGTAGGTTCATTTTTACTGTCAGTTAAGAAGTTGGGGATTGCATGGATTGCATTCAAACTTTTGGCAAAGAAGGAGCAAGTTCACAACCTCCATGCAAACCCTTGGCATACACAGAGCAAATTTACCACCTCCATACAAACCTTTGATATACACTGAGCAAGTTTACCACCTCCATACAAATCCTTGGCATATACTGAGCAAGTTTAATGTCTCCAGACAAATCCTTGGCATACACTGAGAAGGTTTAATGCCTCCATACAAATCCTTGGCATACACTGAGCAAGTGTAACACCTCCATGCAAATCCTTTGCATTGAGAGAGCAAATTTAATACCTCCATACAAATCCTTGGCATATACAGACCACATTTAACACCTCCATACAAATCCTTGGCACAGACACAGCATGATTACCACCTCCATATAAATCCATAGTTGGCATAGACAGAGCAAGTGTAATGCCTCCATACAAATCCTTGGCATACACAGAGCAAGTTTAACATCATACAAATCCTTGGCATATACTAAGCTAGTTTAATGCCTCCACACAAATCATTGGCATACACAGAGCTGGTTTAATGCTTCCATACAAATCCTTGGCATACACTGAGCTAGTTTAATGCCTCCACACAAATCCTTGGCATACACTGAGCAAGTTTAACACCTCCATACAAATCCTTGGCATACACTGAGCAAGTTTAACACCTCCATACAAATCCTTTGCATAGACAGAGCACATTTAACACCTCCATACAAATCCTTGGCATACACTGAGCAAGTTTAATGCCTCCATACAAATCCTTGGCATACACTGAGCACATTTAACACCTCCATACAAATCCTTTGCATAGACAGAGCGCATTTAACACCTCCATACAAATCCTTGGCATAGAGAGAGAAAAAATTTAATACCTCCATACAAATCCTTGGCATATACAGAGCACATTTAACACCTCCATACAAATCCTTGGCACAGACACAGCATGATTACCACCTCCATATAAATCCATAGTTGGCATAGACAGAGCAAGTATAATGACTCCATACAAATCCTTGGCATAGACAGAGCAAGTTTAACGCCTCCATACAAATCCTTGGCATACACTGAGCACATTTAACACCTCCATAAAAATCCTTGGCATACACAGAGCACATTTTAAACCTCCATACAAATCCTTGGAACAGACACAGCATGATTACCACCTCCATATAAATCCTTAGTTTGTATAGAGCAAGTTTAACACCTCCATATAGAGGTAGCTATAACAGCAGAAACTACCTAATACAGAAGTATTCTATACACTTAATTTGTCTACTACATGAAAAAATAGGATCAATGAAGGTATCCATTTACAACAGACACCATGTCATAATGAACAGTGGAAGACTATTTAATGTTTAATTACATTATCTAGAGTTCCTTTGAGGAAATAGTCCAAATCTCTTCCAAGATATATCACTACATGATCACTGATGCTTCTGTCCTCCTGCTAATAAAGAGAAAAGAGAACTTAATTATTTCTACATTTTGATCCAATTATACAAATTAATTATCAGACATTATTTGATTAAAAAATGATCTATGCTACTTACTTGCTAAATGCAAATTTACACAATAGTTATCTCTTCTTACAAAAAAACAGAGGAGGAATACCTATTTAATTTACACCCCAACAACTTCACAAAGCAGATTTTCTGCTAATATTGTCAGAAAGTAGAGAAGAATGTTGTATATATTTTTCTTACTGAAGGGAAAATAACTTTTGAAATAGTGATAAGACCCTGCCTTATAAACACCCATTGGTACTTAGTATTTTTAAATCAGGACCCTGACTTATACACACCAGTTGGTACTTAGTACTTAGTACCTTAAAATCAGGAACCTGGGTTATATACACCCATTTGTACTTAGTATTTTAAAATCAGGACACTGCCATATACACACCCATTAGTACTTAGTACATTAAAATTGGAACCCTGTTTTATATACTCTCATTGGTACTTAGTATTTTAAAATCAGGACCCTGTCTTATATACATCCATTTGCACTTAGTATTTTTAAATCAGGACCCTGCTTTATATACACCCATTGGTACTTAGTATTTTAAAATCAGGACCCTGCTTTATATACACCCATTGATACTTAGTATTTTAAAATCAGGTCCCTGCCTTATATACACCCATTGGTACTTAGTATTTTAAAATCAGGACCCTCTCTTATATACACCCATTGGTACTTAGTATTTTAAAATCAGGACCCTCTCTTATATACATCCATTGGTACTTAGTATTTTAAAATCAGGACCCTCTCTTATATACATCCATTGGTATTTAGTATTTTAAAATCAGGACCCTGCCTTACATGCATCCATAATTAGTACCTAGGAATCACAATCCTACTTTATATACACTCATGACTGATTAGCACATCAGGATCCTACCTTACATGCATCCATAATTAGTACCTAGGAATCACAATCCTACTTTATATACACTCATGAATGATTAGCACATCAGGATCCTACATTACATGCATCCATAATTAGTACCTAGGAATCACAATCCTACTTTATATACACTCATGAATGATTAGCACATCAGGATCCTACATTACATGCATCCATAATTAGTACCTAGGAATCACAATCCTACTTTATATACACTCATGAATGATTAGCACATCAGGATCCTACATTACATATAATGAAATAACTATGACTGCTAATTTCAATCATATAGTTTCTCTTGAAAATTTAACCACTGCATTGCAATGTGCTTGATGAGTCATTGTGAAAATTTCATGAAAATTGGTTGAAAGACAGTGAAATTATAACATTAGTAACTTGTATAGGTGAATATAATGCTGTAAAACTGCCCAAGGTGACAGACAAATGACCAGGCTGTCTTTTAGTCTGTCAAGCTTAGCAGCCCAGACATTCTTATACAATAAATCCACAGAGCCTTGCTTAAGAGTGGCAGGAGAATTGTCAATAGCTGAAGATAATAACCACCTTCATCAGCAACCCACTTATAACATCAATGTGTAAAACCAAATAAGATGAAAATTTGTAATCCCTATTGCTAAAAGCATTACTGAAAATTTATTTGCATGGACACTGATTGCTTATTTCATTGGTTTGGAAAAAAAGAACGTATTTGCTGCAACCTGAATTCACCTGAATTCACAGAGTTGTAAGCTAACTTTATAAAAGACCACATGTAGGACCAAGAGGAACGTGCCTGACTGTGAAAGACTATTAGACTATAAGCATCAGTAAACCTTATATTTAACTTACCAAACCTTCATGTAGAAGAGATATGCTTGTCTTGTATGAATCATTAATGAACAGCTCTAAAACCAAATCTGAAGATAAAAACAAGGATAATCTAAATTCATTGTATTAATCTGATTTTGTTCTATTAATCTGAATTCATTCTAATAATTGATTTTGTTCTATTAATCTGAATGCATTCTATTAATCTGATTTTGTTCTATTAATCTGAATTCATTCTATTAATCTGATTTTGTTCTATTAATCTGACTTTGTTCTATTAATCTGAATTCATTCTATTAATCTAAATTCATTCTATTAATCTAAATTCATTCTAATAATCTAAATTCATTCTATTAATCTAAATTCATTTTATTCATCTGATTTTGTTCTATTAATCTGAATTCATTCTATTAATCTGATTTTGTTCTATTAATCTGAATTCATTCTATTAATCTAAATTCATTCTATTAATCTAAATTCATTCTATTAATCTAAATTCATTCTATTAATCTAAATTCATTCTATTCATCTGATTTTGTTCTATTAATCTGAATTCATTATATTAATCTGAATTCATTCTATGAATCTGATTTTGTTCTATTAATCTGAATTCATTCTATTAATCTGATTTTGTTCTATTAATCTGACTTTGTTCTATTAATCTGAATTCATTCTATTAATCTAAATTCATTCTATTAATCTGAATTCATTCTATTTGATTTTGTTCTATTAATCTGAATTCATTCTATTAATCTGATTTTGTTCTATTAATCTGAATGCATTCTATTAATCTGATTTTGTTCTATTAATCTGAATGCATTCTATTAATCTAAATTCATTCTATTCATCTGATTTTGTTCTATTAATCTGAATTCATTCTATTAATCTGATTTTGTTCTAATAATCTGAATGCATTCTATTAATCTGATTTTGTTATATTAATCTGAATGTATTCTATTAATCTGATTTTGTTCTATTAATCTGAATGTATTCTATTAATCTGATTTTGTTCTATTAATCTGAATGTATTCTATTAATCTAAATTCATTCTATTCATCCGATTTTGTTCTATTAATCTGAATTCATTCTATTAATCTGATTTTGTTCTATTAATCTGAATTCATTCTATTAATCTGATTTTGTTCTAATAATCTGAATGCATTCTATTGATCTGAATTCATTCTATTCATCTGATTTTGTTCTATTAATCTGAATTCATTCTATTAATCTGATTTTGTTCTATTAATCTGACTTTGTTCTATTAATCTGAATTCATTCTATTAATCTGATTTTGTTCTATCAATCTGAATTCATTCTAATAATCTAAATTCATTCTATTAATCTAAATTCATTTTATTCATCTGATTTTGTTCTATTAATCTGAATTCATTCTATTCATCTGATTTTGTTCTATTAATCTGAATTAATTCTATTAATCTGACTTTGTTCTATTAATCTGACTTTGTTCTATTAATCTGAATTCATTCCATCAATCTAAATTCATTCTGTTAATCTAAATTCATTCTATTAATCTGAATTCATTCTATTAATCTAATTTTGGTCTATTAATCTGAATTCATTCTATTAATCTGACTTTGTTCTATTAATCTGAATTCATTCTATTAATCTGATTTTGTTCTATTATTCTAAATTCATTCTATTAATCTAAATTCATTCTATTAATCTTAATTCATTCTATTCATCTGATTTTGTTCTATTAATCTGACTTTGTTCTATTAATCTGAATTCATTCTATTAATCTAAGTTCATTCTATTCATCTGATTTTGTTCTATTAATCTGAATTCATTATATTAATCTGATTTTGTTCTATTAATCTGATTTTGTTCTATTAATCTGCTTGTATTCTATTAACCTGAATTCATTCAATTAATCTAATTTTGTTCTATTTGATGTGTGAGTTAATGTCCTGTAAAATACTTTATTCTCTTTCCTTAATTTTGATATTTTGTCAAGGTCAATTATACCTAATAATTGAAATAAACCTATTTTTAACAGCCACCTGTCTTCAAAGGCCACTTATTTACTTACATGTGGGAGGTATATTAAGGATGATTACATGTGAAATGTTGTACAACCTTATTTTATTAAATGACATCTATAAAATACCCCCATATTTGCCTGTAAGTTGAGACAAGCATTATAGACCCAGATATGCCATCCTATAATATGCCAGATAATCAGAGTCTTTGCTATTTGTTCTATTTATTAATTCTAACAAACTGCATAAATGCAGATCTGCTTTCACATCATTTATGCTGTTATATCATGTATGCTTTGTTGTTGTTGTTGTTGGGCTTAATGCCTTTTTTCAGCACATGATAGGCTATTCATGGCGGCCAGTATTAATGGTGGAGGAAGAAACAGAGAAATCACCAGAAAAAAACACCGACCCACGAGAAGCTACTGGCAAGCTTTCTGACATATCCACAGTTCAGGGGCCCCGAGTGGCCCAGTGGTCAAAAGCGATGTCCGTTATGGATCACTGCCACCTCACCTCTGTCTGCCTGGGTTCGAGTCTAGGATTCCGCAAATGTGGATATGTGAGAAAGCTTGCCAGTAGCTTCTCGTGGGTCGGTGGTTCTTTCCGGTGAGTTCCCGGTTTCTTCCTTCACCAATAATACTGGCCGCCATGAATAGCCTATCGTGTGCTGAAAAATGTCGTTAAGCCCAACAACAACAACAACAACATATCCACAGTTGCTGAATCCTAGACTCGAACTCACATAGACAGAGGTGAGATGGCAGTGATCCATAATGGACTGGGCTTTAGACCACTCAGCCAGGCGGGCCCCTATCATGTATGCTATTACATCATGTACACTGTCACATTATATATGCTGTCACATCATGTATGCTGTCACATTATGTATGCTGTCACATCATTTATGCTATCACATCATGTATGTTGTCACATCATTTATGCTGTCACATCATGTATACTGTCACATTATGTATGCAGTAACATCATTTATGCTGTCACATCATGTATGTTGTCACATTATGGGGTTGCAGATCTGGGTCTGTGCAGTTTGCATTTGGAGTGAATTAATAAATGAGTATAAATGGTATGCATTTAATGGATGAATCATATTTCAAAGGTTGTATATGAATACAGTATGGAAGCATACAAGTATATGTGTACATATTGTGGGCATTATGTATACATGATCATGTAAATCCCCCTAAGACAAAACCCACCTTGAAGATTATCCCCACAGCTAAATGAAATATAGGGCATAATCCCCTCCCCCAGTCTAAGTTTAGCCCTATTTAAACATTTTAAATCATCACAAATATACATCTCTCTGAGTCAGCTTGGGCCCTTTAAAATTCCGTATCAGCTTCCCTGTAGTAGATGATGTTGTATGGTGTTACAGACAATGCAATTAAGATGCCTAATGATCATTTTAATTTAAAAAATTAGGCCAGTGATGATAAAAATTAGGCCAGTGATGATAAAAAGTAGGCCAGTGATGATAAAAATTAGGCCAGTGATGATAAAAAAGTTTCAAAATTTAGACTGAGGCAGGGTACCATATCTTTCATTTTGCTGGGCAGAGAGTATTCTATCCTAGAGGGATTAGGTCCCATGACCTTTTTGTCCTACACCAATTTCCTCACCTATAATAGTGTACCAAGCATGTAGACTATGCTCTTGATCAAATTTATTCACAATCTTGGTGACATATGCTTATTTCTGATGAAAATTTTAAAGATACATTGACTTTAGAAAGCCAATGGATCAATTGATGGAGGCAATAACAATTAAGCTCTCTTGCCATTACAACAAGTTCAGCTAAATTATGGAAGCTTGGAGTCAAGTGTTACAAAATTTCTTTCCAAAAGGAGATTTACACAATTTCTTAGTTAATACACCTGGGACAACAGTGAGATTTTTTTAGCAGTAAAATTAGTAGAAATAATGATAAATCACAATACATTAGTTTAAACATGAACACAGCGGATTCAGTCTTTACGAAAAGAATTAAGGAATTACATTTAGGAAATAACACAAATTAACTTACAGATAAAATAAGGTTTATTTCAAAAGAATTAACTATTATCGCTGTATTTGCTTCTTTCATATATGCTAAATATACTACAAATAAATCATTCTTTTCAACCAAGAAAAAGAAAGATGTTTAAAATAATATTAAACTGAGAAGAAATGTTGAATTGTTTAATGAAACTAAGGTCAGTGCCAGTTTTTTTCCATAAAAGAAATTTTGGTTCAGGACAAGACTCTGGATAGCCTGTTTGCAGCAACTGCCACATGCCCTATTAACTTACAAAGCATGTACACTGGGATTCACTTACACAGCATGTACACTGGGACTGCCATGTGTCCTATTCATTTACACAGCATGTACACTGGGATTCACTTACACAGCATGTACACTGGGATTCACTTACACAGCATGTACACTGGGACTTCCATGTGTCCTATTCATTTACAAAGCATGTACACTGGGATTAACTTACACAGCATGTACACTTGGACTGCCATGTGTCCTATTCATTTACACAGCATGTGCACTGGGATTGTCATGAGCCCTATTAACTTACAGATCCTGGAAGCAGGGACTGCCACAAGCCCTATTAATTTACACAGCCTGAAAGCAGGGACTGCCATGAGCCTTATTAACTTACACAGCCTGAAAGCAGGGACTGCCACAAGCCTTATTAACTTACACAGCCTGAAAGCAGGGACTGCCATGAGCCTTAATAAAGCCTGAAAGCAGGGACTGCCATGAGCCTTATTAACTTACACAGCCTGAAAGCAGGGACTGCCATGAGCCTTATTAAAGCCTGAAAGCAGGGACTGCCATGAGCCTAATTAACGTACACTGCCTGAAAGCAGGGACTGCCACAAGCCCTATTAACTTACAAAGCCTGAAAGCAGGGACTGCCATGAGCCTTATTAACTTACACAGCCTGAAAGCAGGGACTGCCACAAGCCTTATTAACTTACACAGCCTGAAAGCAGGGACTGCCATGAGCCTTATTAAAGCCTGAAAGCAGGGACTGCCATGAGCCTTATTAACTTACACAGCCTGAAAGCAGGGATTGCCACAAGCCTTATTAACTTACAAAGCCTGAAAGCAGGGACTGCCATGAGCCTTATTAACTTACACAGCCTGAAAGCAGGGACTGCCATGAGCCTTATTAAAGCCTGAAAGCAGGGACTGTCATGAGCCTTATTAACTTACACTGCCTGAAAGCAGGGACTGCCACAAGCCCTATTAACTTACAAAGCCTGAAAGCAGAGACTGCCACAAGCCTTATTAACTTACACAGCCTGAAAGCAGGGGCTGCCACAAGCCCTATTAGCTTACAGAGCATGGGACTGCTATGTGCACTACTAATTTACAGAGCCTGGATGCTGGAACTGCCATGAACTCAATTTACTTACAGATAAATATTAAGCCATTAGGACCAAAAATATTGTAATTGATGGATGTTAGCTCTGCCCAAAAAGTGCTAGATAGGACCATGGTGTTTTACTCATTTTTAGGGAGATATAAATCCAATCACCTTCATGACTCTAACCAAACATTTATCAATTTCATCCACTTTTACATTATTAATGCTAAAGTGAAGGTGTAACTTAGCTGTAAATGCATAAAACAGGAAAAAAGATGTGTAGAGTAGATAGATGCCTTGTCAACATTCAATAGATGCCAAGTCAGCATTCAGTTGGTGCCCTGTCAACATTCAGTATGTGCCTTTTCAACATTTAAAAGGTGCCTTGTCAACATTCAATAGATGCCCTGTCAGCATTCAGTATGTACCTTTTCAACATTTAATAGATGCCATGACAAAATTCAGCTGTGCCTTGTTAACAGTCAATATGTGCCCTGTCAGCATTCAGTATGTGCCTTGTCAACATTTATTAGGAGCTCTATCAACTTTAAGTAGGTACCTTGTCATTCAGTAGCATGCATTACTCTCATTGGTTGACGAGATGGGCATGCTTTCAAGGTGTTACAAGGGTGTTTAATTATGGATAATTCTGTACATTGGCTTCAACAGATGGGCAGACATGACATTCTGGCTTTAGATGTAACATTTCTTCCTCTTATTTGTTAATGCACCAAAACAAATATAATAATAAATATAATATAATAAATCTAGATAATAAATCTACCATATCAATACTTGCTATAATCATCATTACTGATTCATAAAAGGTGTGTGCTTTGTGTGTTTTTGCATTTTTAATGTAACTTTAAAGTCATATCGCTACGATGTCTGTAGTGTAGCATTTTACAGTAATTTTTAGCATTATGTCCCACCTAGTCACATTATCCTTATGGTTTGACTGGAGGTTCAAACCAGCAACCACCCACATCAAAAGTGGATGCTATAACCACCTAGGCCACTGGAGTAGTCAACTGATAAAATGATATAAAGATTCATATTATTCCACCCTGTAAAACATATGGTAATATTATCTAAAAATCTTAGTCACACAGAAGCTTTTTTGTAACTTGCTGGCACCACCACTGTGCCATCATTACTAGAAAAGTGATATCTATTTCACACAGGAAAAATGAGAAATAGGAATAAACATTCTAGGTGTTATGTTGGATGATAAATTTTATTTTCTTACCTTCATTATCATACTTGAGCACAATGGAATGCCAGTTATTCTCTGTCAATATATTCGGAACTGACAAAGTTGCATTTCTATATGTGGCTATTATGTTCTGAGAATCTGCTGATAAACAAATGTCTCTTTCCATAGTACACAGTATGGGATTATTACTGAAAGGTTCCATTGAGTCCAGCTTTACCCAAGCCTCAAATGTGAAACTAATAAAAAAAATTATACATTGAGTATTCAGCACAAATTCTTATTTCAAACAACAATTTTGAAACAAGGCAAAAATTTTTTATCTTGTTTTGAGCTTTGGGAAGCAAAACTTGAAACTGTTCAATGAATATGGCTGGTTTTGTTTATAATAAGAAGAAAAATCCTAATTTTTATTAGAATATTGGAGCAAACTGTCTTTGAAATACATTTGTCTTAATTTATACTTTTGCCTTTTATTATATGACATCATTTGTATTATCATGAGATATTATTATGCCTGCTACATAAAGATAAATTATGATATGGGTATATAAACCTTAATTTTCAGGTGATAAATTAGATATTTGCAGTGATAGAAATTAAATTCTGAAAGTGTAACAGGTCGATTAATTTTAGGTTTATACATTTAAATCAGAGCCTCTGATGACAGGAAGCTGTCACATTTGATCAATTCAAATTTGATCACATTTTGAAGTCAGTTTTACCCATAGAGACCACAACTATTGTATGTAGCATGTCATCAGGTGACCTTAGTAGAGACAGAACCCAATCTATGAGATGTGACATCTCAATAAGTGATGATATGTAAGCATATCAAATGTCATCTCTTTATCTCAAACAGCTATTAATAATTTAGTAGAAATAAAAGTGCAGTAGAGAGATAGCAACACAGATACCATGTTCTTGCTATTTTGAAATTACACAAAATTACTACCATCCTATATTACAAGGTTTAAACAGATTGTTACATACAAAGCATGAGTAGTTTACAAGGTAGCTTCTTACCTTCCAGTTATCTTTAAATCATTGAGGCTTCCAAGTGCCACATAGTCATCTTTTCCATCAAAATATAGAGCTGTGTCTCTATGCTCTAGACACTCCACTTGAAGATAGGACCACAGGGTAGAGAAGTTTCCATACTGGAAAACCCCAACTCGACCTCCAGTTATGGTGGAATCATATATAGCACCAGAGTCCGTCATAAGGGTATTGCCTCTGTAAACTGTCAGTCTGGATCATACAATGTTTATCAATAATTACTGCCTCTGTAAACTGTCAGTCTGGATCACACAATGTTTATCAATAATTACTGCCTCTGTAAACTCTCAGTCTGGATCATACAATGTTTATCAATAATTACTGCCTCTGTAAACTGTCAGTCTGCATCATGCAATGTTTATCAATAATTACTGCCTCTGTAGAATGTCAGTCTGGATCATACAATGTTTATCAATAATTACTGTCTCTGTAAACTGTCAGTCTGGATCATACAATGTTTATCAATAATTACTGCCTCTGTAGAATGTCAGTCTGGATCATACAATGTTTATCAATAATTACTGCCTCTGTAAACTGTCAGTCTGCATCATGCAATGTTTATCAATAATTACTGCCTCTGTAGAATGTCAGTCTGGATCATGCAATGTTTATCAATAATTACTGCCTCTGTAGAATGTCAGTCTGCATCATGCAATGTTTATCAATAATTACTGCCTCTGTAGAATGTCAGTCTGGATCATACAATGTTTATCAATAATTACTGCCTCTGTAGAATGTCAGTCTGGATCATACAATGTTTATCAATAATTACTGCCTCTGTAAACTGTCAGTCTGCATCATGCAATGTTTATCAATAATTACTGCCTCTGTAGAATGTCAGTCTGGATCATACAATGTTTATCAATAATTACTGCCTCTGTAGAATGTCAGTCTGGATCATACAATGTTTATCAATAATTACTGCCTCTGTAGAATGTCAGTCTGGATCATACAATGTTTATCAATAATTACTGCCTCTGTAGAATGTCAGTCTGGATCATACAATGTTTATCAATAATTACTGCCTCTGTAGAATGTCAGTCTGGATCATACAATGTTTATCAATAATTACTGCCTCTGTAGAATGTCAGTCTGGATCATACAATGTTTATCAATAATTACTGCCTCTGTAGACTGTCAGTCTGGATCATACAATGTTTATCAATAATTACTGCCTCTGTAAACTGTCAGTCTGGATCATACAATGTTTATCAATAATTACTGCCTCTGTAAACTGTCAGTCTGGATCATACAATGTTTATCAATAATTACTGCCTCTGTAAACTGTCAGTCTGGATCATACAATGTTTATCAATAATTACTGCCTCTGTAAACTGTCAGTCTGGATCATACAATGTTTATCAATAATTACTGCCTCTGTAAACTGTCAGTCTGGATCATACAATGTTTATCAATAATTACTGCCTCTGTAAACTGTCAGTCTGGATCATACAATGTTTATCAATAATTACTGCCTCTGTAAACTGTCAGTCTGGATCATACAATGTTTATCAATAATTACTGCCTCTGTAAACTGTCAGTCTGGATCATACAATGTTTATCAATAATTACTGCCTCTGTAAACTGTCAGTCTGGATCATACAATGTTTATCAATAATTACTGCCTCTGTAAACTGTCAGTCTGGATCATACAATGTTTATCAATAATTACTGCCTCTGTAAACTGTCAGTCTGGATCATACAATGTTTATCAATAATTACTGCCTCTGTAGAATGTCAGTCTGGATCATACAATGTTTATCAATAATTACTGCCTCTGTAAACTGTCAGTCTGGATCATACAATGTTTATCAATAATTACTGCCTCTGTAAACTGTCAGTCTGGATCATACAATGTTTATCAATAATTACTGCCTCTGTAAACTGTCAGTCTGCATCATGCAATGTTTATCAATAATTACTGCCTCTGTAGAATGTCAGTCTGGATCATACAATGTTTATCAATAATTACTGCCTCTGTAGAATGTCAGTCTGGATCATACAATGTTTATCAATAATTACTGCCTCTGTAGAATGTCAGTCTGGATCATACAATGTTTATCAATAATTACTGCCTCTGTAGAATGTCAGTCTGGATCATACAATGTTTATCAATAATTACTGCCTCTGTAGAATGTCAGTCTGGATCATACAATGTTTATCAATAATTACTGCCTCTGTAGAATGTCAGTCTGGATCATACAATGTTTATCAATAATTACTGCCTCTGTAGAATGTCAGTCTGGATCATACAATGTTTATCAATAATTACTGCCTCTGTAGAATGTCAGTCTGGATCATACAATGTTTATCAATAATTACTGCCTCTGTAGAATGTCAGTCTGGATCATACAATGTTTATCAATAATTACTGCCTCTGTAGAATGTCAGTCTGGATCATACAATGTTTATCAATAATTACTGCCTCTGTAGAATGTCAGTCTGGATCATACAATGTTTATCAATAATTACTGCCTCTGTAGAATGTCAGTCTGGATCATACAATGTTTATCAATAATTACTGCCTCTGTAGAATGTCAGTCTGGATCATACAATGTTTATCAATAATTACTGCCTCTGTAGACTGTCAGTCTGGATCATACAATGTTTATCAATAATTACTGTCTCTGTAAACTGTCACTCTGGATCATACAATGTTTATCAATAATTACTGCCTCTGTAAACTGTCAGTCTGGATCATACAATGTTTATCAATAATTACTGCCTCTGTAAACTGTCACTCTGGATCATACAATGTTTATCAATAATTACTGCCTCTGTAAACTGTCAGTCTGGATCATACAATGTTTATCAATAATTACTGCCTCTGTAAACTGTCAGTCTGGATCACACAATGTTTATCAATAATTACTGCCTCTGTAAACTGTCAGTCTGGATCATACAATGTTTATCAATAATTACTGCCTCTGTAAACTGTCAGTCTGGATCACACAATGTTTATCAATAATTACTGCCTCTGTAAACTGTCAGTCTGGATCATACAATGTTTATCAATAATTACTGCCTCTGTAAACTGTCAGTCTGCATCATGCAATGTTTATCAATAATTACTGCCTCTGTAGAATGTCAGTCTGGATCATACAATGTTTATCAATAATTACTGTCTCTGTAAACTGTCAGTCTGGATCATACAATGTTTATCAATAATTACTGCCTCTGTAGAATGTCAGTCTGGATCATACAATGTTTATCAATAATTACTGCCTCTGTAAACGGTCAGTCTGGATCACACAATGTTTATCAATAATTACTGCCTCTGTAAACTGTCAGTCTGGATCATACAATGTTTATCAATAATTACTGCCTCTGTAAACTGTCAGTCTGCATCATGCAATGTTTATCAATAATTACTGCCTCTGTAGAATGTCAGTCTGGATCATACAATGTTTATCAATAATTACTGCCTCTGTAGAATGTCAGTCTGGATCATAAAATTTTATCAATAATTACTGCCTCTGTAGAATGTCAGTCTGGATCATACAATGTTTATCAATAATTACTGCCTCTGTAGAATGTCAGTCTGGATCATACAATGTTTATCAATAATTACTGCCACTGTAGAATGTCAGTCTGGATCATACAATGTTTATCAATAATTACTGCCTCTGTAGAATGTCAGTCTGGATCATACAATGTTTATCAATAATTACTGCCTCTGTAGAATGTCAGTCTGGATCATACAATGTTTATCAATAATTACTGCCTCTGTAGAATGTCAGTCTGGATCATATAATGTTTATCAATAATTACTGCCTCTGTAGAATGTCAGTCTGGATCATACAATATTTATCATTAATTACTTCCTCAGTAGACTGTTAGTCTGGATCATACAATGTTTATCAATAATTACTGCCTCTGTAAACTGTCAGTCTGGATCATACAATGTTTATCAATAATTACTGCCTCTGTAGAATGTCAGTCTGGATCATACAATGTTTATCAATAATTACTGCCTCTATAAACTGTCAGTCTGGATCATACAATGTTTATCAATAATTACTGTCTCTGCAAACTGTCAGTCTGAATCATACAATGTTTATCAATAATTACTGCCTCTGTAGACTGTCAGTCTGGATCATACAATGTTTATCAATAATTACTGCCTCTGTAAACTGTCACTCTGGATCATACAATGTTTATCAATAATTACTGCCTCTGTAAACTGTCAGTCTGGATCATACAATGTTTATCAATAATTACTGCCTCTGTAAACTGTCAGTCTGGATCATACAATGTTTATCAATAATTACTGCCTCTATAAACTGTCAGTCTGGATCATACAATGTTTATCAATAATTACTGCCTCTGTAGAATGTCAGTCTGGATCATACAATGTTTATCAATAATTACTGCCTCTGTAAACTGTCAGTCTGGATCACACAATGTTTATCAATAATTACTGCCTCTGTAAACTGTCAGTCTGGATCATACAATGTTTATCAATAATTACTGCCTCTGTAAACTGTCAGTCTGCATCATGCAATGTTTATCAATAATTACTGCCTCTGTAGAATGTCAGTCTGGATCATACAATGTTTATCAATAATTACTGCCTCTGTAGAATGTCAGTCTGGATCATAAAATTTTATCAATAATTACTGCCTCTGTAGAATGTCAGTCTGGATCATACAATGTTTATCAATAATTACTGCCTCTGTAAAATGTCAGTCTGGATCATACAATGTTTATCAATAATTACTGCCACTGTAGAATGTCAGTCTGGATCATACAATGTTTATCAATAATTACTGCCTCTGTAGAATGTCAGTCTGGATCATACAATGTTTATCAATAATTACTGTCTCTGCAAACTGTCAGTCTGAATCATACAATGTTTATCAATAATTACTGCCTCTGTAGACTGTCAGTCTGGATCATACAATGTTTATCAATAATTACTGCCTCTGTAAACTGTCACTCTGGATCATACAATGTTTATCAATAATTACTGCCTCTGTAAACTGTCAGTCTGGATCATACAATGTTTATCAATAATTACTGCCTCTGTAGAATGTCAGTCTGGATCATACAATGTTTATCAATAATTACTGCCACTGTAGAATGTCAGTCTGGATCATACAATGTTTATCAATAATTACTGCCTCTGTAAACTGTCAGTCTGGATCACACAATATTTATCAATAATTACTGCCTCTGTAAACTGTCAGTCTGGATCATACAATGTTTATCAATAATTACTGCCTCTGTAAACTGTCAGTCTGGATCATACAATGTTTGTCTGGATCATACAATGTTTATCAATAATTACTGCCTCTGTAAACTGTCAGTCTGGATCATACAATGTTTATCAATAATTACTGTCTCTGTAAACTGTCAGTCTGGATCATACAATGTTTATCAATAATTACTGCCTCTGTAGACTGTTAGTCTGGATCATTCAATGTTTATCAATAATTACTACCCAAATGCAAACAGCACAGACCCAGACAAGCTACTGCAAAAAGCAACAGCAAATAAGTGTCTTTGATATTCATGTGATATATCACACAGAATGAACAGTATCATCCCCGACCTGCTATGTCCAATTTTATTATGTGACAGCATATGTGGGTTAAGGTAATATTTACTGGTACACAAGCTTTGTTGTTGTTGTTGCTGTAGGGTTTAACAACATCTTTCAGCACAAGATAGGCTATATATGGCAGCCAGTTATAATGGTAGAGGAAGAACCCATGAAAAACCTGGAAAGAAACACCAATCCACAAGAAGCTACTGGTAAACTTTCTCACATACCCACATTAGCCAAACCTGAGACTCAAACCATGCAGACAGAGCTATATACATGGATCAACATGATATAAAAGACATTAAGCATGCGTAGCGGCCTCGGATGGCACTCACCTTTACATCAAGCATTCGTAGCACCCTCGGATGGCACTCACCTTTACATCAAGCATTTGTAGCGGCCTCGGATGGCACTCATCTTTACATCAAGCATTCGTAGCACCCTCGGATGGCACTCACCTTTACATCAAGCATTTGTAGCGGCCTTGGATGGCACTCACCTTTACATCAAGCATTTGTAGCAGCCTTGGATGGCACTCACCTTTACAGGTCACTCATCATCTCTGTACACATAAAATTGAGTCTTGGCAAAACCAACATGGGTATATGAGAAAGCTTGCCTGAGTAGTTTCCTGTGGGTCAGAGGTTCTTTATGGGGTCTTCCCAGGTTTTTCCTCTATAAAATATAATAGCTGCCATGTATAGCTTATCATGTGCTTTATAATGGTAATATACCCCATAAACCAAACATCATGCATTCAGGAAGAGTCAAAAATGATAATAATAACTCCAATCGTATTTAGAAAGTTGTTTCTAAAATATAACCATATCTCAAACCATGAAAAAGGACATGCATAAGTCCAAAAGGAAATGTTTTTTTTTAGTAAATTTTTTGTTTATAAACTGAAGATCAGTACGATCTCTTTCTTTCTTTAAGAGTCAAACTTAGAAGACTTGGTTCTGGTCATTTTACACCAATTATCTATAAACACAGTCAGCAAAAATATCATGTTCTGGTCATTTAACACAAATTATCTATAAACAGTCATCAAATTGTCAAGTTCTGGTCATTTAACACCATTTATCTACATGTATAAACATAGTCATCAAATCAAAGTTAAGAGAAAATTGCAACTCAATGTATTGATGACATCAAAAATTCTTCACTGATAAGTATATGCCTTATGATAAACACCATTTAAAGTTTTGGAAAATGTTCCATTTAAAATATGGCAGACTGGACCTCCTGCATTTACCTGATATATCCAAAGGAAGGTTTATGAATGAGGTACCACCTGTAAGACAATCCAGGTTCCCAGGGTTTCATATCAGGATCAAGCCAAAGGTATGACGATGTTTCAAATGTGTCATATAGGTACTCTTTGTACAAAGGTGATTGGCCAAACGTTACATCAACAACCTTGAAGAGGAAATATGGCCAAAAATAACTGTGACAATTGCATTTTTTAAATACATGATACTTGCAAAACTGGTTCACACACACACATACATACACACACACATACACACACACAAAGTAAGTTCTAACTATGTATGCATGCTCTATGTTGATAATCATATCATAATCATGTTGATATATGAGACTAATAAACTAATGAGATTGAATGCCTGTTGAATAAAAGGATTATACAGTATCCCTGCACTATCAAGCCCTTCACTATACTGTCTACAAATGCTTACAAGTCAAATTGCAAACAACAAAGATCCTGATCTGCTAATGCATAATGCACCAGGGTCCATGCCTTCAAGGTCCAAACATAATGCAGGGATATGGGAGGGGGTCAAAGGTCAAATGAACAAAAATTTACAACTCTATGACAATTTCAAATATTTTCTGACCAAACTTTTAGAAAGTAATAGCAGGAACACACATAACAGTTTTCATTTTTACCTTCTCTCTCTATCTAAGGATTTGGGCCAGGGCTAAGTTTGAGAGGGTGGGTGATATAAAGTGAAAAAAGTTCTGAGTTGGCAGGTATGTCATAAAAAGAGTAAAAATTTTTTATGATGATCCATTACAATTGCCCTAGTATTTTTGACTGAGGCCCTATTTTGACATCACATTATTAATGTGTTCCACAGGATAAGGCAATTTCCATAATGAGGCTCAAAAAATATCAACAAATATTCAAATTACAACTAAACAAAATGTAATGTGGAGCTACCTAATATACAAAAGGCCACGCAGAGTACCCAATATACAAAATGTATACTTGTGATTTTAACAGCGGTGTGGTAGGCCAAAAATTTTTATTTTAAAGGCCATCTACCTCACAAAAAATTTCATAGTTGAAATGTACTGCTTTTAAAAAATTTTTAAATACAATTTAAAACCCACACATGGAAGTTGTACATGTTCTATTTAAAATATTAGAGAAACCAGCCAGAACCAGTCTACTGGAACTGTTCCAAAAGTTCAGTGACCCATGCAAGGATGCCTGGTAGAACAACAGGATTAGAATTGTTCAAGAACAGCAGACATGTGTACACCACAAGGTGTTAATTGATTACCTTGCTGTTTAAATTTAGAGAGTTTAAGGTTTGAAGTACTCTAAGTTATAAAGGAATAAAAGGTAGTCATGTCTTCTGAGCCTTTCATCAAATTTGCTGGCCCATTGGTGGAAGGTAGAAAAGCTGGAGTGACCTCTCCCCCCCCCAATCATCACAGACTCAAGATCCTTTGAAATTTGACAAATAAAAATTAAAAATTGTTTATTTCAGCATGTCTCAAATACTGGAAATTCAACTATGCTTGGATATTAGGGTTTTTAGCATGTAATGGCAAGTTTCAAGGGTTCTGAGTTTGTATTGTGTTTTAAAGGTGCCAGAAACTATTTGAAAGTTTTGTTCACAAATTAAGTTAAATCCCAAAATTAAATATATCAGTCAATACATTACAAGGTAACTAATTTTAAAGTTGGCATGGATTACTCATGAAAAGCAAAAAGTCATGATATAATTTATTCAGTTAAAGTTTTTTAATTAACAGTGGTAAAATAGGCTTTTGGATCTGAGCCATGAGGATAGGACTCAGGGATACATCCTAGCAAGTCAGAAACTTCCAACATAACTTGGAGGACTACTGAAGAAAACCAACTTTGCAAATCCAGCAACAAGAAAACTGAAGCTAGAACTTCATTGCAGGCTAAGCACCAATATCTTGTCATTACAACATTCTAATCCTGATGCTGAGAGAAGACATTATCCATTCTTTGCAAAATATGTTTTTCAGGGGAAATATGAACCAGAAAACCAATGATAGCCTGTTAAGTGTCAAGCTTAATAATCACAGTGGTCACTAGACATTATTCCTGTAAAGGAAACCAAAATAATATTATTAAAACCTTAGCAGTGAACTAGAAGGTAAATAACTATACCTTTCTCATGAACTGACAATATACTGACTCATCTTAATTAATTAATATTATTACAACATTGCTATCAAAACTTAGTCTGATTTATTCCAAAACTTGCTGTTTTATTATACTAAGTGGACAATATATATATATATATATATATATATATATATATATATATATATATATATATATATATATATATAGTGAGAGAGAGATAGAGAGAATTGCCAAAAATGCACTTAATTTTTTTCCAATTCTCTTAAAAAACATAAAAATCTACTGATTTAGAAGCAAATCTACTGATCAAACTGTTTAAATCTACAGGTTTGAGATTCTGGTTCTCTAACATGTATGAAAATGCAAAGTAGATACAACAGGCCAAGTAGAATTACCCCATATAGCAAATGCTAAGTAGATACAACAGACCAAGTAGACTTACCCCATATACCAAATGCTGAGTAGATACAACAGACCAAGTAGACTTACCCCATATACCAAATGCTGAGTAGATACAACAGACCAAGTAGAGTTACCCCATATACCAAATGTTGAGTAGATACAACAGACCAAGTAGACTTACCCCATATACCAAATGCTGAGTAGATACAACAGACCAAGTAGACTTACCCCATATACCAAATGTTGAGTAGATACAACAGACCAAGTAGACTTACCCCATATACCAAATGTTGAGTAGATACAACAGACCAAGTAGTTACCCCATATACCAAATGCTGAGTAGATACAACAGACCAAGTAGACTTACCCCATATACCAAATGCTGAGTAGATACAACAGACCAAGTAGACTTACCCCATATACCAAATGTTGAGTAGATACAACAGACCAAGTAGACTTACCCCATATACCAAATAGACCCTCCCAATATACAAAATGTATACCTTTATGGCTAATCCCCTTATACCAGTAATGAAATGGCTATTGCCAATATTTGACGTCTTTCTTTTCCACATGACAAGATAAAATCTTTGATTGCTGACATATCCAAAAACTAAACCGATGAAATCATTGGCATCCTTGTCTTTAACAAACCATGTCCCACTATATTTTATGGCACCATAGGTCTGTTCACCTGAAATAAACAAACAAAAAATTCATGCTTACAGAAGATTAACACTAATTATGCTATTAGTAGCAAATGATCAATCTAATTACTGGTATTTCAAATGTGATGCACTCCTTTTACAAGTTATGTTAAATCAAGTGGGTTATAATTTAGCAACAAGACCAGGTAAATTGAATAAGAATTAAATTTTCCAAACTATAAATTTATTTTAAAAATTATAAAATCAAAGTGAAAGAATTAAATATAACATAGAGCAGAGGATTCCTAGAATATACTTTTAATAACTCACTAATCTAGAAACTGTCCAATCCAAAGGTATTCTGAATTAAGGATCTAATGTGTTTATGTACTATGGTGCTAACACTACTCAATATTTATAGATTCAAATCCAAATAGTTTATATATACCACTCCAGTAGCCTAAGTGGTTAAAGTGCCTGCCTCAAATGCAGGAGGTTGCAGGTTTGAACCCTGGTCAAGTCATACCAGACACTTATAAAAATGGTACAGACAGCTGCCTTGCTTGGCACTCATCATAATAAAGTTAGTGTTAGGACTGGTCAGCCTGATGTCAGGATAATGTGACTGGGTGGGACATCATACCATATGTCTGTGGCATGATACCCCAGTTCCAGACATCAATATAAACTGCCACACTGCACACATTGTAGTGATATGACTGAAATATTGTTAAAACTATATTAAAATTTCAAATCTCTCTCTTTCTCTCACACACACACACACACACACACACACACACACACACACACACACACACACACACACACACACACACACACACACACACACACACACACACACACAAATGTTTTATACTTCATGGTAATCCAATGAAAGTAGAATGTCACTGAAGTCCTTGAAAGATTTAAATAATCCAACAGAATTATTTAAGTATTCAAGTCATTAAATACATTCACATATTTCTCAAAGTGTTGACTGTTTAAATTAAAGCATCTCCACTCTGCTAGACCCATTGAACAAATGTTATAAACAAATCACAATTTCTTCTCAGTGATTCTTATAAAGGTGGTATAAACTGAAGAATAATTATGTGGTGTGTGTATTTTCATTATATAGTCTCAATATATGCACCAAATCAAGACAATCTTATTCAATGAAAGATTCTTGAACAATTGTATTTTTTGAAAATGAACTCAAACAATCATGTTCTGACCTCTTCAAAGTATTGAATCAATCAATAACTAGAGCATGCATGATAGCTGTAATGGAGCAAATGAACACCTAGTTTCACCTGATGTTTTGTGACCTCAATTCAAATAAATGTATGGTGTACTTGACTGACATAGTTGTTGATTTGACCTTAAAAATAAACCTTGATTTACTGAATGAGATTCCTGCAATGTAGTGTGCATATACTAGCTATAGTGCTAGCCAGCCACAAAATTAAAGAAATTAAAAAATAAATGTCATAAACACAAATGACTAAAGTAGAAACAATGTTATAAATTAAATAAATGATACAGATATCCATAACAATGAGTAAACAAAAATACCAAAATAATATAATTATTTTTTTATATTGATTAAAGTGGTACCTTTAATGCAAAGAGTTACAAATACTAACATGGTAAATAGAAATTATTTAGATAAAAAATTACCAATTGTGAAATTACACTTTAGAGTATATGGCACAAAAATTAAGCCCCACTACGAAAAGTCCGTGGGTTTCTGAAGTCAAAAGTTTTCAAAATTATAGTACTTTTTAGATTCAGTTGAGATTAAAATTAGAATGTTTAGCCATAAGAAAAATTACAGATAGTCCAGTGAGTTTAAAATTAGAATGTTTAGGCATTCCAATCATTGCATTTTCTCCAATGAATTTAAAAATTAGAGTGTCTAACCATAAAAATCATTGCAGATACTCCAGTGAGTTTAAAATTAGAATGTTTAGCCATAACAATCATTGCAGATACTCCTGTTAGTTTAAAATTAGAATGTTTAGCCATTAGAATCACTGCAGATACTCTTCTGAGTTTAAATTATAATGTTTAGCATTAGAGTCACTGTAGATACTCCAGTGAGTTTAAAATTAGAATGTTTAGCCATTACAATCACTGCAGATAATCCTCTGAGTTTAAAATTAAAATGTTTAGCCATTACAATCACTGTAGATAATCCAGTGAGTTTAAAATTACAATGTTTAGCCATTACAATCACTGTAGATACTCCAGTGAGTTTAAAATTAGAACGTTTAGCCATTACAATCACTGCAGATACTCCAGTGAGTTTAAAATTAGAATGTTTAGTTATTACAATCATTGCATTTTCTCCAATGAATTTAAAAATTAGAATGTTATAGCCATTCCAATCATTGCATATTCTCCAAAGAATTTAAAAATTAGAGTGCCTTGCCATAACAATCATTGCAGATACTCCAGTGAGTTTAAAATTAGAATGTTTAGTTATTATAATCACTGCAGATACTCCAGTGAGTTTAAAATTAGAATGTTTAGCCATAACAATCATTGCAGATACTCCTGTTAGTTTAAAATTAGAATGTTTAGCCATTAGAATCACCGCAGATACTCATGTGAGTTTAAAATTAGAATGTTTAGCCAATAGAATCACTGCAGATACTACAGTAAGTTTAACATTAGAATTTTTAGCCATTACAATCATTGCAAATACTCCAGTGAGTTTAAAATTAGAATGTTTAGCCATTAGAATCACTGCAGATACTCCAGTGAGTTTAAAATTAGAATGTTTAGCCATTACAATCACTGCAGATACTCCTGTTATTTTAAAATTAGAATGTTTAGCCATTAGAATCACTGCAGATACTCCAGTGAGTTTAAAATTAGAATGTTTAGCCATTACAATCACTGCAGATACTCCAGTGAGTTAAAAATTAGAATGTTTAGTTATTACAATCATTGCAGATACTCCAGTGAGTTTAAAATTAGAATGTTTAGCCTTTAGAATCACTGCAGATACTCCAGTGAGTTTAAAATTAGAATATTTAGCCATTACAATCACTGCAGATACACCAGTGAGTTTAAAATCAGAATGTTTAGTTATTACAATCATTGCAGATAATCCAGTGAGTTTAAAATTAGAATGTTTAGCCATTAGAATCACTGCAGATACTCCAGTGAGTTTAAAATTAGAATGTTTAGCCATTACAATCACTGCAGATACTCCTGTGAATTCAAAATTAGAATATTCAGCCATTCCAATCACTGCAGATACTCCTGTGAGTTTAAAATTAGAATGTTTAGCCATTAGAATCACTGCATCCTGACATTTAATCCTTACAAAACCTCTTCTGAGTTCAAAATTTGACTATTAACAATTCTGATATATAATCCTTGAAAATATTAAATTGAGTTTGAAGTGTTTAAACATTCCAATATTTAATCCTTACAAAAACTCCATTCAGTTTAAACTTAAGACTGTTTATCAATTCTAATATTTAATCTTTGAAAATATTCCACTGATTTTAAATTTAGACTCTAAAGTAATTCTGATATTTAATCCTTAAAAAGCTCCTTGAGTTTAAAATTCGACTGGTTAGCCATTCCTATATTTAATTCTTGCAAATTCTCCATAGAGTTTGAATTAGACTGGCTAGCAATTCCTGTATTTAATTCTTGCAAAACCTCCATAGAGTTTAAATTAGGCTGGCTAGCAATTCCTATATTTAATTCTCGTAAAACCTCCATAGAGTTTAAATTAGACTGGCTAGAAATTCCTATATTTAATTCTTGCTAAACCTCCATAGAGGTTAAATTAGACTGTTTAGTCATTCTATTATTTAATTCTCGCAAAACCTCCATAGAGTTTAAATTAGACTGTTTAGTCCTTCTATTATTTATTTCTTGCCAAACCTCCATAGAATTTAAATTGGACTGTTTAGTCATTCTGTTATTTAATTCTTGCAAAACCTCCATAGAGTTTAAATTAGAATGGCTAGCAATTCCTATATTTAATTCTTGCAAAACCTCCATAGAGTTTAAATTAGATTGGCTAGCAATTCCTATATTTAATTCTTGCAAAACCTCCATAGAGTTTAAATTAGATTGGTTAGCCATTCCTATATTTAATCCTTGCAAAACTTCCATAGAGTATAAATTAGACTGGTTAGCCATTCTTATATTAAATCCTTGCAAAACCTCCATAGAGTATATATTAGACTGGTTAGCCATTCTTATATTTAATTCTTGTAAAACCTCCATAGAGTTTAAATTAGACTTGTTAGCCATTCCTATATTTAATCCTTGCAAAATCTTTAAAAAAAATTCTTAGATGCATGAGAGGAACAAGACTGATTGATAGCAATAAATTGTACAAAGATGGTCTCAATGGAGGCCATCAGAAATGTCACTGCTAAAAATTTTAAATTTAAATTTTTTAAAATTACTTTCTTGTAATAGACCATTTGTCGATTAAGAGGCATTGATTTCCTTAAGTAAAATATTAGTGCATTGGAATTTCACTTATGCACATGAATGTCAAATAATTAAAAATAGGAAGAAGTCAATCGCTCTGTCAGTCTATGTGGCTTTGGGAAGTGAAAACTTTTTAGTGGCAGTAAAATGTAGATCAATACCAAGTCTAAATGCAGATAGGTATTTATCACTCTTGGAAAACAAATGATGCCAATTTTTGTACAGTGATGTAATGTGATTATGATTTTTAACATAGCTTCAACAATTTTTCAGTCATATCACTATGATATTTGCAGTGTGGCAGTTTATAGTGATGTCTAGCACTGGGGCATCATGCCGCAGACATATGGCATGATGTCCCACCCAGTCACATTAACCTGACACCAGGCCAACCAGTCCTAACACTAACCTCTTGATGTTGATCGTCAATTTTTGTACTCATAGAGTAGACTATATTAATTATGCCTATCATATGCAATATACAATTCACATTTTGCTTCAATGACAAAAATAATTTGTTTGTTAAGAGTTTGACTCCTTGAAGTTAAGAGTTTGACTCCTTGAACATATACTTAAAATAAGCATTTTTTTCTCATCAGAAGACAAAATATATGTAAATCACCTTTGTGATAAAATACAGCAACATTAATGCATTTCATCCCTAAAAAGTGTTTCAGAAATAGTTTGTACTAATTTTTTGAATGTATTAAAATCATTATTTTTAAGATTTGCCAATTCCAAACTCTAAAGGTGTTGGGAAAAAATGTTTTTGTAACTTCACATCTGATTAATGTGTATCTTGGAAGTATACTCATTCTAATTTCTACAAGAAGTTCTTTTTGATCTAGTCAAATTGTGGAAGTGAATTTTTGCAGTATTTTCTAAACCTGTTTAAAAATTATTCATCTTATTCCAATCTACACTGGTTTAAAAGCTTCCAAGACAACTTATTCAATACTGTGGTATAAATATCTCCTGGTTTAAGGGATTCCAAGACAACTTATTCAATACTGTGGTATAAATATCTCCTGGTTTAAGGGCTTCCAAGACAACTTATTCAATACTGTGGTATAAATATCTCCTGGTTTAAGGGCTTCCAAGACAACTTATTCAATACTGTGGTAAAAATATCTCCTGGTTTAAAAGCTTCCAAGACAACTTATTCAATACTGTGGTATAAATATCTCCTGGTTTAAGGGCTTCCAAGAAAACTTATTCAATACTGTGGTATAAATATCTCCTGGTTTAAGGGCTTCCAAGACAACTTATTCAATACTGTGGTATAAATATCTCCTGGTTTAAGGGCTTCCAAGAAAACTTATTCAATACTGTGGTATAAATATCTCCTGGTTTAAGGGCTTCCAAGAAAACTTATTCAATACTGTGGTATAAATATCTCCTGGTTTAAGGGCTTCCAAGACAACTTATTCAATACTGTGGTATAAATATCTCCTGGTTTAAGGGATTCCAAGACAACTTATTCAATACTGTGGTATAAATATCTCCTGGTTTAAGGGCTTCCAAGACAACTTATTCAATACTGTGGTATAAATATCTCCTGGTTTAAGGGATTCCAAGACAACTTATTCAATACTGTGGTATAAATATCTCCTGGTTTAAGGGCTTCCAAGAAAACTTATTCAATACTGTGGTATAAATATCTCCTGGTTTAAGGGCTTCCAAGACAACTTATTCAATACTGTGGTATAAATATCTCCTGGTTTAAAAGCTTCCAAGACAACTTATTCAATACTGTGGTATAAATATCTCCTGGTTTAAGGGCTTCCAAGAAAACGTATTCAATACTGTGGTATAAATATCTCCTGGTTTAAGGGCTTCCACAACAACTTATTCAATACTGTGGTATAAATATCTCCTGGTTTAAGGGCTTCCAAGACAACTTATTCAATACTGTGGTATAAATATCTCCTGGTTTAAGGGCTTCCAAGACAACTTATTCAATACTGTGGTATAAATATCTCCTGGTTTAAGGGATTCCAAGACAACTTATTCAATACTGTGGTATAAATATCTCCTGGTTTAAGGGATTCCAAGACAACTTATTCAATACTGTGGTATAAATATCTCCTGGTTTAAGGGCTTCCAAGACAACTTATTCAATACTGTGGTATAAATATCTCCTGGTTTAAGGGATTCCAAGACAACTTATTCAATACTGTGGTATAAATATCTCCTGGTGAATAGTCATAATTGGATACAAACAAAATTGGTCTGCTTGATTTTGGATTTTGTAAAGTTCCTCTATTATATTTAGTAGCTTGGGTCTCAAATATGCCTTGGGGCATACTTCTTGACTATGAAGGATCCATTCTGGATTGCTAGTAACTGTGGTGCTTAAATATTTTATTTGGTTGAGATTTTCTAAAGAAGATCCTTCAAAGAACTATGACATACTAATCTTATGAGATTTTTTTTAGCTTGTCATTTGCATTATAATGCATTTGTTGAGGTTGGAGTCACATACCAAACTCTGTGCCCATTAAAATTCAGACTTCAGTTATAAACAAGAAAAAACAATTAAACTTTATGTGTATTAAAAAATAATTGAACCTAATAAAACCCATGGTCCACTGTATGCTTAATAAAGGCAACTGTTTTAAAAAGTAAAAACAGAATTTTACAAACTGATAATTTTTCCACTCACAAAAAATTGCAAATAGTAGAACAAGTTGTATTTTGTGCACTTTAGGAGTATAGAAGAAAAATGGTTGAGGTTGACACTCATTAATTTTCTCCATCTACTTTCAGCTGATAAATATGCCTAGAATATACGAACCAATAAGCAAAGCTGGCATCAGTGTTTCCTGTGATGTTTGTTCCACTTCTCCTCCATTTTCCTTCACCTTCCAAACAGGTTTCTGACTACATAATGGGTCAAGATTAACAGTGAAGTATTTCAGGAATGATGTTTTTGAAATGTGTGGATTATATCTACATGTATCATTTGTATCGGGTACTCCATCTACATCACCATCATCTTCACAATCATCGCCTACTGTATCTCCTAAATAATAATAATAATAATAATAATAATAATAATAATAATAATAATAATAATAATAATACATGTAATAATAAGTTATTGCAGACCCCTGTCCACATGGTATGAACTGTATGCAAAAAAGAATTGAGAGCAGATTGGTATTCTCAAATTTTTTTAATAATTTTAGATTAATCCAAGAAATTCATAACTACCAATGTGTTTACCAAAATGATGTTATTGATTAGTGAATAAACTTTATTTCTTTTTTGATGCAAGTATACAGATTTGTGACAAGCTCAGCTTGGTAAATTATGTTGTGTTATTACAAACCATGTTTGACCTGGTGTTATGACAAATGATGCTTAACATGTTATGACAAATGATGCTTGACATGGTGTTATGACAAACAATGCTTCACATAGTGTTAAAACAAATGATGCTTCACATGGTGTTTTGAATTTAAAGCTAAAGAAAGATTCCTAAAACTAACACTGAAATGATACAAACAATCCAAATCTGGGGTAGTCATAAAACAGAAGCATCAACAGTCAAATGACATCCCAAACTGCAATATCTGAATAGGAATGGATGTCAACTAGACTATGCTTTGGTAATATAAGTGTGTTAGATACTGATCCTTCACAGAATTTTGACTCCAGCTTTGAACAACAGTTTGTGTGTGTGTGTGTGTCTGTGTGTGTGTGTGTGTGCTGGATTTTTAACATAGGTTTAAAAATATTTCAGTCATAGCGCTATAACGCCTGCATTGTGGCAGTTTATATTGATGTCTAGCACTGGGAAATCATGATGTCACACCCAGTCACATTATCCTGACACCATGCTGACCAGTCATTACTTGTAAGATTGGTTCTCTTGCTCAGTAACAAAATATCAGAATCATGTTTTAGTCAGAGAATAATAGATGAATTATATGATGAACATTTCTAAATTTTTTATTCCATTTTTAGAATCAAAAGAAACTTTGTTGATTAAAGGTTAATACAATACAGCAATTTTGACCCCATAATGCTTTACTAAGAACCAATCTTACATGTAATGACTTGTAGACAGATAATAATACACAAAATAAGAAAGCACATAAATCTCATCAATTTTCTTTCCTATTCATTGTGATATTGTGTATTATGAATTGAGATATTCCAGCAGTAGTATTGATACAGTATATCACTGTAGAAACAACTGTGATGCCAATACACAATGATGCATTATGACACCTTTAATAACCACCACAGAAAAGGGGGATTGTTTTGTGATACTTGTCCAATTGTCAAGAAAGAGACAGCTTTACATACATCTTTTTTTTGTACTTAAGCACCTCTTTTTTAATTTGAAATATTTAATATGTTTAAAGCAAAATTTAATGAAGCAACTCTTCAAATTTGTTATTCTTTGACCTTCAATAAAAGTATGAGGAAACTTTTGAAAAAGCCACTGTTGACCACTGAAATATGTCAAAATGAAGATTACCATTGAAATCTGTCAAAAAGAAGTTCACCATTGAAATATGTCAAAAAGATCATTGGAATCTGTCAAAAAGTTCATGAATGAAATCTGTCAAAAAGAAGTTTATCATTTAAATCTGTCAAAAAAGAATATTGCCATTGAAATCTGTCGAAAATATTACCATTGCAATCTGTCAAAAAGAAGATTACCATTGAAATCTGTCAAAAAGAAGTTTACCATTTAATCTGTCAAAAAGATTACCATTTAAATCTGTCAAAAGAAGATTATCACTGAAATCTGTTTTTAAAAAGTTCACCATTTAAATCTGTCAAAAAATTACCATTGATATCTGTCTGTAAGAAGGTTACAATTTAAATCTGTAAGAAGTATGCTATTTTAATCGAAAACATTTACCAATGAAATTTGTCAGTAAGATGTTTACTTTTCAATCTGTCTTTAGGAAGTACACTATTTAAATCTGGAAGAAGTTTATGATTGAAATCTGTTTGTAAGATGTTAACTTAAATCTGTCTGTAAAAAGTTTACTATTTAAATCTGTCAATAAGAAGTATACTATTTAAACTTAAAATGTTTACCACTGAAATCAGTCTGTAAGATGTCTAATATTTAAACTGTTTTTAAGAAGTATACTATATATACTATTTCAATATGGGGGGCCCCAAGTGGCCAAATGGTCTAAAGCCCCGTCCGTTATGGATTACTGACAT
Organism: Potamilus streckersoni; assembly: GCA_016746295.1. Lineage (NCBI taxonomy): Eukaryota > Metazoa > Mollusca > Bivalvia > Unionida > Unionidae > Potamilus > Potamilus streckersoni. The sequence continues at coordinate 369,977 of JAEAOA010000094.1, read as the reverse complement.
CTCACCTCTGTCTGTGTGGGTTATAGTATAAGATTTTGTGAATGTGGATATGTGAGAAAGCTTGCCAGTAGCTTCTCGTGGGTCAGTGGTTCTTTCCACATATTTCCCAGTTTCTTCCTCCACCATTAATACCGGCCGCCATGTATAGCCTATCGTGTGCTGAAAAATGGTGTTAAGCCCAAAAACAACAACAACATTTCAATATAGAAAAAGTTTACCATTGAAATCTGTCTGTAAGATGTTAACTTTTAAATCTGTAAAAAGTAAACTGTTTAAATCTGTAACAAGTTTACCATTTAAATCGGTCTGTACAAAGTATGCTGCTTAAAACTGACAAGAAGTTCACCATTGTAGTCTGTCTGTAAGATTCTTACCATTGAAGTCTGTCTGTAAGATTCTTATCATTGAAATCTGTAAGATTCTTACCATTGAAGTCTGTCTGTAAGATTCTTACCATTGAAGTCTTTCTGTAAGATTCTTACCATTGAAGTCTGTCTGTAAGATTCTTACCATTGAAATCTGTCTGTAAGATTCTTATCATTGAAATCTGTAAGATTCTTACCATTGAAGTCTGTCTGTAAGATTCTTAACATTGAAGTCTGTCTAAAAGATTCTTACCATTGAAGTCTGTCTGTAAGATTCTTATCATTGAAATCTGTAAGATTCTATCATTGAAATCTGTAAGATTCTTACCTTTGAAGTCTGTCTGTAAGATTCTTACCATTGAAGTCTGTCTGTAAATTTCTATCATTGAAATCTGTCGGTAAGATTCTTATCATTGAAATTTGTAAGATTCTTACCATTGAAGTTTGTCTGTAAGATTCTTATCATTGAAGTCTGTAAGATTCTTACCATTGAAGTCTGTCTGTAAGATTCTTAACATTGAAGTCTGTCTAAAAGATTCTTACCATTGAAGTTTGTCTGTAAGATACTTATCATTGAAGTCTGTAAGATTCTTATCATTGAAATCTGTAAGATTCTTACCATTGAAGTCTGTCTGTAAGATTCTTAACATTGAAGTCTGTCTAAAAGATTCTTACCTTTGAAGTCTGTCTGTAAGATTCTTACCATTGAAGTCTGTCTGTAAATTTCTATCATTGAAATCTGTTGGTAAGATTCTTATCATTGAAATTTGTAAGATTCTTACCATTGAAGTTTGTCTGTAAGATTCTTATCATTGAAGTCTGTAAGATTCTTACCATTGAAGTCTGTCTGTAAGATTCTTATCATTGAAATCTGTAAGATTCTTACCATTGAAGTCTGTCTGTAAATTTCTATCATTGAAATCTGTCGGTAAGATTCTTATCATTGAAATTTGTAAGATTCTTACCATTGAAGTCTGTCTGTAAGATTCTTATCATTGAAATCTGTCTGTAAGATTCTTACCTTTGAAGTCTGTCTGTAAGATTCTTACCATTGAAGTCTGTCTGTAAGATTCTTATCATTGAAATCTGTCTGTAAGATTCTTACCATTGAAGTCTGTCTGTAAGATTCTTATCATTGAAATCTGTCTGTAAGATTCTTACCATTGAAACCTGTCTGTAAGATTCTTACCATTGAAGTCTGTCTGTAAGATTCTTATCATTGAAGTCTGTCTGTAAGATTCTTACCATTGAAATCTGTCTGTAAGATTCTTACCATTGAAGTCTGTCTGTAAGATTCTTACCATTGAAGTCTGTCTGTAAGATTCTTATCATTGAAGTCTGTCTGTAAGATTCTTACCATTGAAATCTGTCTGTAAGATTCTTACCATTAAAGTCTGTCTGTAAGATTCTTACCATTGAAATCTGTCTGTAAGATTCTTACCATTGAAGTCTGTCTGTAAGATTCTTACCATTAAAGTCTGTCTGTAAGATTCTTATCATTGAAATCTGTAAGATTCTTACCATTGAAGTCTGTCTGTAAGATTCTTACCATTGAAATCTGTCTGTAAGATTCTTATCATTGAAGTCTGTCTGTAAGATTCTTACCATTGAAATCTGTAAGATTCTTACCATTGAAATCTGTCTGTAAGATTCTTACCATTGAAATCTGTCTGTAAGATTCTTATCATTGAAGTCTGTCTGTAAGATTCTTATCATTGAAGTCTGTAAGATTCTATCATTGAAATCTGTAACATTCTTATCATTGAAGTCTGTCTGTAAGATTCTTACCATTGAAGTCTGTCTGTAAGATTCTTATCATTAAAATCTGTCTGTAAGATTCTTACCATTGAAGTCTGTCTGTAAGATTCTTATCATTGAAATCTGTAAGATTCTTACCATTGAAGTCTGTCTGTAAGATTCTTACCATTGAAATCTGTCTGTAAGATTCTTATCATTGAAATCTGTAACATTCTTATCATTGAAGTCTGTCTGTAAGATTCTTATCATTGAAATCTGTCTGTAAGATTCTTATCATTGAAGTCTGTCTGTAAGATTCTTATCATTGAAATCTGTAAGATTCTTACCATTGAAGTCTGTCTGTAAGATTCTTACCATTGAAATCTGTCTGTAAGATTCTTATCATTGAAATCTGTAACATTCTTATCATTGAAGTCTGTAAGATTCTTATCATTGAAATCTGTCTAAGATTCTTATCATTGAAATCTGTCTGTAAGATTCTATCATTGAAATCTGTCTGTAAGATTCTTATCATTGAAATCTGTAATATTCTTATCATTGAAATATGTCTGTAAGATTCTTATCATTAAAATCTGTCTATAAGATTCTATCATTGAAATCTGTCTGTAAGATTCTTATCATTGAAATCTGTAAGATTCTATCATTGAAATATGTAAGGTGTTTACCAATGAAATCTGTCGGATGTTTACTATTTAAATCTGTCTATAAGAAGTATACTTTTTAAAATTGAAAAGAAATTTACTATTGAAATCTGTCTGTAAGAAGTTTACTATTTAAATATGTCTGAAAAAGTAAATATTTATACCTGTGAAAAGCGTATCATTTAAACCTGCCTGTAAGATGTTTAACCATTAGATTCATTGGTAAGAAGTATACTTTTATAATCTGTAACAAGTTAAATATTTCAATCGGTAAGAAGTTTACCATTTAAATCTGTCTGAAAAAGTAAACATTTATATCTGTGAGAAGTGTATCATTTAAATCTGTCTGAAAGAAGTTTATCATATAAATCTGTCTGTAAGATGTTTACCCCTTACATCTATAAGTAGTTTACAATTTAAATCCATCTGAAATATGTTTGCTATTTAAATTTGTAAGACATTTACTATTTAAATGTGTCTATAAGAAGTACACTTTTTATGTTATTTAAATCTGTATGAAGTTTACCATTTAAATCTGATTGAAAGAAATTTACAATTTTAATCTGTCTCTAAGAAGCTGTCCATTTAAATGTTTGCTGGAGATTTAATTTTTAAATCTGTCTATAAGACATTTACCATTCAAATCCATCTGCAGGAAGTTTACTATTTTAATCTGTAAGAAGTTTACTGCTTATATCTGTCTGTAAGAGTTTACCACTTAAATCTGTCAGAAGTTTACTATTTATATCTGTAAGAAGTTTACCTTTAAATGTCTATAAAAAATTTACTATTGCAATCTGTAAGGAGTTTACTTTTTAAATCTGTAAGCAGTTTACCACTAAAATCTGTCTTCCTGAATTTTACCATTGAAATCTGTCTTCCAGAAATTTACTATTTAAATCTTTCTTTAAAATGCTTACCAGTTAAATCTGTCTGTAAGAAGTTTAATATTTAAATCTGTCTTTAAAAAGCTTACTATTTAAATCTGTAAGAAGTTTACTATATAAATCTGTCTTTGAAAAAGCTTACCATTTAAATCTGTCTGTAAGAAGTTTACTATTTAAATCTGTCTTCGAAAAGCTTACCATTTAAATCTGTCTGCAAGAAGTTTACTATTTAAATCTGTCTTCGAAAAGCTTACCATTTAAATCTGTCTGTAAGAAGTTTAATATTTAAATCTGTCTTTAAAAAGCTTACCATTTAAATCTGTCTGTAATTCATTCTTCATATACTGACAATTGTCCTTCTCATTTATTATTCCATCTCCATCCCGGTCTCCATCACATTCATCTCCTACATAAAATGAAGAATATCAGATACAGAATGTTGTTACATATTGTACAGTAATGATCCATAACACAGTCATTCCATGAAAAATATCATTGACTGACTCTGCCATCACATTGACATATCTGAGTTTTCACCTGATTTAATACATTAAAGGAAGATTCTACCTAGTCATCTTCAGATGTAACATGCTTTCTGATTGGTCAAATAGAAAAATTGAAGCAGTAAAGTCAACTGTAAATAGAACAAATCCTGATCTGCCATTGCATGCACCCATGAATCAGGGCCTACATTTGTTCTACTGGTTATTCCTAATAATGTTTACATTTAATATATTTGTATGATTTCTAAGTTCCCATGATACAAAGATTCATATTTGTTCTACTGGTTATTCCTAATAATGTTTACATTTAATATATTTGTACGATTTCTAAGTTCCCATGATACAAAGATTCATATTTGTTCTACTGGTTATTCCTAATAATGTTTACATTTAATATATTTGTACGATTTCTAAGTTCCCATGATACAAAGATTCATATTTGTTCTACTGGTTATTCCTAATAATGTATACATTTAATATATTTGTACAATTTCTAAGTTCCCATGATACAAAGATTCATAATCTTGTCTGAAGTCAACCTTATACTTTTGGAGCTGCAACAGGTATTTCTAAGAATATCTAAAAGAAAGTACTGTAACTGATACTATTTAAGTGTTTGCAAAATTTTGGAAAATTTAATGAATGCACTAACCACAGCAAGTGTGAGAAAGTTTTCATGACTGCAGTCAATTCAACATGTATGTGACAGAAAGTTTTCATGACTGCAGTCAATTCAACATGTATGTGACAGAAAGTTTTCATGACTGCAGTCAATTCAACATGTATGTGACAGAAAGTTTTCATGACTGCAGTCAATTCAACATGTATGTGACAGAAAGTTTTCATGACTGCAGTCAATTCAACATGTATGTGACAGAAAGTTTTCATGACTGCAGTCAATTCAACATGTATGTGACAGAAAGTTTTCATGACTGCAGTCAATTCAACATGTATGTGACAGAAAGTTTTCATGATAACAGTCAGCAAGTAACTTATACTATACCACTACACTTTATCAAAATGTTTTGGTCAAAACATTTATTGCAAGTATACCTTCCTCACAAAATTTGGGTAAATAATGTGTTCTGGTGTGAGTTTCAGGAGATTTGTGAATAAACTTTTTCTTTTCATGCACCAACCTTCTCCATCTCCATCTATATCCGACTGATCAGCATTTGCAAATAATGGGCAATTGTCTAAACTGCCAATTATGCTGTCTCCATCACTAAAATACAAAAAGGAACCAATATCATCTGTTTGTTTCTTTAAAAAATTTCCTTGTCTGTTGTTGTAGTTTTAAAGAATGTTTTTTTCTGAAGTTGTAGTTTTCCAACTAACAATTGTACACTTGATCATATTGTAATTTTCAGAGCAAACAAATTTAAAAGTACCTGTTTCTTTTTTGCATAATAATAATAATAATAATAATAATAATAATAATAATAATAATAATAATAACAACAACAACAACAACAATACTACTACTACTGACTTTATTAAATGAAAATGACATAAGTAAGTGCATGAAATTAGTCCTCATTATGGCCCACTATTATATGCATATTGACATACAGATTATGTGTACATAGTTGTACATACAGTAAAAATAAAAGACATCAACAGATAATAAACTACATTTATATGGACACAATAAATAGAACATTTGGTAAGAACATGCTCCAACTAGTTATATATATATATATATATATATATATATATATATATATATATATATATATATATATATATGTATATATATCATAAAAATAGCGAGAAAATAAAGTGGAAGGTTGAAGAATATATACCTTATGATATCAAATTATCAAATTGACAAATTGAACAGGTTCCACTTTTCAGCCATTGAATGAGATTATAATTAAATGAATTTATATTTGTATTTCTCAATTTCCTTTTAAGTTATGTTCCAATTTAGTGGCCCTGAATATTGAAACATTTTCTGAAAGAGTTCTTTAGTTGGTTTTGGAATGGAAAGGCAGTTAACTTAAAACTGATCTTAAATGGGAGTATTGTTTTTTTTGTCTTGCAATTAATAGTTCATTGGCATATAATGGGGCCAGGGCCATATTGTTTGAAACTTTGTGCATAAATCATGCCTTTCTCAAAAATATTCATTTATATGCTGTAAACATTTTAATATTTTTCATGACATTTGAGCATTATCTAGGATGAGCAAAAAAAAATCATTTTTTGCAAATGGAATAATTTGCAGAAAGCCATGCAATCTTGTCAGAAATGTTTTCCTAAATAACATTACAGTAGTCTAGATATTGTTGTATATAGCTTTTATAATGTGGATACAACTTTATTATGCTTAATAAACACAGAAATGAATTGACATTTAATGACATTAAACTTTAATATGTTTGTTCATTTTCATCATCCATAACCCCAAGTATTTTGTCATGGGTAACTATTGCTTACAGATTTGATTCAGGTTAAGATCATAATTGTTTTTTTCCAATTATTTCTGTTTTTTGTATTGTAATAATCATTAATAATTTAGTCCTGTCTGCATTTACTTTCAGGGCATGGAAATGGAAGACAACAGACAGAAAAATGCACAAAGTTTGTATGAATTTTTGTTAATTGTTCACCAGTTCTTTCTACCATATATTTTTCTTTTATCAGTGTTAAACAGTATGATTCAACAAAATACTCATTTATTAAAAAAAACTGTTAAACTATCCCTGTGTACATTGTTTATTTTTGATACAACAGCAAAGAAAACAAACCAGCAGAATAAGTACTGCTGTGTATTTAGGTTATTAGTTCAATAGCAAAGGAAACAAACTATGTCAATTGCATATCTTGGGCTAGGTTTTTAGTTCCCTCACAAGTATGTACAGTATGTTCAAAAAGCATATTTGAACCTAAATGTATCTAAAATGATTTTTAGTGATCATTTGTTCTACTTTGATAATTAAAATAAAACAGTACATTTTAAATTTAAGCAACAAGCATACTTGTAAAGAACATTAAGCCACACCCATTTTATCCAGGCCACAGAGGCCATTTGATGTGACTCAGCAAGAAAATAGAACTAAGGGCAAGAATTAGCATGTGCAGAAGGAGTTTGTTTGACCTGCAAATAAAGCAAACTGACAAAACTGAATACACTTTTCCAAGCAAAATACAGAACAAATTGAAATGAAAAATACTCTATTGTAAGAAATAAGAGATAAGAAAGAAATGAGCTAAGATTTGTATCACAAAAAACATTGATTTTTTTTTTTACTTAAATATATGGAATCTTTATGTATTATGGTTATTTTCTTATGACAGATGAATGGAATAATGGACACAAATTACATCTGATTTATACTATCTGAATTACAATAGAGAAAGGTATGTAAACTTGCAAGCTATTTGTCAATCACTCAAATTCTTGGAGTTACTCAAATGTTTTGCTCAATCACCGAGTAATGTTATTTTGCCAACAACCTAACATAACTGGATACATTAGAAAATGCCAGCCCCAAATTTAGATCATGATGCAATTCGAATGTTCTAATTCTATCATATTATGCAATCTTAAAGTCTGAATCTGATTTTCAAAATGAAAAGACACATACAATTACTGCCAATGAAATACACACAATCTTCATAAAGAAAAGACACATACAATTACTGCCAATGAAATACACACAATCTTCATACAGAAAAGACATGTACAATTACTGCCAATGAAATACACACAATCTTCATACAGAAAAGACATATACAATTACTGCCAATGAAATACACACAATCTTCATACAGGGAAGACACATACAATTACTGCCAATGAAATACACACAATCTTCATACAGAAAAGACACATACAATTACTGCCAATGAAATACACACAATCTTCATACAGGGAAGACACATACAATTACTGCCAATGAAATATACACAATCTTCATACAGAAAACACATACAATTACTGCCAATGAAATACACACAATCTTCATACAGAAAAGACACATACAATTACTGCCAATGAAATACACACAATCTTCATACAGAAAACACACATACAATTAGTACCAATGAAATACACACAATCTTCATACAGAAAAGACACATGCAATTACTGCCAATGAAATACACACAATCTTCATACAGAAAAGACACATACAATTACTGCCAATGAAATACACACAATCTTCATACAGAAAAGACACATACAATTACTGCCAATGAAATACACACAATCATCATACAGAAAAGACACATACAATTACTGCCAATGAAATACACACAATCTTCATACAGAAAAGACACATACAATTACTGCCAATGAAATACACACAATCATCATACAGAAAAGACACATACAATTACTGCCAATGAAATACACACAATCTCCATACAGAAAAGACACATACAATTACTGCCAATGAAATACACACAATCTTCATACAGAAAAGACACATACAATTACTGCCAATGAAATATACACTATCTTCATACAGAAAAGACACATACAATTACTGCCAATGAAATACACACAATCTTCATACAGAAAAGACACATACAATTACTGCCAATGAAATACACACTATCTTCATACAGAAAAGACACATACAATTACTGCCAATGAAATACACACTATATTCATACAGAAAAGACAAATACAATTACTGCCAATGAAATACACACAATCTTCATACAGAAAAGACACATACAATTACTGCCAATGAAATACACACAATCTTCATACAGAAAAGACACATACAATTACTGCCAATGAAATACACACAATCATCATACAGAAAAGACACATACAATTACTGCCAATGAAATACACACAATCTTCATACAGAAAAGACACATACAATTACTGCCAATGAAATACACACAATCTTCATACAGAAAACACAAATACAATTACTGCCAATGAAATACACACAATCTTCATACAGAAAAGACACATACAATTACTGCCAATGAAATACACACAATCTTCATACAGAAAAGACACATACAATTACTGCCAATGAAATACACACAATCTTCATACAGAAAAGACACATACAATTACTGCCAATGAAATATACACAATCTTCATACAGAAAAGACATATACAATTACTGCCAATGAAATACACACAATCTTCATACAGAAAAGACACATACAATTACTGCCAATGAAATACACACAATCTTCATACAGGGAAGACACAAACAATTACTGCCAATGAAATACACACAATCTTCATACAGGGAAGACACAAACAATTACTGCCAATGAAATACACACAATCTTCATACAGAAAAGACACATGCAATTACTGCCAATGAAATATACACAATCTCCATACAGAAAAGACACATACAATTACTGCCAATGAAATACACACAATCTTCATACAGAGAAGACACATACAATTACTGCCAATGAAATATACACAATCTTCATACAGAAAAGACACATGCAATTACTGCCAATGAAATACACACAATCTTCATACAGGGAAGACACAAACAATTACTGCCAATGAAATACACACAATCTTCATACAGAAAAGACACATACAATTACTGCCAATGAAATACACACAATCTTTATACAGAAAAGACACATACAATTACTGCCAATGAAATACACACAATCTTCATACAGAAAAGACACATACAATTACTGCCAATGAAATATACACAATCTTCATACAGGAAAGACACATGCAATTACTGCCAATGAAATACACACTATCTTCATACAGAGAAGACACATACAATTAGTGCCAATGAAATACACACAATCTTCATACAGAAAAGACACATACAATTACTGCCAATGAAATACACACAATCTTCATACAGAGAAGACACATACAATTAGTACCAATGAAATACACACAATCTTCATACAGAAAAGACACATACAATTACTGCCAATGAAATACACACAATCTTCATACAGGGAAGACACAAACAATTACTGCCAATGAAATACACACAATCTTCATACAGGGAAGACACAAACAATTACTGCCAATGAAATACACACAATCTTCATACAGAAAAGACACATGCAATTACTGCCAATGAAATATACACAATCTCCATACAGAAAAGACACATACAATTACTGCCAATGAAATACACACAATCTTCATACAGAGAAGACACATACAATTACTGCCAATGAAATATACACAATCTTCATACAGAAAAGACACATGCAATTACTGCCAATGAAATACACACAATCTTCATACAGGGAAGACACAAACAATTACTGCCAATGAAATACACACAATCTTCATACAGAAAAGACACATACAATTACTGCCAATGAAATACACACAATCTTTATACAGAAAAGACACATACAATTACTGCCAATGAAATACACACAATCTTCATACAGAAAAGACACATACAATTACTGCCAATGAAATATACACAATCTTCATACAGGAAAGACACATGCAATTACTGCCAATGAAATACACACTATCTTCATACAGAGAAGACACATACAATTAGTGCCAATGAAATACACACAATCTTCATACAGAAAAGACACATACAATTACTGCCAATGAAATACACACAATCTTCATACAGAGAAGACACATACAATTAGTACCAATGAAATACACACAATCTTCATACAGAAAAGACACATACAATTACTGCCAATGAAATACACACAATCTTCATACAGAGAAGACACATACAATTAGTGCCAATGAAATACACACAATCTTCATACAGAAAAGACACATACAATTACTGCCAATGAAATACACACAATCTTCATACAGAAAAGACACATACAATTACTGCCAATGAAATACACACAATCTTCATACAGGGAAGACACAAACAATTACTGCCAATGAAATACACACAATCTTCATACAGGGAAGACACATACAATTACTGCCAATGAAATACACACAATCTTTATACAGAAAAGACACATACAATTACTGCCAATGAAATATACACAATCTTCATACAGAAAACACACATACAATTACTGCCAATGAAATATACACAATCTTCATACAGAAAAGACACATACAATTACTGCCAATGAAATACACACAATCTTCATACAGAAAAGACACATACAATTACTGCCAATGAAATATACACAATCTTCATACAGAAAAGACACATACAATTACTGCCAATGAAATACACACAATCTTCATACAGAAAAGACACATACAATTACTGCCAATGAAATACACACAATCTTGGTACAGAAAAGACATGTACAATTACTGCCAATGAAATACACACAATCTTCATACAGAAAACACATACAATTACTGCCAATGAAATACACACAATCTTCATATAGAGAAGACACATACAATTACTGCCAATGAAATACACACAATCTTCATACAGAAAACACACATACAATTACTGCCAATGAAATACACACAATCTTCATACAGAAAAGACACATACAATTACTGCCAATGAAATACACACAATCTTCATACAGAAAAGACACTTACAATTACTGCCAATGAAATATACACAATCTTCATACAGAAAACACACATACAATTACTGCCAATGAAATACACACAATTTTCATACAGAAAAGACACATGCAATTACTGCCAATGAAATACACACAATCTTCATACAGAAAACTGAAATTTCACCTGTCTCCTCCAAATTCACAGAAATCTCCAACTCTATTCATATTGATATCCATCTGGTCATTGTTGTAAGTTGATAGACAATTGTCACATGCATTGCCTATCATGTCTGTATCTAAGTCATCCTGGTTGCTGTTTGGAATGTATGGACAGTTATCAAAGTTGTTTGCAATGCCTGAAAATATGTTAAAATTGGTGAATGCTCAGATTTTAAAAAACCGGTAGTGTCAAGTCAATGCTTTGTCCATAAGGCAGAAAATTTTCAAAGATGTCTTAGCTGCACAGATTTAACAGCCCAATAACAACCCAATAACAGCCCAATAAAAACCCAATAACAGCCCAATAACAACCAACAACAACCCAATAACAGCCCAATTACAACCCAATAACAGCCCAATAACAACCCAATAATAACCCAATAACAACATATTCTTTTATAAACAATAGAACCTTTCCCTGATCTATGAATTTATGTACTAGAAATGTTGGGTTTTGCAAAAACAAAAAAAATAAATGAGCTAATCCATTCTTTCATAGTTCATTATTTCTCAACAGTTACCTGTTCCCATTGCACATTTTTAAAAATGGGGTAAAGACAGTTTCTCAAAATACTCTTCCTCAGACAGAGGTTTGAATGTCTATTTTATTGCTTGGTTTGTAATAATGATTATTTACATGGAGGATTCAGCAGGAAGTTAAATACATTCATAAATTCATGAATTTACCTTTAAATGGTCCTGGCTTATATCCAAAGAAATTTTGAGATAAATGTTTTTTAATGAATAACGACGTTTCCATGTGTTTAGTTTTAAAACTAAAATGTTACATTATCTCTACATCTGACGAAATTGCTAATATTGTCTGAAATATAAGCAAGAACATGGAAAATCTCAATTTTCGATGAGACAAGAATTTTAGTGAACCTTGGGCCAGAATGTAATGTGAAATGTTCATTACAATAATGTGTAGACTATTTTAATGTCATTTACTGTCTCAATACTCTTTAAGTTAATATAAAAGCCACATATTTATGGAATTTTGCCAAATCAAAGTTTGAAGCAACAATGTGGATTAAAAAAAAAGTTGACTCAGATCTTGCAGCAATGGTGCATTACAGTGTTATTTGCATGGCATTTAAAACAGAAGAATGTTTGTTGAAAAACCAAAGTTTGAAGAATTTGTGGTTTGAGGGGTATAACGCTTCCAAAAAATGATGTAAAATGTTGAATTTTCTTTCATTCAAGTTTTCATTAATGTAAGGTATATGAAACACTGGCATGAAATCCATCTTATTCACATTATCATCAATATAAGGTACATGACAACACTGGCATGAAATCTATCTCATTCAAGTTATCATCAATATAAGGTACATGACAACACTGGCATGAAATCCATCTCATTCAAGTTATCATCAATATAAGGTACATGACAACACTGGCATGAAATCCATCTCATTCAAGTTATCATCAATATAAGGTACATGATAACACTGGCATGAAATCCATCTCATTCACGTTATCATCAATATAAGGTACATGACAACACTGGCATGAAATCCATCTCATTCACGTTATCATCAATATAAAGTACATGACAACACTGGCATGAAATCTATCTCATTCAAGTATATCACTCTCACGATTTCTTGCGCTCTGATAACTAATCAACCTGCTTATAATGCAGGGTCAGGCATGGATCCCATTTTTAAAACAGGAAAATACAAAAAAAATTGATCTCTATTTGTTCAATTTGAAGAAAATTGTGTTCAGAATTGGTAACAGAAACTTTAGATATATTGATCATTTTATTGTGAAAAACAGTAGATAGGATTTGGAAATTTTAATCAACATTATAAAATATCAACTTTTAATAAAAGTCATATAATTTGTTACATTTTCTTTTCAAATGATATTCTTAGTAAACTGCAATTAACAATATCTAAGGACATTTTAAATAATTATTTTATCAATTGAAATTTATATTTTAGTTCTATCTTTTAGTTCCTTTTAAGTGTAATCATCATAAATGCAATGTGTCTCTTGTAATTCAATGCAAAATGTGTCAATCTACTGGAACAGCTATGTCCGCAAGCATTTCACTGAGAACCTAATTAAATGCCCATCCTATTTTGATATTGGACTATGCTAGTGGAAGCATTTGTTGTATTGTTGCACTAAATAAAAAGCAGGCCACTGTTTCTATTATCATGGTAATTACATCTTTTGAATCAAATAAAGCAAGTGGAATGAAAAATAAGTAAAATGGAATACAAATCCCACATGCTTAAGAACCAGCACCGGTCGTATGTCGGGTAACTCATTTCAATTGATTAATCCAACACTGTGATACATTTTATTGAGTACATATCTAATGAAACTACCTTAAATCGATCTACTCAATCATAAATGTGATTAAAGATAGCAAGGCAACCAAACAAAATGAGTACTTCATAAAATAAAGAGCTTTGTTTCACGGATACAGACTGCTGTGGGAGAAAATGAGTTTCAGAGAATTCCAGAATTTACATGTAGATATATCCTCAAGGATGATAAAAAGTTTCACTATTACTTTTGCAATGAAATCATGCCAACAATATTTCACTAATTAAAAATACAAAAATTGAGTTCCGACATAGATGACTGTCTCATGAAATAAATGTTGCATGTTTTTTTTTATAAAAAGGAATCTTCTTTGGTAATGTATCAACTGTTAGTCTGCTTCCCTGCTTCGTTGACTTCAAGTTTTGTAAAATATTATTACACATTAGTACGGGAACCAATCTAATCAACAAAACAAAAAGCCGTGATGTAATACGCAAAAGTTTTCAATTATCGTGTTTGGTTGTTGAAACCAGTTGCAGTCATGTTATAGGTCTTTCAAATGTTGGACATTGTGAAAATAAATGTGACAGATAGATACAACTTCATCATAAAAAAACACTATTGACAATTTTTCTTGACTTGAATATAAAACGAGGATTTGGCCATTAAACAGCCAAGTTTCCCACCTCCACCACACGGTTTTCTGAATGTCTAGCATTTTTTTGGGAGGTCCCTCGTAACTTGCACCCTCACTTATAGTGCAGTCTGTGTTTTTGGACCCGAATGTGCAAAAGTTACAAAGGGAGATGTATACTCATCAATCTGAAGTACATGATACACTGGCTGGAAATCCATCTCATACAAGTACTCATCAAAATGATAGCACTGTAATACTGGAAAATTTTTATAGCTTGGATCTATATTATAGATTAATTGATTTGCATAAATTTGTATAGCTTGGATTATAAATTGATGAGAATAAATTTTTATAGCTTGGATTATAGATTAATTGATGTGTATAAATTTGTATAGCTTGTATAGTGATGTCTAGCACTGGGGCATCATGCTGCAGACATGTAGCATGATGTCCCACCCAGTCACATTATACTGACACTAGGCTGGCCAGTCCTAACGCTAACCTCTTAATGCTGAGCGTCAAGAGAGGCAGCTGTTAGTACCATTTTTGTAAGCCTTTGGTATGACTCGACCAGTGATTGAACCCATGACCTCCCGCATCCAAGGCAGACACTCTAACCACTAGACCACTGGAGTGGTTCCAATGTTGTTGTACAAAACTTTCAAAAATATTTAATGAACGTCACACAAACATCATAAAAAAATGAAAGAAAATATAATGCTCAACATTATCATCCCTGTAACAATGGCAAGAAACCTGTTTCAGCAACCTGGAAAAATCAGACTCATCAAGCAGAGAATATGTGTCATGATATTGTTGTTGGTATGACATGATTACCAAATTGACATGTGCTCCCTGCTTGCTGAATCTGACTTTCTCAAGATTGCTGTGACATTGACGTTTTCTAGCCCTTTAATTAAAATTGTGATGCAAGTCCATTTTGTACTTATATAGTCATTCTAAATAAGAAAAGAATTTGTCTTTTGAATTAAGCAATAAAAACTGCTTATAGCTTCTAGTTCATTGAGCTACATACAAATGATACCACATGGTAGTCAAACTGCAGTGTATCATATATTAGGATTTTAAAACTGATTATGACTTTATCTCCAAGTGTGGCTTTTAAAATTTGGCTAGTGACATTTTAGTGATTTTAACTCTATCAGTATATGGGACTGAAGATAAATTCTGATAGGGTTTATTTTCACAATCTCATTTTTAGACTGCTATATCACTAAAACTTTCCACAACTAAAAGGTATATTTTTTATTTATTGTCGCTTAAGTGCTTGCTTAAGCATGGTTTATACACGGCAATATGTAACTGATTTACTACCATTCCTGCAAATAGTCCGCATTATTATGTATGAGATTAATACATCTGTTGCTATCCAATTAAAACAGTCCCAGCTGTCATGTGCAGCGTCTTTGTTCAGTTATTCTTAGTTTGAAGCTGAGAGCAACAGCAAGCATAATTCTGTCGACAGATAATTCTGTCGAAAAGAACTCTACAACATGTTCTTATTCATATGTGTACATTTTCCTGACGTTCACACAAAGTACTTTACATACCAGAGCTGTTATTTCCCGTTTGTCTTTTTCTATTCTGTGATTCATCAGGACATTAATTTCCATTCCTTGCGCCCGCCTGGAGTTTCTTTGTATACCAACAATGGCGTCACGCTCTTCCAGGAAACAGAGGTCAGTCCCATACGACTTGGAAAATCCTTTTAACTGGACTACCCTTCATTTAAAGAGGAAATGAGAATCTATAGGCATTAAAGTGTCTGCAGCTATCCCGAAGCACGCCTTGAGACAGATATACATTGATAATGCACCTTCTATGGTTTCATGGCCTGCTGATCGACTACAAGAAAGGAACAACTCAACTCCAGCGCAATCTGGTGTAAGGTAGTCTGAAGGTGAAGTATCCGTCCATCCACATCCAAATCCACCTTCACGTCGCCATCGGGCAACCATTGTTTGTGCGGATAATGAACAGACATTGGATCCAGCGGAAGTCATTGCAGCGGAAACGGTGGTACAAAGTAATATACGAGAAGTAGAAACTACGTTTCAACATGGCCACCACTGACATGAACACCTTGTCTCTGGCAAATATAATGACATCAATTAATTCCATTCAGCGATCCATCGTCGAACTGAATAATTCCATCACTCACATCAGGGCACGACAACAGGCTTTTTCTCCGACATTTCCGTTACCTGACTTGACACCTCTCACAACATTGCCGGTAGTCCAGCCATCGATGTCGCTCAATGATCTGATGCAAACTACAGAAGTTTCGCCGGAAATCCTACCAGCAATCGATGTGATATCCGAAAGCCAGAGGAGGCAGATACTCAAGGGTAAGCACATCTATCTTGCCACACTTTTGCTACCTCACATAGAATCAGATATGTCAAATCTAGATGACAAGGTTGGAAAGAACGATCCCCGATTGCTAAAACGTCTGACCCTCAGTGAATTCATAAGGGCCTTCGGTAAATTTAAATGGATCATCTGCTCAGTTTACCCCAACAGACGCCATGAATTGGACATGTACGAGGCTGACATTATAAAAATCGCCAATGCTTATGGAGTCATTTTCTATGACTATCATAATGTCTACTCCACTCAAGCTGCTCTTGCCCTGCATGATTACAAAATCAAAGTAAACTGGGCTCTGAGGGATCAAGCTGCTCCTCAGCTATTGATTGGAGGCCAGAAAACGATGACATGCCACTTCTGCAGTTCGGTTACCCACAAAAAATAAGTACTACTGTACCCTTTGTAAACATAGCCAACAAAAAAAATTTGGATAGTGACAAATATGGCCAACCAAGACAAATGATGGATGGAAGAGAACTGTGCAATAATTTTAACTCCACACATGGTTGTTGCCACACTGGTTGCCAATTCTTACATATTTGCAATCAGTGCCGGGCCAAAAGACATGGAGCAGCTGCCTGCCCAAACAACGCAGTACACTCAATTTCCAGCACTCTTGCACACAATAACCTTTGAAAATCAGTGCCTGATAAGAGACAACAAATCTGACAAAATTTCTTGCCACATGCTACCACCCCCATTGACATTGACAGATTGCAGCTTGAACTTCTTCATCATCCAGATCAGAACTTTGTTCAGTACTTGTCTTCTGGACTCAGACATGGTTTTGACACCATGGTGCAAAAAACTCAATTACCTACAAAAGAGTGTAAAAACTTGCTTTCTGCTTCAAAACAACCAAATATTGTGGATCAATTATTGGCAAAGGAATGTGAAAAGGGTTTCATGCTTGGTCCTTTTCCATCACCACCATTTCCTAATTATAGAGTCAGTCCTATCGGCATAGCAGAAGGTAAATATTCGAAAAAGAAGAGACTTATCATTGACTTGTCCTCCCCCCCATGACGATCAAACTCATGCAAGTATAAATGACCTTATTGACAAAGATCAATGCTCCCTAAGCTATGTCAAAATTGATGATGCCATTCGAATCATTCAGAGTTATGGAAAGGGAGCTATTATGTGCAAAGCTGACATATCAGATGCTTTCAAACAGATTCCCATCACTCCTTCACATTGGCACCTATTCTGCATAAAATGGAGAGGATCTTACTACGTTTGTGTTTGCCTACCATTTGGGTCACGTTCAAGTCCAAAATTATTTGATACTTTATCTCTGGCAATTTGTTGGATAGCCAAACATAATTATGGTATTGGTGTTATTTTGCACCTCCTTGATGACTTTCTTACAATCGATCCTCCATCAGCGTGTGGTGAGAGAACCATGGCTTTGTTGATGTTAATTTTCAACAGATTGAAGATTCCCACAGCTCCAAATAAGACCATTGGCCCATGTACAGTTATTGAATATTTGGGAATCATACTAGACTCAGAACAAATGCAAGCACGATTACCACTGGATAAAGTAGTGCGTATTGTAAACTACATTGAACACTTTCTTGACAGGCGAAGTGTCCGCAAGCACAAGCGAGAACTGCTACAGTTACTGGGCCACTTAAATTTTGCTACCCATGTTATCTTGCCAGGACATGCGTTTGTCTCATACCTGATACGACTATCTACCACAGTCAGGGAGCTTGAACATTACATACACTTGGATACAAATTGCAGAGAAGAACTATACATGTGGCATGAATTCTTGACTAAATGGAATGGGGTCTCCATGTTTCTTGACAATCAGTCTACATCATCAGATGATCTTGAGTTATACACAGATGCGTCTTCCACAGTAGGATATGTGGGGTACTACAAAACTAGCTGGTTTGCAGCTGCATGGTCTGACGATCTTAAAATGCTTTTTTCTGTGGAGAATGAGTTCTCTATGGCATTCCAGGAGTTGTATCCTATCGTCATGGCTGCTATTATTTGGGGGACTGAATGGGCAGGCAAATGCATAATATTTATATGTGATAATATGGCCACAGTGAATATACTTCAAAATGGGAGATCGAAATGTATGCATATAATGAAATTGATGCGTAAACTTACATGGTGTGCAGCTTCTTCTAACTTTTATTTTTCTGCCAAACACATTCCTGGAATTGGTAATAATAAAGCTGATGCCTTGTCCCAACTTCAATTTCAGAAATTTCACAAACTGGCTCCAGATGCAGATCTACAACCCTGCAAATGCCCAACACCCTCAGTAGTCTTGTGGACCTGGATAAAGAGGTAGATATTTTATGGAACCAGGCTTTAAGCCCTGCCACACAGATTGCTTATAATACTGCATTCAATGCATTTAGGACCTTCATGCTGATGTACGGCTTTTCCTTGAACATGCAAGTTCTGCCATATATTACAGAAGACACTTTGATCTACTTTGTGACACACTGCGCAAGAGTCCTCAACTTAAAGCATTCTACTATAAAATTGTACTTATGTGGCATTAGATTCAAGTACATGCAGGCCAGTATACAATCTCCGTTCACAGAAAGAAACAATCTGCCTCATCTTGCCACCATCCTCCAGGCCATCAAAAAAACCCATGGTTCATCTGCAAAACTGCGCCAACCTATTACATACAATATCCTGACAAGTATTTGTACAACTCTGCGAGGAGGAGTATTCGACATGCACACAGATTTGCTATTGTTGACCGCCTGTGTGGTTGCTTTTTTCGGATTTTTGAGATGTGGGGAATTCACCGTTCGGGATTACTTCTATCCAACTATCCATCTATGTGTTGGTGATGTCCATTTCCACATGGAGACTGCTTTTCTGAAGTTGAAATCATCAAAAAGTGACCCTTTCCATAAGGGAGTGACTGTTCAGTTGCATGCCACAGGTCGTGCTATATGTCCATACTCTGCTATGAAGACTTTCATGCAATTCAGGAGACTTTCATTACCCCAGTCATATGACCCACTATTCATTACAGTTACAGGTCAAGCCTTATCAAGAGTTGTGTTCCTTAATCACATGTGATGTGTCTACTACAAGATGGGAATAGACACTTCCAGGTACAGTCGCCATTCATTTTGTATAGGGGCAGCTACTTCAGCAGCGGAAGCCTGTCTGGAAGACCATATAATCAAAGTTCTAGG
This sequence comes from Potamilus streckersoni, assembly GCA_016746295.1. Classification (NCBI taxonomy): domain Eukaryota; kingdom Metazoa; phylum Mollusca; class Bivalvia; order Unionida; family Unionidae; genus Potamilus; species Potamilus streckersoni. The sequence continues at coordinate 349,644 of JAEAOA010000094.1, read as the reverse complement.
CCGGTGGTCTTCCGATTGCTACACAAGATACATTCACACACCTCACAGTACTATTCAGGCAGCTCAGAGGGCCATGGCCATGGATGCAGATAGCAGTACACAGCGACCATGATCATCCTACATTCAACATACAAGGACAATTCTGCCATCCTGTGTGCATTTTTCTTGTTCTGGTTCTACATATTCTGTTCTATGGGATGTAAGTGTTGTGCTTTCAGTTTCAATAGCCATTCATAGTGGTCTATATTCATTACATGTGCATGATACCAGCATTCATTGTGTGGCTCTTTGTGCTAAATATTCATTATGTGTGGAGTTCTGCACGCGTGTGATACCAATGTGCTTAATGTGGCAGTTGTGCATTTATTGTTTTCACTGCCATATGTGCTTGTGGTTTAATTCATGGAAGTGTTTGTGCATTCTCATGGTATTCTTCTACTCATTTCATGGATGTGATCTTCTAGATTCTCATCAAAGTTGCAGGTGGTACAGTTATACAGGGGCATCCCAGACATTCGCTCCAGACTTGACATTTTCATATATCATTGACCTGTCGCTTTTCACTGGCATTGTAGTGATAACATGAGGTTCCTTGCAATTTTTTATTTATTCCTACATTTATACTTTCTTTACATTATTGTAGATATGCTACTGTTGTATCTAGAAATATTTAACTTCATTGAACACTGGTGGCTTCCCCAACTTATTACATTCTTGGGGGGACAACATCTGCTGTGCATATATTCTCTTTGGGCATTCACTTCATTCAAATTCAGTTTATTCACCCAAGAATCTAATGTCAGCAATTTATGGCTTATTCAAACTAAACCCTTTGAGTGAAGTCCACACAGTTGCCGCTGTCATCCCAACCTTCGTTGGACAACCCAGTCATCGCTGGGCTTCTTCAGTTTCTGCTGAAGAAACTTTACTCAAAGGTTATCCATAACATTCTGTCAGTGAGTTTCACAGACCATCTGTGACCTCTGTACAACCATGTTGTGCCATTCAGTAGCCACTGAATCACTCACTGACAGAATGAAACAAAACAGTTTCATCAGTAGCAGCAGACAGTCTCCCAAGGCAAACTGATAATTTTAAATAAAAACTTAACTGGATCTGTGTTTTTGTTGTGTATAAATTGTCGCTTAAGTGCTTGCTTAAGCATTGCTTATACACAGCAATATGTAACCGATTTGCTACCATTCCTGCAAAAAGTCCGCATTATTATGTATGAGATTAATACATCTGTTGCTATCCAATCAAAACAGTCCCAGCTGTCATGTGCAGCGTCTTTGTTCAGTTATTCTTAGTTTGAAGCTGAGAGCAACAGCAAGCATAATTCTGTCGAAATCACTAAAACTTTCCACAACTAAAAGGTATATTTTTATTTATGAACTGTTAACAAGTAATATCAGAGAAAATGTGTGAAGCACTGTAATACAATCTATCTTGATCAATTATATTCTGACAGCTTGATGGAACATTATTGTTCAGTGCTGGAATCATCACTTATTATCATATTCAAATTGATAACATCTATAACATCAAAATATTCAGTTCACACACCCCACCCCTCACAAAAAACAAATTTAAGTTTCAGTTTTGACTAATTTATAGGGAGTATTGTAAAAAAAAAAAGTTTTTTTTTTTATATGATGAATAGATGTGTGATGCTAATGCGTAGGAAGTTATATATAAAATAATGATAAATTCAGACTGGTACCATCATTATGTCTGTAATAATGATAAATTCAGACTGTTACTTCATTATGTCTGTAATAATGATAAATTCAGACTGTTACCATCATTATGTCTGTAAAAATGATAAATTCAGACTGATACCATCATTATGTCTGTAATAATGATAAATTCAGACTGGTACCATCATTATGTCTATAATAATGATAAATTCAGACTGGTACCATCATTATGTCTGTAATAATGATAAATTCAGAATGTTACCATTATTGTCTGTAATAATGATAAATTCAGACTATTACCATCATTATGTCTGTAATAATGATAAATTCAGACTGTTACCATCATTATGTCTGTAACAATAATAAATTCAGACTGTTACCATCATTATGTCTGTAATAATGATAAATTCAGACTGTTACCATCATTATGTCTGTAATAATAATAAATTCAGACTGTTACCATCATTATGTCTCTAATAATGATAAATTCAGACAGGTACCATCATTATGTCTGTAATAATGATAAATTCAGACTGGTACCATCATTATGTCTGTAATAATGATAAATTCAGACTATTACCATCATTATGTCTGTAATAATGATAAATTCAGACTGTTACCATCATTATGTCTGTAATAATGATAAATTCAGACTGTTACCATCATTATGGTGGCACTATACAGTTTCATATTTAGCATAGGGTTAGAATTTTAAAGAAAAAGAGTTTCCCCAGGTTTCCTCACTAGTTATACTAGCTATTTAAAAGAGACTTTGTATATCTTAGATTTTATTCAAAGAACCTTTAATTCCCTTTATTTGGATGTATTATTGATGGGTGTAATATGGGTTAGAGAGTACACAGCTTGGCCTTTCTCCAGATGTGCACCTTTCAAAAAAGTGCTAGCTCTACTTCCTCATTTTCACTTCTCGAACTTCAGAGGTAAATTGCAAAAAATAGAGCTGATGACGTTTTTTACATTTTATATATTTGGTAATTCATTCATTGCCCTTTTAAAAGTTGGTATTGTCTAGTTTGGCAAAATTCATTTTCCATATTTTAATAGCTACCAAGAACAGTGTACTTTAGACAAATTCAGGTTGATTTTTGGAGCACAAGGGAGCAGTCATTTTAGTTAGCAGTGTCCTAAGATCATTTAAAATTTCTAAAAATACAATATCCAAAGAAATTTCAGCCACATTACATGAAAGTAGTATATAGGTATGCCAACATTCTCTCCACTATGCATGTTTAAAATGCAAGCAATGTCACCTTACATACATTACTCTCTCAAAAGTACATAATTGGTGAGCGCTACCTATGTCTGTAATAATGATAAATTCAGACTGGTACCATCATTATGTCTGTAATAATGATACAATCAGACTGGAATCATCATTATGTCTGTACTAATATGATAAAATCAGACTGTTACCATCATTATCAATGTCAGAATCACATGTATCACCCATACTGTCACCATCAGTGTTTTTCTGGTCAGGATTATAGCTGTTGATACAGTTGTCACACACATCACCAATTTTATCTCCATCACTGTCTGTTTGTTCCTTTCTGGTCTCAAATATGCAGTTGTCCTACCAAGGAAAGCATTATAACTTTTTATTTCAATAAAATTCAATTTGCATTTGTAACGTAAACTCAATATATCAATATACATGTACTGTTTTAACTTGTCCATAAGTTAAAAAATGTTAACTGAAGCTAACATTCCTTATTTTAAAAAACCAAAGACTGTGGTTTACCAACAAGATGTACATGCCTTTTCCCAGGCTGGATTAAATATTTTCAAAGTGCAGTTCCAGTTTTATAAAGAGTTGCATTATCTGCAAATAAATTGGATACACAATTTGATTCCTCTAAATATTCTGTCAGGTCACTGATAACAAAGAGAAAAAAAAGTTGTCCAAACATAAAACACATATATAATATCCTGTTCTAAAGAAAGATGAGCATTAAAATGTATTATCCAAGCCAAAGCATGCATTTTGAGAAATAGTAACACCTAGATAGCTTTTTTAATAGAACTTCCTGAAAATTTAGATCAAAAGCTTTCTACAAACCTACCAACTGACATTCCTTTATTGTTTTCAACAATTCTTCAGTGATATGAATTAAAACAATTTCACAAGAATTCTTGGATTTGTATCAAGATGGTGATTTGTTTTTATGATCATGCAGATTTAAAACAGCAAAAAAATGAATGTCCAGAATATTTAAAATGAAGATAGTATAGAGAATGGTCAGTAATTGTCCATCTGATCTCTCTGACCACTGCTGAAAGAGCTATAACTTTAGATTAGTTTTATTTGCTAGGAAATATTTACTTGCAGATGTACAAGTCAAATAGAAGAGATGGAGCTAAAACCTTAGCACTAAAGCTAAAAATTTTCTAGCTTGTATTATTGTATTGTCTAAGCTGGTGGCCTTTGAAGTGTCAAGTATTCTGCAGGAAAAGTTAAATTTTTTTAGCTTTGTTGCAAAGTTTTTAAGTGGTTAACCCAAACTTCCTCTGACATTTAACTCTGTTGAGTTCTGTGAGGTGCAATTGTGCATCTGTATTTAATAAATGGCTTCATGAAAAGTATTAAGCTTCATCATGATTTGATAGAATCTGTGAACCAGAAATGAGATGAATACTACCTTTTCCTCATCAAACTTTGTGTATTTATAATATGTCATCTTTTTGTTGAGAGTAAAGCTTATTGTTCTTAGTTGTGCATGCTGAATATGTAGTCAATTCATGTCTTTATATTTATGTAACTATGGTTTGCTCATACACTATTTGGAACATAGTAATATCTGCTATAATGTCTATCTAGGTTTTAGTATTTCTTGGGACTTTCCAAAGATGTTTATTCATCACTTATCATTAATACATGTAGTTAAGGCCATTTAAATTCTTTTGTTCATTTTCATCAAAGCATTCAGCCCTAACTTGGGACTCTCTGTAAAATATATACAACAAAAATGTTGTACTATTTTGTTCCAACTTCTTTGATTCTGTCCAACCAATCAGCCCTAGCTTGGGACTCTGTAAAATATATACAACAAAAATGTTGTACTATTTTGTTCCTACTTCTTTGATTCTGTCCAACCAATCAGCCCTAGCTTGGGGCTTTCTGTAAAATATATACAACAAAAATGTTGTACTATTTTGTTCCAACTTCTTTGATTCTGTCCAACCAATCAGCCCTAGCTTGGGGCTTTCTGTAAAATATATACAACAAAAATGTTGTACTATTTTATTCCAACTTCTTTGATTCTGTCCAACCAATCAGCCCTAGCTTGGGGCTCTCTGTAAAATATATACTACAAAAATGTTGTACTGTTTTGTTCCAACTTCTTTGATTCTGTCCAACCAATCAGCCTTAGCTTGGGGCTCTGTAAAATATATACAACAAAAATATTGTACTGTTTTGTTCCAACTTCTTTGATTCTGTCCAACCAATCAGCCCTAGCTTGAGACTGTATGTAAAAAAATGGTTTACTATTTATTTCCTTGATCTCAAACCACATACTATCAATGTAATCATGCTGATCTTGATGTTTTCTAATATAATTAACACCTTTCTTAAATTATATCAGTAAACCTCCACCATCCTTACAGTTGCTATCATTGTTCTATACCAGATAAATTCATATGTACTTTATTGTTCAGAAAAGACTCATTCAAAAATGTTTCACTCAGGCCTACAATATGAAACTCAATGTCATTTCTCCTGGACTGCATCACAAGTTCTATTTCAGATATTTTGTTCCCAGTAATGTGCCATTGGAGATCAATATATGAAATAGTAAAACCAATTTTTAGGATGCACATAAAAAAAATGACAACATTTGAACAAGTTTCCTTTTCTACTATTAAAATTTCACATCAGTACTTTCACTGCAACTTGCTGCCATTCATATAATTCTTACCACAAACATTTTAAGTATTTTTTTAGATCATTCTATTGATGACAATAGTCATCATTGCTGATTGTAACACTTAAGGGTTCATGTATCCAGGATCCCGATTTCCTCTTTAGTCCATCTGAATTGTGATTACAAGGACCTAGATGGATAACAAAGTAACAAAAAGGTTATGGAGCACATTAATTCTGTAATGGTACAATCTGTGCTGCACATAAAATTGGCCATGGACCAACATGAGTCTGTCTTGGCACCTGGGTCTGTCATGGCAATTGGATACTTTGGAACTATAAAGGCCATGGGGTCTATTGTGGTACCTTGTCACTTTTATTCTATACAGACCATAGATTGGCATGGTCTTATAATATGCTTTGTGATGTTGGCAACATCATTGTGATGCCAATGTCTCATGTTTCCTCAGACATAAGGAAAGGCTGTATTGGAATCTGTGCTGACAATACATGAACCACATTGGATGGCAAAGTCCAGTCTTCATGGAATGGAGCCATCATTTCCATTTTAGTGACAAGTTCATAATACATTGTCAATGACTATATCATTCAGGTCAGGCATCTGGAAATGAAATGTCACCATAAAAAGTGCAAGAAATAAGCTGCAATAGATTGTTCTGGAGTGGTTCAATATTTGTCAGTGGTGACATTGGATTGCAACAGATTTGTAATGTTCCTGGCCTACTTATGATCCATAGTATTCATGGACCATTATATGGTTACAGATGGACCATTACTATTATATGGTTACAGATAGACCATTATATGGTTACAGATGGACCATTATATGGTTACAGATGGACCACAATATGGTTACAGATAAATCATTATATGGTTACAGATGGACTATTATATGGTTACAGATGGATCATTATATGGTTACAGATGGACCGTTATATGGTTACAGATTGACCATTATATGGTTACAGATGGACCATTATATGGTTACAGATGAACTATTATATGATTACAGATAGACCATTACATAGTTACAGATGGACCATTATATGGTTACAGATGGACCATTACATGGTTACAGATGGACCATCACATGGTTACAGATGGACCATTATATGGTTATAGATAGACCATTACATGGTTACAGATGGACCATCACATGGTTACAGATGGACCATCACATGGTTACAGATGGACCATTATATGGTTACTGATGGATCATTACATGGTTACTGATGGACCATTATATGGTTACAGATGGACCATTATATGGTTACAGACTACCTTGTATCCATAGATCTATCTGGCTAATAGAGCCACAAGGGACCATTATGGCACTACAGTTGATATCTCTACCTTAGGTGTGCCTGGGTCATGATGCCAGGACAGGATACATGATTCTAGATCATCATAAGCAGTCCCCTTAAGTATATCTGTAATCAAAATCAGATTTGGCACTGACCATGAGTGACATACACCTGATGGCAGAATCTTGTTTTGACAGAACATGACCATTGTTTCTTTCTATTGATGCCAGATTCATAATGCTGGAATGGTTGAATGGAATGGATATATGATCATCATAACTGGTCCCTACCTGCATAAGGCTGGGTTCTGACAGCTGGTGTTGACAACTGTTGATCTGCCTCAAAAGTCATAGGAAGTATAGATGGACTGTCATATCAATCCAGGATCAGTCCTTACTGTACCATCAAAAACATCTGTTCTAGTTGAGGTTCATGATGCTGGATCAGACAAGGGCATACAGGATCAGTCCTTACTGTACCATCAAAAACATCTGTTCTAGTTGAGGTTCCTGATGCTGGGTCAGACAAGGGCATCCAGGATCAGTCCTTACTGTACCATCAGAAACATCTGTTCTAGTTGAGGTTCATGGTACTGTGTCAGAAAAGGGCATACAGGATCAGTCCTTACTGTACCATCAAAAACATCTGTTCTAGTTGAGGTTCATGGTACTGTGTCAGAAAAGGGCATACAGGATCAGTCCTTACTGTACCATCAAAAACATCTGTTCTAGTTGAGGTTCATGGTACTGTGTCAGAAATGGGCCAAAAACCAGTCCCTATTTGCATTAGAATAGGCCATGTCTGAATTGGTGTTGACTGCTGTTCCTCCACCTCATATTTTATTATAAGTATCAAATGGATGTTGTAAACTTGTCCAAGCTCATGTAACTCTACCATAAAGCCATCACAGCACTGACTTCAGGCCCTAATTTCTCAAAATGTTTTAAACCAAGCTACAACACAATATAACAAAACTTTGACAGTCCATAACTATAATTAGAAAAACGTTAGAAACACAGCACTTTGAAATTTGTCTTACTAGACTGTAAAATTTCCAGGAAACTGGTGCACATAGTGTATCATATCTGATTTAGGACACAGTGTATTATATCTGATTTAGGACACAGTGTATCATAGCTGATTTAGGACACAGTGTATCATAGCAGATTTAGGACACAGTGTATCATATCTGATTTAGGACACAGTGTATCATAGCTGATTTAGGACACAGTGTATCATATCTGATTTAGGACACAGTGTATCATATCTGATTTAGGACACAGTGTATCATAGCTGATTTAGGACACAGTGTATCATAGCTGATATAGGACACAGTGTATCATATCTGATTTAAGACACAGTGTATCATAGCTGATTTAGGACACAGTGTATCATAGCTGATTTAGGACACAGTGTATCATATCTGATTTAGGACACAGTGTATCATAGCTGATTTAGGACACAGTGTATCATATCTGATTTAGGACACAGTGTATCATAGCTGATTTAGGAGGTCCACAGTGGATTTTGCATAATCAAAAGCATGATGTATTAAAATTTGTTTTGCAACTGAATTAAAAAAATTAAAGTTTAAACATTAAGTACTCCAGGCAAATTGTTTACTTTATATTGAAAATGTCTAGAGGAAGGAAACATGATTGTATACAGTCAGCAGAGGGTCTCTTCAAGCTGCTACATGAACCACTGATCACATAATTGCCATTACAATCTTTTACAATTGCTTTTTTTCTTTGTCAGCTACAAAGACAAATGGCAAAGATTTAAGGTAAGTAGCACTCATGCAGTAGCTGGTTCTGTGTGGTAAATTGTGCAAAAACCCTTGACATACAAAGCTGACATCAGAAGAAATATATTGGGTGTGTTGAATTAGGCTCAAGAAAAATACTTGGGATATAAATCCAACATAAAAATAAATGTATCAGGTGGGTTGGATTAGGTTCCAAAAAAAGTTTATAAACTTGACTGAGTTAAAGATTTAAGGTAAATACTTCAAGCATGACAAATTACCTACCAAGCTGTCCAGAATTCCATCATTATCCTTGTCAGGGTCACAGTCATCCCCCAAATCATCCAAATCAAAGTTTCCTTGATTACTGTTGGGCACCAGTTTACAGTTGTCCTAAATTAACCACATAAAAATGCAAAAATATATGTATCATTATTACTATATAGTGTTTATACTGTTCGGACATATACATTATACCAACAAGAACTGAACACCGCATTAAGTGGCCATAAGTAGTTCCAACTAAATTATGTTTGCATATCAAACCAAAACTGTTCACTAGCTATCTGATTAGTGTTAAGTCCATTGATGGACAAACTGTGAAAGGATTTACATATAGGCAATTTAACTTTGATATAAGGTCACGCTGATGTGCAAGTTGAACAAATAATACAATAACCTACTTATATGCAAATTAACTGTGATATAAAGACTAATTGATATACAAGTCAAATAAATGATAGTAAAACCAAAGGGTATGGAAGTTAGACAACTGTGATACTGGGACCATATTGAAAAGCTCCATTTGTGGAAAACCACCAAATCAAGTGAAATATTTTTTTTTAAAACATAAAGTCATTACAAAAAAACCCCACAAATTTTATTTACCTGTATGCTCATAGTAAAGATCTATTGTCTCCTGAAATTTGACAAATTTTGAATTTTCATTTAAATGCACTTGAAACTTGTGGTTTGCATGCCAGGCTTATAACCAGAATAGGCAGGTTTGAATCCTGTCCATATAAGACTGAGTCAGCATCAATGGGAAGGCATTTTACTCCAATGGCCCCAGCACAATCAAACCTATAGTGTGTTAATATATCATTAAATCTTATTATTCAGTCATTGAAATAATGCTGAAAAAATGGCCAAAGTACAATAAGCTAAATTAAAATGGAACACTGGGTATTAAGGATGGAAGAGATTATTTATGAAATGTAATATTCTACCCAGCTATTAACCCCTAAAATCCTGTTATCTTATCATCACAGGCAAAAGAAAAAAGTGACCCTGCTATTGCAAGCACTTAATAGATATGCTACAACTAGAAAATAATTATATAAAACATATCACTTAATAGATATTTTGCAAGCACTCAACTGATATGCTTCAACTGGAAAATAATGATATAGAAAAAAATAACTGATAATGCAACTGGAAAAAAATGATATAAAATATGTAATTTAATTGATATGCTGCAAGTAATTAACTGATATGCTGCAATTGGAAAATGATAAAAACATGCTAGTTTTACAAGTAAAGAAATCTCACAATATTCATTCTCTTTATTTTCAATTTTTACACAAATATTTTAAACAGTTTTCTTTTATGGAAAATTATAGTTTACAATGACTGTAAACACTAACTGAGAAATACATCAATAATTTGATAAATAACATAGAAGTGTCACATGCAGTGACTTGATTTCATTGTTTTGGTTTGTATAAACAAATAATTGGGATAACAGTATGATAGTAGTGGATTACCTTTATACATCCCCATTCTATGCATAACAGATGATAGTAGTGGATTACCTTTATACATCCCCATTCTATGCATAACAGATGATAGTAGTGGATTACCTTTATACATCCCCATTCTATGCATAACAGATGATAGTAGTGGATTACCTTTATACATCCCCATTTTATGCATGACAGATGATAATAGTGGAATACCTTTCTACATTTCCATTCTTTGCATGACAGATGATAGTGGATTATGTTTCTAAATTCCCCATTCTATGTATGACAGATAATAGTGGATTACCTTTCTACATCCCCATTCTTTGCATGACAGATGATAGTAGTGGATTACCTTTCTACATCCCCATTCTTTGCATGACAGATGATAGTAGTGGATTACCTTTCTACATCCCCATTCTATGCATGACAGATGATCATCTGGATGTCCATCATTATCACTGTCCAGTCCACAGACCTTGCCATTACCAGCATAACCAGATCTACACTATTGGAAGTCAAAGAAAATATAGTTTCATAAATCATGCAGCCCACAAATTACATCATTTGCTACATTTGTGCATTTATTGTTATCTCACTTGGACCATGTGACCAGGTGAGTTTATTGTATATTGTCCAGTGTGGATCATGCATCATGTCTCTACTGCTATATTTATTTTCTCAAAACACAATGGCCAATTTAAATCAAACCTGGAAGAATGTATTCTTACAATATATACCTTCCAGTTAAAATGGTGAAGATTGACCATCTAATGCGGTCACCAAATAGAAGAAATTTAAATTATATATTTAAAATAAAAAACACCAAAAAGAATTTCGACAAATTAGATAAAAGGCATCCAAGTATAAACATCTTTTCACTTTTCATAAATAATGACAATCCATCATTAAATAGGCTAGTTTTATCATAAATAGATAAACCTTAAAATTACTTCTTTTCAACAGTAACAACAGTTTGAGCAAATTTGACTGCCAACATAAAGGTGCACCTATTATGTTCATATAACACCTGCCATGGCAAAACTGAATCTGGATTTAATAGAAAGCATCATAGCATGAATGCCTTTCCAAATGATGCTACCCATCCTAGCATGAATGCCTTTACAATGATGCTACCCATTCTAGCATGAATACCTTTACAATGATGCTACCCATTCTAGCATGAATGCCTTTACAAATGATGCTACCTATCCCCTAGCATGAATGCCTTTACAATGATGCTACCCATTCTAGCATGAAGGCCTTTCCAAATGATGTTACCCATCCTAGCATGAATGCCTTTCCAAATGATCATATCCATCCTAGCATGAATGCCTTTACAAGTGATGCTATCCATTCTAGAATGAATGCCTTTACAATGATGCTATACATTCTAGCATGAATGCCTTTACAAATGATGCTACCCATTCTAGCATGAATGCCTTTACAAATAATGCTACCCATTCTAGCATGAATGCCTTTCCAAATGATGCTAACCATCCTAGCATGAATGCCTTTCCAAATGATCATATCCATCCTAGCATGAATGCCTTTACAAGTGATGCTATCCATTCTAGAATGAATGCCTTTACAATGATGCTATCCATTCTAGCATGAATGCCTTTACAAATGATGCTACCCATCCTAGCATGAATGCCTTTCCAAATGATCCTAACCATTCTAGCATGAATGCCTTTCCAAATGATGCTAACCATCCTAGCATGAATGCCTTTACAAATGATGCTACCCATCCTATCATGAATGCCTTTACAAATGATGCTACCCATCCTAGCATGAATGCCTTTCCAAATAATGCTACCTATCATAGCATGAATGCCTTTCCAAGTGAGGCTATCCTTTCTAGCCTTTACAAGTAATGCTATCCATTCTAGAATGAATGCCTTTACAATGATGCTACCCATCCTAGAATGAATGCCTTTACAATAGTGCTACCCATCCTAGCATGAATGCCTTTACAGTGATGCTTCCCATCCTAGCATGAATGCCTTTACAAGTGAGGCTATCCTTTCTAGCATGAATGCCTTTCCAAGTGATGCTACCCATCCTAGCATGAATGCCTTTCCAAATGATGCTACCCATCCTAGTATGAATGTCTTTACAAGTGATGTTACACATCCTAACAAGAATGCCTTTCCAAGTGATGTTACACATCCTAACATGAATGCCTTTACACATGATGCTAGCCATTCTAGCATGAATGCCTTTACAAATGATGCTACATATCCCAGCATGAATGCCTTTCCAAGTGATGCTATCAATCCTAGCATGAATGCCTTTAAAGTGATGCCTCCCATCTTAGCATGAATGCCTTTACAAGTGAGGCTATCCTTTCTAGCATGAATGCCTTTCCAAGTGATGGGACCCATTCTAGCATGGATGCCTTTCCAAGTGATGCTACCCATCCCAGCATGAATGCCTTTCCAAGTGATGCTATCAATCCTAGCATGAATGCCTTTACAGTGATGCCTCCCATCTTAGCATGAATGCCTTTACAAGTGAGGCTATCCTTTCTAGCATGAATGCCTTTCCAAGTGATGGGACCCATCCCAGCATGACTGCCTTTCCAAGTGATGCTACATATTTCAGCATGAATGCCTTTCCAAGTGATGCTACCCATCCCAGCATGACTGCCTTTCCAAGTGATGCTACATATTCCAGCATGAATGCCTTTCCAAGTGATGCTTCCCATCCTAGCATGGATGCCTTTACAAGTGATGCTACCCATCTTAGTCTTTACAAATGATGCTACCCATCATAGCATGAATGCCTTTACAAGTGATGCTACCCATCCTAGCATGAATGCCTTTACAATGGTGTTACCCATTCTAGCATGAATGCCTTTACAAGTGATGCTACCCATCCTAGCATGAATGCCTTTACAAATGATGCTACCCATCATAGCATGAATGCCTTTACAACTAATGCTATCCATTCTAGAATGAATGCCTTTCCAAGTGATGCTACCCATCCTAGCATGAATGCCTTTACAAATGATGCTATCCATCCTAGCATGAATGCCTTTACAAATGATGCTATCCATTCCAGCATGAATGCCTTTCCAAGTGATGCTACCCATCCTAGCATGAATGCCTTTCCAAGTGATGCTATCCATTCTAGCATGAATGCCTTTACAAATGATGCTACCCATCCTAGCATGAATTACTGTACAAATGATGCTACCCATCCTAGCATGAATGCCTTTACAAATGATGTTACCCATTCTAGCATGAATGCCTTTACAAATGATGCTACCCATCCTAGCATGAATGCCTTTACAAATGATGTTACCCATTCTAGCATGAATGCCTTTCCAAGTGATGCTATCCATCCTAGCATGAATGCCTTTACAAGTGATGCTACCCATCCTAGCATGAATGCCTTTACAAATGATGCTACCCATAATAGCATGAATGCCTTTACAAGTAATGCTATCCATTCTAGAATGAATGCCTTTACAATGATGCTACCCATCCTAGCATGAATGCCTTTACAATAGTGCTACCCATCCTAGCATGAATGCCTTTACAGTGATGCTTCCCATCCTAGCATGAATGCCTTTACAAGTGAGGCTATCCTTTCTAGCATGAATGCCTTTCCAAGTGATGCTACCCATCCTAGCATGAATGCCTTTCCAAATGATGCTACCCATCCTAGTATGAATGTCTTTACAAGTGATGTTACACATCCTAACAAGAATGCCTTTCCAAGTGATGTTACACATCCTAACATGAATGCCTTTACACATGATGCTAGCCATTCTAGCATGAATGCCTTTACAAATGATGCTACCCATTCTAGCATGAATGCATTTACAAGTGATGCTACCCATCCTAGCATGAATGCCTTTACAATGATGCTACCCATTCTAGCATGAATGCCTTTCCAAGTGATGCTATCCATTCTAGCATGAATGCCTTTACAATGATGCTACCCATTCTAGCATGAATGCCTTTCCAAATGATGCTACCCATCCTAGCATGAATACCTTTCCAAATGATGTTACCCATCCTAACAAGAATGCCTTTAAAAATGATGCTACCCATCCTAGCATGAATGCCTTTACAAATGATGCTATTCATTCTAGCTAGGATGCCTTTACAAGTGACGATTCCCATCCTAGCATGAATGCCTTTCCAAGTGATGCTATCAATCCCAGCATGAATGCTTTTCCAAGTGATGCTACGTATCCCAGTATGAATGCCTTTCCAGGTGATGCTACCCATCCTAGCATGAATGCCTTTACAAATGATGCTACCCATTCTAGCATGAATACCTTTACAAATGATTCTATCCATTTTAGCATGAATGCCTTTACAAATGATGCTACCCATCCTAGCATGAATGACTTTTCAAGTTATGCTACATATCCTAGCATGAATGCCTTTACAATGGTGCTACCCATCCTAGCATGAATGCCTTTACAAATGATGCTACCCATCCTAGCATGAATGCCTTTACAAATGATGTTACATATCCCAGCATGAATGCCTTTCCAAGTGATGCTATCAATCCTAGCATGAATGCCTTTACAGTGATGCCTCCCATCTTAGCATGAATGCCTTTACAAGTGAGGCTATCCTTTCTAGCATGAATGCCTTTCCAAGTGATGGGGCCCATTCTAGCATGGATGCCTTTCCAAGTGATGCTACCCATCCCAGCATGAATGCCTTTCCAAATGATGCTACCAATCCTAGCATGAATGCCTTTACAGTGATGCCTCCCATCTTAGCATGAATGCCTTTACAAGTGAGGCTATCCTTTCTAGCATGAATGCCTTTCCAAGTGATGGGACCCATCCCAGCATGACTGCCTTTCCAAGTGATGCTACATATTTCAGCATGAATGCCTTTCCAAGTGATGCTACCCATCCCAGCATGACTGCCTTTCCAAGTGATGCTACATATTCCAGCATGAATGCCTTTCCAAGTGATGCTTCCCATCCTAGCATGGATGCCTTTACAAGTGATGCTACCCATCTTAGTCTTTACAAATGATGCTACCCATCATAGCATGAATGCCTTTACAAGTGATGCTACCCATCCTAGCATGAATGCCTTTACAATGGTGTTACCCATTCTAGCATGAATGCCTTTACAAGTGATGCTACCCATCCTAGCATGAATGCCTTTACAAATGATGCTACCCATCATAGCATGAATGCCTTTACAACTAATGCTATCCATTCTAGAATGAATGCCTTTCCAAGTGATGCTACCCATCCTAGCATGAATGCCTTTACAAATGATGCTATCCATCCTAGCATGAATGCCTTTACAAATGATGCTATCCATTCCAGCATGAATGCCTTTCCAAGTGATGCTACCCATCCTAGCATGAATGCCTTTCCAAGTGATGCTATCCATTCTAGCATGAATGCCTTTACAAATGATGCTACCCATCCTAGCATGAATTACTGTACAAATGATGCTACCCATCCTAGCATGAATGCCTTTACAAATGATGTTACCCATTCTAGCATGAATGCCTTTACAAATGATGCTACCCATCCTAGCATGAATGCCTTTACAAATGATGTTACCCATTCTAGCATGAATGCCTTTCCAAGTGATGCTATCCATCCTAGCATGAATGCCTTTACAAGTGATGCTACCCATCCTAGCATGAATGCCTTTACAAATGATGCTACCCATAATAGCATGAATGCCTTTACAAGTAATGCTATCCATTCTAGAATGAATGCCTTTACAATGATGCTACCCATCCTAGCATGAATGCCTTTACAATAGTGCTACCCATCCTAGCATGAATGCCTTTACAGTGATGCTTCCCATCCTAGCATGAATGCCTTTACAAGTGAGGCTATTCTTTCTAGCATGAATGCCTTTCCAAGTGATGCTACCCATCCCAGCATGACTGCCTTTCCAAATGATGCTACACATCCTAGCATGAATGCCCTTAAAATTATGCTACCCATTCTAGCATGAATGCCTTTACAAATGATGCTACACATCCTAGCATGAATGCCTTTACAAGTGATGCTACCCATCCTAGAATGAATGTCTTTACAAGTGATACTACCCATCCTAGCATGAATGACTTTTCAAGTTATGCTATGTATCCTAACATGAATGCCTTTACAAGTGATGCTACCCATCCTAGCATGAATGCCTTTACAAATAATGCTACCCATCCTAGCATGAATGCCTTTACAATGATGCTACCCATCCTAGCATGAATGCCTTTACAATGGTGCTACCCATTCTAGCATGAATGCCTTTACAAATGATGCTACCCATTCTAGCATGAATATCTTTCCATTTTAATGATGCCAGCCCATTATGAAATATGGCCATCATTACTATATATAGAAATGAGCTTATACAACTTTGCTTCAAATAATGCTTGAAAGAATTTTACCAAGTTTCAGGAAAAATCATTCAAGCATGAAGGCCTTTAAATACCTTTGAAATTTGCATAAATGAAGCAGATATGCCATCAAATCTGTCTGCCAGCATAAAAAAATCAAATACTTAAATGATGCAAAAACTGCAGGAAGAGAATCCGGGCAATAAAGCATTTCTACATGCATAACTTTTTCAAAACAAACAATAAATATGAATAAACCAATTCTAAAACTTGAAGAAAGAATGACTAACATTTCCTCAAAAACCTTTCAACAGAACTTAACAAAATCTGATAGCATGCATTCTGGCAAACAATGCTAATTTTTCATCAAATATGAACACTGTTACTAAAAATAGAAAAAAACATACCATGACTATCTCATAGCTACACTAAATATGAGCAAATCTGAGCAAACATTCTTTGGACAGGAGACGCTGACCTGCCATTGAAATAAAACAAAAACCTTAATTGACTTCTTCCACACAAAGGTCCCTTCTAGGGTCTGATGCTCGACTGTCTGAAAAGACTTTCCAAGAATTTAAGACAAGATCATATTTTAAAAAAAAATGTAAAGTGTTCAAACTATCTACTATTCATTAAGTGTAATAGACCATTTTAATTTTGGACAAAACCTAGATAACATTAGAAGACTTTTGGTTAAAAAAATACCCATGTTGATAGGGTCATCCATTTAGTAGACTTACTGACAATATTTTCAATGTGTTATTGTGGCAGTTATATTTAATGCCAGATTGGCACCATTTTCATTCTGGATCAACTAGATAATTAGTCTTCTGGAGAAAACTCAAATTGGTGCCAACCAATCAAACTATCGATATGAAATGCTGTTCTGGAGGACCAACTTTTCAAGATGGCCATTCTGGTGTCCATATTTGAAGTCCAAGTGGAATCATTTTCATTTAGGACCAAATAGACATCACAAGCTATTCAATCCTGCAGTGTATGTATCCCACTTTATGTTTTCACAAAAATTATGGCCATTTGCTAAGTGAAGTGTCATTTTTGTAAATAAAAATCAATTCTACCTTATCTTATAATCTTACACTCATGTTTCTTTTATTATCTTCTTGTTCATGAGTAAATTCATTTATTTTATTTATCTTTTTTATATATTTGACTGATTGATTGATTGATTGATTGATTGACTGATTGGTTGACTGATTGATTGACTGATGAACACTCATTCATTCTTATTCTACACTTTTACTTACCCACTTATCAGCATCTACATCTCTTTGGTCATCCATTTCTTTGTATGCTTTGCTTTCAATTAAAAGACTGACTGAATAATTATTACTTAGAAATGAAGAAAATAATCATTGCATAAATCATAAGGCACTGGGTAACAAGCTGATATAGCCATTTAGGAGAAATTGTTGAAGAGTATTTGAATTATTCATGAAAAATAAAAAATGATCAGGGATCAGTTGATATGAAACAAATTTTAAGCCATTTTGCATACAATACTATCTCTCTAAGACAATGTATATCAATGCCAATCATTTCTTATAATTCATGTTTAGCAAATAATACAAATGTTTCTCATTTCTTTCCTTTTTTCTTACTACTAATGATAACTTCTTGCAAAACATGCAACACTTTCTTTCTTGAAGTAGTGTTTACAGGTCCTATGGCAGCTTTTTTGTTATATTTTTACATTTCATTTTAATTTTTTTTTAGGGGATTCATATAAAATTCATTGTTTTCTATAAATATCATTATTGTAGAGTAATATATAAGCATTTTATTGAGAAAGTGTTTCTTATAAATGCTTGGAAATATGATAAAATGTTTATTGCACATGAAATAATAGTGATGAGAATGGAAAAAGCTTTTGTAACAATTTTTCTTTTTCAAGAGTTGTATATAGTTCATCAGATTAATGGTTGATATTTTTGTTCAAATGTTCTTGACAAGATGTGAAAAATCATTGATGTCACTTAACTGAAGCTATGAAAGTGAAAAAAATAAAAATCATATCTTTTTGAGTATTAAAGAAATCTATCCTGATTTTGATAGCATAGTTACAAACACAATTTCTCTCCAGCAACATTTCACTAGACTGTCTTTATCTGTTTATTTACTAAACAAAACAAAACTTTCATATAAAACATTTATTCATTGTTTCACTGAACATAATTCACTGCAACAATGCCACTTTTCCACATATTATCTTGTAAGAAGTGGAGAGTAACATCAAAAGGGAGGTAAGAATGTTAAAATTGTTTATTTCAATGGCTTCAACTGCTGCTACAACCACTAATTTGAAAACATCCAAGTAACATTAACTACCTATGCAGAAAAATGGGCCCTTATTTCAACAGAGGTATATTTATGAGTGTAATTACCAATGAAAAGGTCATGTACAGTTCCAGTCCATAGAACAATAATATTTTAAATTATATATAATAATATGTTCTGAACCTTTAATAGCATATGTTCTAAATTATACATAGCACAGGGGTCAGCAACCAATTTTACATGGTGTGCCACTTTTTTCAACATTAATTACAAAATGAATGAGCACATGCCATAAATATATATATATATATATATATATATATATATATATATATATATATATATATATATATATTATTATAAGTAACATTTTTAAAAATCAATATTTTTGGCTGCCTTTCATGTGCTACACAAAACCACTTGATGTGCCATCTTGTGTCATGCATGCCATAGGTTGCCAATACCATATATAACAAAATATAGTATAAAGTTATCTATAGCACAATAGTATGTTCTAAATCATGTATATACACTATTGTAAATGAAATCATTTTTTATGAGTATGGTGATTTTTCTAAAATATGATCATCATTGATCAGAAAAACACCTCTGAAGTCCTTCGGTATTCACCACTATATAAAATGAACATTGTTTACTAAGGGATGGCATGGTCATATGATATACCATCATTGTGTTCATTGCAAGAGACTTGACTTTTTCTTAGACAAAGCATCCCATTATTTTTTAAAACATGAACTGATTACAGAACTCTTTTACTTTTTCAAATAGTTCCATAAAGGTATCATGCTTTTTACATGTTTCTATTTCGCCTCTTTAATGTGTGATGAGCTCAATTTTCCACCATATTTTGATGATTTTACATTTTACATTGCATCAAACCATTGTGTGTGTGTGTGTGTGTGTGTGTGTGTGTGTGTGTGTGTGTGTGTGAGTGATTAAGATTTTTAATGCTGCTTTAACAATTTTTTTCAGTCATATCACTTCAATGTCTGCAGTGTGACAGTTTATAGTAATGTTTAGCACTGGGGCATCATGCCGCATGTGGCATGATGTCCCACCCAGTCACATTATCCTGACACCAGGATGACCAGTCCTAACACTAATCTCTTAATGCTGAGCACCAAATAAGGCAGTTGTTAGTACCATTTTTTAAAGTCTTTGTCTGGTATGACTTGGCCTGGGTTCGAAGCCACTATCTCCTGCATCTGAGGCAAATACTCTAGCCACTACGCCACCGGAGAAGTTAGAACCACTCAAGTATTTTGCAATGTCATTTTGTTGAAAAAGCACAAGGTATTCCGTTTGGAAAAGTGCATCTTATGTTGTCTCCACAGATGGGTTTTATTCACTGGGTCTTAAATTTATGGTTTATAGCAACCACAATATCCATCAAAATTAGTACCTTGAAATAAATGTGAACTTACAATAAATTCCATACACTTTTCCTATCACAGGTATTTTACCAGAATTTTCTACAAACAAAACCAAAAAACTTTACTATGTTGTATTCTTGTTTGTGACAACTTATTATAATGTTTCAAGGAATCAACTCTATAGTTTCCTTATCATACTATTTTCTACCATTACTTTTGTTTCAAAAATATGTGCTTTTGAAAAGTATCAAATCTGTTGCAGAGAGTAACCTAAAGATGACAAATTAGTTCTAAAATTTGCTCACCTCACATTTGTATTTCCCTGGATTGAGGTAAATGCACTCTGCATTGACATCACATTTTTGCAATCCGGCATCACAAAGGTCATCCAGTACACATCCTACATAATTGTTCCAGATGATATCTGACTTACAGTTTCCACAGTAGAAACTGCCCTGAAATTGACAAATTAGTCAATAAATGAACCAATCTGCTTAACATACAAAATGTTGTTGAGAAAAATAATATTATCTTCACTGATTGTTTGAGCTAATCCTACCACTATGTGAAAGAAAGTAAATGCTCATGAACAATTAAAAAGCAATAATTTTGTTTAGCTAAATGGAACTAATGATTTTTATGCCTATACAAAATACATATTGTCTTAACATGATTTTATATCCATATAGGTAGCATAACAAGAATCACATGTTAGCATACTAATTCAATAAAGCAAATCTTTGCATCAGAGTGCAACAGATAAACAAAGAAGCAAGGTATTAAATGACAATCAAAGATATCAGGCTATTAGACAAGTCTTTGTATCAAAGTTTCAAACACAAAGATATCAGGCTATTAGACATATCTTTGTATCAAAGTGTCACTGACAATCAAATATATCAGGCTATTAAACATGTCATTGTATCTGAGTGCCACCAATAATCAAAGATATCAGGCTATTAGACAGGTCTTTGTATCAAAGTTTCACATAAAATCAAAGATATCAGGATATTAAACACGTCTTTGTATCAAAGTTTCACACACAAAGATATCAGGCTGTTAGACATATCTTTGTATCAAAGTGTCACTGACAATCAAAGATATCAGGCTATTAAACATGTCTTTTTATCTGAGTGCCACCAATAATCAAAGATATCAAGCTATTAGACAGGTCTTTGCATCAAAGTTTCACATAAAATCAAAGATATCAGGATATTAAACAAGTCTTTGTATCAAAGTTTCACACACAATCAAAGATATCAGCTATTAAACATGTCTTTGTATCTCAGTGCCACCAATAATCAAAGATATCAGGCTATTAGACAAGTCTTTGTATCAAAGTTTCATACAAAATCAAAGATATCAGGATATTAAACATGTCTTTGTATCTGAGTGCCACCAATAATCAAAGATATCAAGCTATTAGACAGGTCTTTGCATCAAAGTTTCACATAAAATCAAAGATATCAGGCTATTAGACATGTCTTTGTATCAAAGTTTCACACACAATCAAAGATATCAGGCTATTAAACATGTCTTTGTATCTGAGTGCCACCAATAATCAAATATATCAGGCTATTAGGCAAGTCTTTGTATCAAAGTGTCACTGACAATCAAAGATATCAGTCCATGGAACAAGTCTGTAGGATTCAGACTACAATTATTTGAGCAAGATACCAGTCTGAGGCTAGTGCCATACTATCTGAAAACAACAGCTAATGTATCAGCATGAAATTTTGAGGCTATATTGTCTGAAAGTTTCAAATTGCTGTGACATGCTCCATTTTGAATTCTCAGAAGTTTTTTACTTATTCAAAATTTTGTTTTAAAATTCTGTGAATTGCCTTATAGTGCCAGTGTGTGATAAAATCCCAATCAATCAATCAATCAATCAATCAATCAATCAATCATACTTTTCCATCTCTTGCTCATTCTGTACAGAAAATTAATTATTGGTTTTAGCCCTAGATAAAACAGCCCAAGTAGAATTTTTAGCAAAAGTTTCTGGAACAAAAATAATGTGGGGTGTATCTTAAATCATTTATTTTTTTTTAAATTAAAAATATTCAGCAAAATTTATCCAAATATAAAAAATCTTATCTAATATGACTGTCTACTTCTCCACTGTTTATGATTGTTCAAAGTTTGCCTCTTGGATAAATGCAGGACAAAGAAACAAAATACAGAAGACTGTACTATAGGTTGGAAATATAACACTTATGTTTACTGCATGTATTATTTCTGGCTTTTCTTGGGGCCCCAAGTGGCCTAGTGGTCTAAAGCACTCTCTGTTACAGATGACTGTCATCTCACCTCTGTCTGTGTTGGTTTGAGTCTAAGATTCAGCAAATGCGGATATGTGAGAAAGTTTGCCAGTTGCTTCTCGTGGGTAGGTGGTTCTTTCCATGGATTTCCTGGTTTCCCTCCACCATTAATACTGGCTGCCATGTATAGCCTATTGTGTGCTGAAAAATGGTGTTAAGCCCCAGAACAACAACAACTAGCTTTTCTCATTAATTTCTGGAAATAAGTGAAGATACCTACATAGCAAACAAAATTATGATTTTACAAGAATGCAGAGAACACTTACTATTGTATTTATACAGAGAACACTTACTATTGTATTATACAGAGAACACTTACTGTTGTATTTATGCATAGAACACTTACTATTGTATTTATACAGAGAACACTTGCTATTGTAATTATACAAAACACTTGCTATTGTATTTATACAGAGAACACTTACTGTTGTATTTATGCATAGAACACTTACTAATGTATTTATACAAAGAACACTTGCTATTGTAATTATACAAAAACACTTACTATTGTATTTATGCAGAGAACACTTACTATTGCATTTATACAGAGAAGACTTACTATTGCATTTTTACAGAGAACACTTACTATTGTATTTATACAGAGAACACTTACTATTGTATTTATAAATAGAACACTTACTATTGTATTTATACAGAGAACACTTACTATTGTATTTATGCAGAGAACACTTACTATTGTATTTATACAGAGAACACTTACTGTTGTATTTATGCAGAGAACACTTACTATTGTATTTATGCAGAGAAGACTTACTATTGCATTTATGCAGAGAACACTTACTATTGTATTTATGCAGAGAACACTTACTATTGTATTTATGCAGAGAAGACTTACTATTGTATTTATGCAGAGAACACTTACTATTGTATTTATGCAGAGAAGACTTACACATTGTATTTATGCAGAGAAGACTTACTATTGTCTTTATACAGAGAACACTTGCTGTTGTATTTATACAGAGAACACTTACTATTGTATTTATACAGAGAACACTTGCTGTTGTATTTATGCAGAGAACACTTACTATTGTATTTATGCAGAGAAGACTTACTATTGTATTTATGCAGAGAACATTATGCAGAGAACACTTACTATTGTATTTATACAAAACATTTACTATTGTATTTATACAGAGAACATTTACTATTGTATTTATGCAGAGAAGACTTACTATTGTATTTATACAGAGAACACTTGCTGTTGTATTTATACAGAGAACACTTACTATTGTATTTATACAGAGAACACTTGCTGTTGTATTTATGCAGAGAACACTTACTATTGTATTTATGCAGAGAACACTTACTATTGTATTTATGCAGAGAACACTTACTATTGTATTTATGCAGAGAAGACTTACTATTGTATTTATGCAGAGAACATTATGCAGAGAACACTTACTATTGTATTTATACAAAACACTTGCTATTGTATTTATACAGAGAACATTTACTATTGTATTTATGCAGAGAACACTTGGTATTGTATTTATGCAGAGAACACTTACTATTGTATTTATACATAGAACACTTACTATTGCATTTATACAGAGAACACTTACTATTGCATTTATACAGAGAACACTTACTATTGCATTTATACAGAGAACACTTACTATTGCATTTATACAGAGAACACTTACTATTGCATTTATACAGAGAACACTTACTATTGTATTTATGCAGAGAAGACTTACTATTGTATTTATGCAGAGAACACTTACTATTGTATTTATGCAGAGAAGACTTACTATTGTATTTATACAGAGAACATTTACTATTGTATTTAAGCAGAGAACACTTGCTATTGTATTTATGCAGAGAACACTTACTATTGTATTTATACATAGAACACTTACTATTGCATTTATACAGAGAACACTTACTATTGCATTTATACAGAGAACACTTACTATTGTATTTATGCAGAGAAGACTTACTATTGTATTTATGCAGAGAACACTTACTATTGTATTTATGCAGAGAACACTTACTATTGTATTTATGCAGAGAAGACTTACTATTGTATTTATACAGAGAACACTTGCTGTTGTATTTATACAGAGAACACTTACTATTGTATTTATACAGAGAACACTTGCTGTTGTGTTTATGCAGAGAACACTTACTATTGTATTTATGCAGAGAAGACTTACTATTGTATTTATGCAGAGAACATTATGCAGAGAACACTTACTATTGTATTTATACAAAACACTTACTATTGTATTTATACAGAGAACATTTACTATTGTATTTATGCAGAGAACACTTACTATTGTATTTATACAGAGAACACTTGCTGTTGTATTTATGCAGAGAACACTTACTATTGTATTTATGCAGAGAACACTTACTATTGTATTTATGCAGAGAAGACTTACTATTGTATTTATGCAGAGAACATTATGCAGGGAACACTTACTATTGTATTTATACAAAACACTTACTATTGTATTTATACAGAGAACATTTACTACTGTATTTATGCAGAGAAGACTTACTTTTGTATTTATGCAGAGAAGACTTACTATTGTATTTATACAGAGAACACTTGCTATTGTATTTATGCAGAGAACACTTACTATTGTATTTATACATAGAACACTTACTATTGCATTTATACAGAGAACACTTACTATTGTATTTATAGAGAGAACACTTACTATTGCATTTATACAGAGAACACTTACTATTGCATTTATACAGAGAACACTTACTATTGCATTTATACAGAGAAGACTTACTATTGTATTTATACAGAGAACACTTACTATTGTATTTATACATAGAACACTTACTATTGCATTTATACAGAGAACACTTACTATTGTATTTATACAGAGAACACTTACTATTGCATTTATGCAGAGAAGACTTACTATTGCATTTATACAGAGAACACTTACTATTGTATTTAT
The DNA here is from genome assembly GCA_016746295.1 of Potamilus streckersoni. Taxonomy (NCBI): domain Eukaryota; kingdom Metazoa; phylum Mollusca; class Bivalvia; order Unionida; family Unionidae; genus Potamilus; species Potamilus streckersoni. Next base: position 323,938 of record JAEAOA010000094.1, on the reverse strand, counting down.
ACATAGAACACTTACTATTGTATTTATACAGAGAACACTTACTATTGCATTTATACAGAGAACACTTACTATTGCATTTATACAGAGAACACTTACTATTGTATTTATACAGAGAACACTTACTATTGCATTTATACAGAGAACACTTACTATTGTATTTATACAGAGAACACTTACTATTGTATTTATGCTGAGAACACTTACTATTGTATTTGTGAAGAGAAGACTTACTATTGTATTTATGCAGAGAAGACTTACTATTTTATTGATGCAGAGAAGACTTACTATTGTATTTATGCAGAGAAGACTTACTATTGTATTTATACAGAGAAGACTTACTATTGTATTTATACAGAGAAGACTTACTATTGTATGTATGCAGAGAACACTGACTATTGTATTTATGCAGAGAACCCTTACTATTGTATTTTTACAGAGAACACTTACTATTGTATTTATACAGAGAACACTTACTATTGCATTTATACAGAGAACACTTACTATTGCATTTATACAGAGAAGACTTACTATTGTATTTATACAGAGAACACTTACTATTGTATTTATACATAGAACACTTACTATTGCATTTATACAGAGAAGACTTACTATTGTATTTATACAGAAAACACTTATTATTGCATTTATACAGAGAAGACTTACTATTGCATTTATACAGAGAACACTTACTATTGCATTTATACAGAGAAGACTTACTATTGTATTTATACATAGAACACTTACTATTGTATTTATACAGAGAACACTTACTATTGCATTTATACAGAGAACACTTACTACTGCATTTATACAGAGAACACTTACTATTGCATTTATACAGGGAACACTTACTATTGTATTTATACAGAGAACACTTACTATTTCATTTATACAGAGAACACTTACTATTGTATTTATACAGAGAACACTTACTATTGTATTTATACAGAGAACACTTACTATTGTATTTATGCAGAGAACACTTACTATTGTATTTATGCAGAGAAGACTTACTATTGTATTTATGCAGAAAAGACTTACTATTGTATTTATACAGAGAAGACTTACTGTTGTATTTATACAGAGAAGACTTACTATTGTATTTATGCAGAAAACACTTACTATTGTATTTATGCAGAGAACCCTTTCTATTGTATTTATACAGAGAACACTTACTATTGCATTTATACAGAGAACACTTACTATTGCATTTATACAGAGAACACTTACTATTGTATTTATGCAGAGAACACTTACTATTGTATTTATGCAGAGAACACTTACTATTGTATTTATACATTGCTTCAGTGAGAAGCAACCTCCATTATCAGTTGCACATTCATCAACATCATGGCAGACCTGTTTCTGAAGTGGGGCCAAATTTTGATTGATAAGTTTAAACACACGCTGTGTGATGTTCCAACCCATAGCATCTTCAAATGTTCCAGTAAAACCGTGTGGACAGGCAAGGCATTGATATCCGGGAGAAGTGTTGATACATGCACTGGAGTTCCAACAAGGGCCATATAAATGGCACTTAAAATAGAACACCAACATCACATTTGTAATTTCTTTGTGCCCATTTACTATGAGAATCAAATCTGTAGTGACAAATGTAATGAGTAGATTCATTTAAAACTATGAAATTAAAAGCCTAACTTGTGAAATACAGGATCTGATATGAGTGCTCAGTTTCCAATTAAATTTATATAATAAGTCAAATAATTTCTGTCAGAGATGAATAAAAATATGAAATTGAGTGACATCATTTTCATTTAAAATGAACAGAAATATAACAGTCTACTGCATTTACTCACTCAGAAGTCCTAATGCAAACTGCATAGACCTCAATCTGCTATTGCATAATGCACTAACAGATTTGGGTCCATGCAGATTTTAAGAATAACAAACAATGTGGACCCTTATCAGTTTTTGACCTTTAGCCATTAGACCAAACAAGTCATTCAAAGAGATTTATAGTCAAAATGCTGTAAAGAATTTTCAGGAATTAAACATAAATGCATTTCTTTTCCATAACTATGTATTCAAACCACCTCTGATATTGTTAAAAAAAAATTCCCATGTTCTAAATTTGGTAACAAACATATTTGGTCATGTTTGAGTTACCATGTTAATATGACAACAGTACAAACAATTTTTGCTATGACCTTTGACCCTAAAGCTGATATCATGAACACATAAAATCACTCAGTTTGTCTCAGACAATACCAAAATAACTACAATGTAAGTTTGGCTAAATCTATGATGTTTCAGTGGGACCTAATGAAATTTTTTTTCATGAATGACTACAAACTGGGTAACATGATAAATCTACATGTCTGTTAATCATGATTACCAAGTCATTAAAAATCATTACTCATGATTAAAAGTCATTAAAAACCTAAGATAAAACCTTTCATAAAGGCTGCTAAAAATTAACTTGTTTATCACCGTTTTCAGCTACATATTTCATGGCATAGTGGAGGTCAGCATCATTTTAGTACTGGAAATATTGAACCAATTTTAAACAAAACTGAAAAAAGTTGATAAGGCCAGAAACAAGATTTATGATGGCTGTGGTGCCATGTGGAGGTCAAATGAGCACTATTTATCTAGCATTTTAAAGAAAACCCAATAAGACCATCGGTTTAGGAGAAGCAATAAAAATTTTTTTAAATGTTAGTCAAGGCAGCCATGCTGGAGGTTGCATCAACATGATTTTAAAGACAAAAATAACTATAATAGTCTAAAAAAATTAAAAATAATAATGGCAATGCCATCATTTCAGGGAATTGACAAATTCTGGGTGATGTCTAATGTACATCATTTTCATTCAGAATAACTTGACATGATATTTTAGTGCAATCCCATTTCAGGAGTAAAAAATATTACCTCCATGACAGCCATATTGGATATCGGGCTAGTGCCATTTTCATTTAGAACCAAACAGACCTTGGGATGAATTTATTTGTTAAGTTTAAATGTCTTCCTTGAATTGAATCAAAATTAAATTGAATATTTAATCCATCATATTTACACAGGTTAAAGATCACATATTCCTCTTAGCAGATACACAGAGAAACATGCATATTAGTGGTGTTAGTGACTTCATTTTTTTTAATATTGTGACACAATTTTGATCTCACAATATCAATCTGAGACTGCCTGCAAAGCCAATTCAAGGCAGGTTGTAAATCACTAATGCATTTCCAAGATCTCATAAACATTTTATATAATTTATTATTATTTTGTACAGTACTGTTCTTGTAATGAATTTATTATTATTTTGTACAGTACTGTTCTTGTACTGAATTTATTATTATTTTGTACAGTACTGTTCTTGTATTGAATTTATTATTATTTTGTACAGTACTGTTCTTGTATTGAATTTATTATTATTTTGTACAGTACTGTTCTTGTATTGAATTTATTATTATTTTGTACAGTACTGTTCTTGTATTAAATTTATTATTATTTTGTACAGTACTGTTCTTGTATTGAATTTATTTTTTGTACAGTACTGTTCTTGTATTGAATTTATTATTTGTACAGTACCGTTCTTGTATTGAATTTATTATTATTTTGTAGAGTACTGTTCTTTTATTGAATTTATTATTATTTTGTACAGTACCATTCTTGTATTGAATTTATTATTATTTTGTACAGTACTATTTTTGCCATTAGTTGAAATTATGAATACCATAACTATATAACAACTTGAAGGAACAACATTGTATCAATGCATCAAGAAGCATTTGCATTGACTTTAGTATTATTTTGTACAGTATGTTTTGTATTCAAATTATTATTATTTTGTACAGTACTGTTCTTGTATTGAATTTATTATTTTGTACAGTACTGTTCTTGTATTGAATTTATTATTATGTTGTACAGTACTGTTATTGTATTGAATTTATTATTATTTTGTCCAGTACTATTCTTGCCATTAGTTGAAATTATGAATACCATAATTATATAACAACCTTAAGGAACAACAAACATTATACCAATGGCATCTTAATCCATTTCAAACTGTGCAGTACCATATATGCTCACTTATAAGTCAATTTGGGGTGTGTACACTGTCTGGGCCTTATGTCCCACTCACTAAAGGAAGTGAAGTGTCTCTCATAGTCTCACCTTTCCAGGTGTAGTGATCACTGTGGGACCATTGTCTGGCTTTGCTGGGCAGGAAATACTTGCATAAGGCCTCTCCTACACTCTTGTGTCCACAGCATCACTTTCATGTGGGTCCTCCTGTTTTCACATAGCCTGCTGTGTGGCACGACTGAGTACCCAGAGGAATAACTGAGTGGGCAGACTGGGCTTGTTAGCCTTGGCAGCAGCCAGTCTAAGAAAAACCCGGGTGGATTGAGCTCATAAGCTCAGACAATTCATCTAGGAGATGGAAACTCCAATTCCAAACCAACAAAGTGTCATTGGATGATGGCTCTGCTGCTTTGTGAATATCTTTGGGAGAAGGAAAGACTATGAGAGTAAACCCAGACAGAAAATCCAGAGTGGAGCCCCTAAGGCGGCTGGATGTCAACGACCACTTCATTCTGGCAGCTCCTGCATCCAAACTGATGCCAAATGTCATGCTGAGAATACCTTTGGACCCCACCAGCAAGGACCATAGGGAGATCCTGACATCTGGGCAGCCCAGGATCTCCATACTACATGCCCAGGCTTGTGCCCTGGGGAGGCCACTCCAGCCTCGCAATTGAGTGAGGAAACAATATGGAAGCTGGCAGTCTATGGGTTATAGGTCCCATCCAATTGGCATAGGGAAGGGGCTCCATGGATCAGCTTCAATGGTGGTAGGGATCATCAAGTCCCACTGGCTAACTACTACCCACCTTAAGCCTGGCAGCCCCCGTCAGTGAGGTGCCTGGAGCTCAACATGACAAACAGACGGAAACTCTGCACCAGACAAAAGAAACAAAAAACCATTAAAGAAGACTTCAGCTCTTCATTTCACAAGTTGAAACATGAACACCATGCATACAGGTATCTCTAATGATCTGAGGGAGGTGGATGACACCAGGAAGATGGCCATCATTGACATCGAGCTCACCAGACTAAATGTCAGCATAGCTGCTCTCCAGGAAACCAGGTTTGCCTCCAGAGGCTCCCTCAGAGAGGAAGAATATATATTCTTCTGGAAGGGCTGAGAACCCAAGGAGCCCCACTAGCACAGAATTGGCTTTGCCATAAAAAACCTCTTGGATTTGGATGAGCCTCCCTCAGGGAGCACTGAATGTCTCTTCTCCATCCACCCTGCTACTGCTGCAGGTCCTGTCAACATCCTCAGTGTCTATACCCCCACCCTCATAGCTCCAGAAGGCATAAAGGATCATTTATATGGGCAGCCGGATGAAAAGATCAAGTAATGTCCTAAGGACGAGTTACAATTCCTCCTAGGAGACTTTAATGCTAGAGTTGGAGCTGACAATGAGTCATGGCCTACCTGTCTCGGACATCATGGTACTGGGAAAATCATCAAAAAAAATGGTCAAACACGGATAGAGCTGTGCACCTATCATAACCTGTGCATTAAAAACACCTTCCTCAAGTGTAAGCCACAAAACATAGTGTCATAGAAACATCCCAGGTCTCATTAAAGACACCAACTAGACTTGGTCATCACCAGGCATTCTGCACTTCACAGCATCCTCTCCACCAGCAGCTACCACAATGCAGACTGTGACTCCAACCATGTGAGCACAGTCATGAAGACTATACAGCTACAAACCAAAAGGTTACCCTCACATCAACGCTGTGTAGATGTCTATCCATTCCAAGGTGGAGGAGTATGTGTCCATCCTGTATCATGCTCTCCAGGACTTGCCAGAGCATGATGAAACAGCCAAAGGAAACTCCATGAAGGATACCATCTTCAGCACAGCCATCTCCACATTTGGCAAGAAGGAATCACCCACCCATAACTGGTTCAATGCACACATTTTAAGGATTGAACCAGTAATTGAGGACAAACAAGAAGCCTTCATAGCTTACAAAAAAATGCCTTAATGCACACTTGTGGCCTCAGAAGAGCCAGGAGCACCACCCAACGCATCACTAGACAGTCACTTACCCCCCCCCCCGTGAATTCTCTGATGGGTGAGAAAATCACAGATCATGACCAGATGGGTGGAGCACTACTCAGAGATATACTCCCAAGAAACATCAGTCACTAATGTGGCCCATAACAACATACAGGAACTGCCCACTATGGAGGAACTCAAGTAGCTCAACAAAATGCCCACCTTTGAGAAGCTCAGTAAAGCCATAGACTCTCTCCCAAATGATATAGCCCCAGGTAGTGATAGCAGTCAGAAGCAAAAACAACATGGGAAACCGACATTGCTACAGCGGCTGCATGAGCTACTCTGCCTCTGCTGGAAGGAAGAAGAATGTGTGATGCCACCATTGTGACCCTCAAAAAAAAAACAAGGGAGACTGCAGTGACTAACAATTACAGAGGAATTTTGCTTCTCAGCATCATTGGTAAAGTGTTTGCCCACATCCTCCTCAGCAGGCTGCAGCTGCTGGTGGACCGCGTGTACACAGAATCCCAGTGTGGTTTCAGAGCAGGAAAGTTGACAACAGACATGATTTTCTCCCTCTGACAACTCCAAGAGAAAAGCAGAGAACAAAATCAACCACTCTACATGATGTTCATCGACCTCACCAAGGCCTTCATCCTGTTCAGCAGGAAGGGTCTATTTGAACTTCTTGGGAAGATTGGTGCCTCCCAAAACTCCACAGCATGACAATCTCTTTTCATGCTGATATGAAGGGAACAGTCCTGCATGATGGAACCACCTCAGACTCCTTCCCCATAAACAGCAGCATGATACAGGGCTGCATGTTGGCACCAACCCTTTTTGACATCTTCTTCTCCCAGCTACTGTCCCATGCCTTCAACATGTCCACTGATGGCATATATCTACACACCAGGTCCTATGGGAGGCTGTTCAATCTGGCATGGCTGCACTCAAAGACTAAAGTGAGGTGAGTACTCATCAGGGATATGATATTTGCTGACAACATGGCTCTTGTGACACATTGAGGATGCCCTCCAGAGACTGGGAGACTGTTTCGCTGATGCCTGCAAACAGTTTAGGCTTACTGTAAGCCTGAAAAAGACAAATGTCAGTACTCAAGATGTCACCACTGCCCTCTCCATCAAATCGATGGTGCCACCCTGGAAGTAGTCAACAACTTTATTTAATTGGGGTCAACAATCAGCAACACTCTTTCACTTGATGTGGAGCTGGAGAGAAGGCTTAGAAAGGAAAATACCATCATGGTCTGACTAACAAAGAGGGTATGGGAAAACAGCAGACTGACAGTGCACAACAAGGCTCAAGTCTACCAAGCCTGCATTCTGAACACTCTCCTATATGGAAGTGAGACCTAGAGCAAATACATGAAGCTAGAGGGTAGAATCAACTCCTTCCATATATGGTGCCTGAAATGCATCCTGAAAATTGGCTGGCAAGACCATGTCCCACACAACATGATACTTTAACATGCACGTATCCCAAGCATGTACTCCCTGCTGAGCAAATGTCACCTTCAATGGCTAGGACACATCCAATGCATAGAGGATGGGAGGCTGCCAAAAGAAATCCTATATGGCCATATTTCATCAAACTACCTTAAGTGTTTTTATTATTAGAGCTAGACTTTTGATAAAAGAAATCCAAGTCAAATAGTTCAAAAATATGTATAAAATGAAAACATTGTTGTAATGACCAAAAAATCAAATAAAGAAAAAAACAACAGCTCCACCAAATTTTATTTGTCAATACTGAGCGGCTTTTGTCCAATCTTGCTAACAAATTTCTTAGAATTCATAAAGGTTTGACAGGGCTAAAATTGACAGGACCGAATCATTATGTCCCCACTGCAAGGTTGAATTATCTTATTTGATAATAAAAATACTGACCACATCTATATCATAAACTGTCTTTTTGTATCTCTACAACTTTATACCCATGTGAAAATAAATGCATCAACCTCATCTATGTCCTGACAGTTCACTCCATCCCCTTCGTAACCAACTGGACAACTGTCACACTCATAAGTTCCATTCCCAAGATTATAGCATGATGTTTCAGGAAAGCATTTATCCATGATCATGCATGGACACTCTGTGGAATTGTTACATGCAATGCAGCGGGAACCATCTTCAGCTGTATACATGTTGATATCTTTGCATCTGTCACAACGATCATTCATTGAAGAAACAAAGTGACCTCTAGGACATAGTTTGCATGACCCCTGGCCAGGCGTGTCTTGATAGAAGCCATCTGGGCAACTATGACAGTACACTAGATATAATGAGAAAATAGTTAATTTAAAGATATACTTTATCAACCCAAAATTCCACTATTTACTTAGATTATCAACCCAATAATCCTTTACTTTATCAACCCAATAATCCACTATTTACTTTATCAACCCAATAATCCACTATTTATTTTATCAACCCAATAATCCACTATTAACTTTGATTATCAACCAAATAATCCACTATTTACTTTGATTATCAACCCAAAACTCCACTATTTACTTTATCAACCCAATAATCTACTACTGTATTTACTTTATCAACCCAATAATCCACTATTTACTTTGATTATCAACCCAATAATCCATTATTTACTTTGATTATCAACCCATTAATCCATTATTTACTTTGATTATCAATCCAATAATCCATTATTTACTTTGATTATCAACCCAATAATCCATTATTTACTTTGATTATCAACCCAATAATCCATTATTTACTTTGATTATCAATCCAATAATCCATTATTTACTTTGATTATCAACCCAATAATCCATTATTTACTTTGATTATCAATCTAATAATCCATTATTTACTTTGATTATCAACCCAATAATCCACTATTTACTTTGATTATCAATCCAATAATCCATTATTTACTTTGATTATCAACCCAATAATCCATTATTTACTTTGATTATCAATCTAATAATCCATTATTTACTTTGATTATCAACCCAATAATCCACTATTTACTTTGATTATTAACCCAATAATCCATAATTTACTTTGATTATCAACCCAATAATCCACTATTTACTTTATCAACCCAATAAGCCACTACTGTATTTACTTTATCAACCCAATAATCCATTATTTACTTTGATTATCAATCCAATAATCCACTATTTACTTTGATTATCAACCCAATAATCCATTATTTACTTTGATTATCAACCCAATAATCCACTATTTACTTTGATTATCAACCCAATAATCCACTATTTACTTTGATTATCAACCCAATAATCCATTATTTACTTTGATTATCAACCCAATAATCCATTATTTACTTTGATTATCAACCCAAAAATCCATTATTTACTTTGATTATCAATCCAATAATCCATTATTTACTTTGATTATCAACCCAATAATCCATTATTTACTTTGATTATCAATCCAATAATCCATTATTTACTTTGATTATCAACCCAATAATCGATTATTTACTTTGATTATCAATCTAATAATCCATTATTTACTTTGATTATCAATCCAATAATCCACTATTTACTTTGATTATCAACCCAATAATCCATTATTTACTTTGATTATCAATCCAATAATCCACTATTTACTTTGATTATTAACCCAATAATCCATTATTTACTTTGATTATCAACCCAATAATCCACTATTTACTTTGATTATCAACCCAATAAGCCACTACTGTATTTACTTTATCAACCCAATAATCCACTATTTACTTTGATTATCAACCCAATAATCCACTATTTACTTTGATTATCAACCCAATAATCGATGATTATCACTTGCACTCAAATGAATTTGTTTTCAAAAAATATTTTTTTGTGAGATATTGTCATTGCAGTTACCCTGAATATAATTTAATCTTGGTTATTTTGCACCTGACATCATGTCATGTGCGAATGATAGTTTTCTCAAGATATCTGTTGATTAGATCCCTTTTGTTTGCCCATTTTGTTGGTTGCAGTTTTCAGTTGATTAACATATTCAAACCTTCAAGCACAACAAACACAATTTGTTTCTCAGTCTTCATTTCAATGAACAATGTGGCGTGTGTTATTGGACATAAGCAATACATGCTACAGCATAGAAACCTACATTGCATATACTGAGTTCATGAATTTTATTCTTTAAAGCTCATGATAAAAAAAGAATAAATGATAAAATGCAAGATTAGTTTATTTCTTTATTTTACCAAATCAGTCTTTTGTTTATCTATTTTACTGCAATGTGTAGTGCAGGTGGAGGGCACAAATTCAATACTAATTTATTTCATTTCTTAAGTCCTGGGACATATGACATAGGTAATAAAAGTTTCACCAAAAGTTTAAGGTTAGGAAAACAAATTATTATCTTATTGTGCTCCAAAAAATAGGGTAAATATGGTAATCTTCCATTAGAATATTTATGAATCTACTTAATTATCCATCAATATTTACAAGAACATTCGTACTTAACTTTCCATCAGAATTTGCATGAATCTACTTAATTTTCCATCCAAAATTGCATGAATCTACTTAATTTTCCATCTGAATTTGCATGAAACTACTAAACTGTCCATCAGAATTTGCGTCAATCTACTTAACTTTCCATCCAAATTTGCATGAATCTACTTAATTTTCCATCAGAATTTGTCTGAATCTACTTAACTGTCCATCAGAATTTGCGTCAATCTACATAACTTTCCATCAGAATTTGCATGAATCTGCTTAATTTTCCTTAAGAATTTGCATGAATCTACTAAACTGTCCATCAGAATTTGCATGGATCTACTTAATTTTCCATCCAAAGTTGCATGAATCTACTTAACTTTCCATCAGAATTTGCATGAATCTACTTAATTTTCCATCCAAATGTGCATGAATCTACTTAATTTTCCATCCAAATTTGCATGAATCTACTTAACTGTCCATCAGAATTTGCGTCAATCTACTTAACTTTCCATCAGAATTTGCACGAATCTGCTTAATTTTCCATCAGAATTTGCATGAATCTACTTAATTTTCCATCCAAATTTGCATGATGCTACTTTTTTTCCATCGGAATTTGCCTGAATCTACTTAACAGTCCATTATAATTTGCATGAATCTACTTAATTTTCCATCATAATTTGCATGAATCTACTTAATTTTCCATCAGAATTTGCATGAATCTACTTAACTGTCCATCAGAATTTGCATAAATCTACTTAATTTTCCATCAGAATTTGCATGAACCTACTTAACTCTGTCCATCAGAATTTGCATGAATCTACTTAACTGTCCATCCAAAGTTGCATGAATCTACATAACTTTCCATCAGAATTTGCATGAATCTACATAACTTTCCATCAGAATTTGCATGAATGTACTTAATTTTCCATCCAAATTTGCATGAATCTACATAACTTTCCATCAGAATTTCCATGAATCTACTTAACTGTCCATCAGAATTTGCATGAATCTACTTAATTTTCCATCAGAATTTGCATGAACCTACTTAATTTTCCATCAGAATTTGCGTCAATCTACTTAACTTTTCATCCAAATTTGCATGAATCTACTTAATTTTCCATCAGAATTTCCATGAATCTACTTAACTATCCATCCAAATTTGCATGAATCTACTTAATTTTTCATTAGAATTTGCATGAACCTACTTAATTTTCCATCAGAATTTGCGTCAATCTACTTAACTTTTCATCCAAATTTGCATGAATCTACTTAATTTTCCATCAGAATTTCCATGAATCTACTTAACTGTCCATCAGAATTTGCATGAATCTACTTAATTTTCCATCCAAATTTGCATGAATCTACATAACTTTCCATCAGAATTTCCATGAATCTACTTAATTATCCATCCAAATTTGCATGAATCTACTTAACTTTCCATCAGAATTTGTATGAATCTACTTAATTTTCCATCAGAATTTGCATGAATCTACTTAATTTTCCATCCAAATTTGCATGAATCTACTTAATTTTCCATCAGAATTTGCATAAATCTACTTAATTTTCCATCAGAATTTCCATGAATCTACTTAATTTTCCATCAGAATTTGCATGAACTTACATAATCTCCCATCAGAATATGTTCCAGCCGGACAAGTATATTTAATCCCATCTAAACATACTGAACCAGCTTCACATGGGCTGCAGTCATCTGGGCAGTAGGTGTCATTACATATCACATAATGGTAAATTGGGCATATCTCAGCATACCCATTCTTACAGAGCTAAAAAAGGAAGAAATGAACCAGATTTGAAACTAAAAATTATAAATAAAATATTAATTCTATGAGAGATAGAGAGAGATAGAGAGTTACAAAAATTATTATTAAAGCAAATTAATGATGAGTATACTATTTATCCTGCAGATATGAATATCTTTTTATATCAATTATAAGTACATATGGCAAGCAAATGGAAACCTGGGTGGTGAATAAACACATTGGAAGCATGCAATAAACTCATTGTTTAAACTTACCCACCGGATATCAAATACAAAGGTTATTTTATAAGAAAGCAAGCTGACCTTGGAAGATGATTTTGGATTCTTTTAAGCATGCTAATTTAATTTAAAATAAAAGTCAGCCAATATAGGAAAGTCAACTTTGGTTCTTTTTACCAGTATTCACAGAAATTTTAAAAATAAACTGAAACATTGGAACAGATTTTAATGCAAAGCAATCTAGTGTTGTATGCATCAATATATCGATAATTCAGTATTTACCAGAAGATTTGGAGGAAAAAAAATAAAATCATTAAATGAATTTTGTGAAGGCCTGAAGAGATAATTAATTCACTAACAATTAACATGGATGAAGTTCTGGTGTACTTTGATCTCATTCCTGGATGGATTGTTGATGGGAATGGCCTTAAAAGTTGAGAATTTGATTGTTGTATCAAGTGTTAGTTTTTCATGGCTAAAAATATTCATGCACTAAATGTATGGATCAAATGTGTGCAGTAGATGGGTTATGTTGATGAGAAATCCTGCAGTGGATTAAATTGTTTGACCTCAAGTACACACTTAAATATTTGTTTAAATAAAATTTAAGTTTGTGTGCATTTTCTGACACATAATATTTGAACGATTTAAAAGGTGTCTCATAATTTATGATTTGAAGGAAAAAAACATGTCACAGAACATTCAGTGCACAAAAATTACTATGAAAATTAATTTCCTAACAAATATGATGTCCCAATATATATGGTAAATATGGTAATTAACTATGTCAACAATTGTATTCTAAATCTCTTTTAAGATAACCCCAAAACAGAGTTATAAGAAGACAGATTTATAGGAAAATGAGTTGAAGTGTGTTGTGATGTGATTTGGATTTTTAATGTAGCTTGAACAATTTTTCAGTCATTTCGCTATGATGTCCAGTGTTTCAGTTTATAGTGATATCTAGCACTGGGGCATCATGCTGCTGACTTGTAGCATGGTGCACCACCCAATCACATTATCCAGACACCAGGAAAACCAGTCCTAACACCAACCTCTTAATGTTGAGCACCAAGTGAAGTAACTGTTAGTACCATTTTTGTTAAGTCTTTTGGTATGACTTGGCCTATAATCAAACCCACAACCTAATGCATCCAAGACAGATGTTTGAACCACTAGGCCACCAGAGTGGTGTAAATGAGTTGAATAAAAGTATTTAGGTTATTAATCTTTGAATAAAAATACAAACTTTAAAAGACTAAAACACATTCTTACAGACACCACACATTCATTCTTACAGATATAGACACCACACATTCATTCTTACAGATATAAACACCACACATTCATTCTTACAGATATAGACACCACACATTCATTCTTACAGATATAAACACCACACATTCATTCTTACAGATATAACCACCACACATTCATTCTTACAGATATAAACCCTACACATTCATTCTTACAGATATAGACACCACACATTCATTCTTACAGATATAAACCCTACACATTCATTCTTACAGATATAAACACCACATATTCATTCTTACAGATATAAACACCACACATTCATTCTTACAGATATAAACACCACACATTCATTCTTACAGATATAAACACCACACATTCATTCTTACAGATATAAACACCACACATTCATTCTTACATATATAGACACCACACATTCATTCTTACAGATATAAATACCACACATTCATTCTTACAGATATAAACACCACACATTCATTCTTAAAGATATAAACCCTACACATTCATTCTTACAGATATAGACACCACACATTCATTCTTACAGATATAGACACCACACATTCATTCTTACAGATATAAACCCTACACATTCATTCTTACAGATATAAACACCACACATTCATTCTTACAGATATAGACACCACACATTCATTCTTACAGATATAAACCCTACACAATTATTCTTACAGATATAAACACCACACATTCATTCTTACAGATATAGACACCACACATTCATTCTTACAGATATAAACCCTACACATTCATTCTTACAGATATAAACACCACACATTCATTCTTACAGATATAAACCCTACACATTCATTCTTACAGATATAGACACCACACATTCATTCTTACAGATATAAACCCTACACATTCATTCTTACAGATATAAACACCACACATTCATTCTTACAGATATAGACACCACACATTCATTCTTACAGATATAAACCCTACACATTCATTCTTACAGATATAAACACCACACATTCATTCTTACAGATATAGACACCACACATTCATTCTTACAGATATAAACCCTACACATTCATTCTTACAGATATAAACACCACACATTCATTCTTACAGATATAAACCCTACACATTCATTCTTACAGATATAAACACCACACATTCATTCTTACAGATATAGACACCACACATTCATTCTTACAGATATAAACACCACACATTCATTCTTACAGATATAAACACCACACATTCATTCTTACAGATATAGACACCACACATTCATTCTTACAGATATAAACCCTACACATTCATTCTTACAGATATAAACACCACACATTCATTCTTCATTCTTACAGATATAGACACCACACATTCATTCTTACAGATATAAACCCTACACATTCATTCTTACAGATATAAACACCACACATTCATTCTTACAGATATAGACACCCAACATTCATTCTTACAGATATAAACCCTACACATTCATTCTTACAGATATAAACACCACACATTCATTCTTACAGATATAAACCCTACACATTCATTCTTACAGATATAAACACCACACATTCATTCTTACAGATATAGACACCACACATTCATTCTTACAGATATAAACACCACACATTCATTCTTACAGATATAGACACCCAACATTCATTCTTACAGATATAAACCCTACACATTCATTCTTACAGATATAAACCCTACACATTCATTCTTACAGATATAAACACCACACATTCATTCTTACAGATATAAACCCTACACATTCATTCTTACAGATATAAACCCTACACATTCATTCTTACAGATATAGACACCACACATTCATTCTTACAGATATAAACCCTACACATTCATTCTTACAGATATAAACACCACACATTCATTCTTACAGATATAGACACCCAACATTCATTCTTACAGATATAAACCCTACACATTCATTCTTACAGATATAAACACCACACATTCATTCTTACAGATATAAACACCACACATTCATTCTTACAGATATAAACCCTACACATTCATTCTTACAGATATAGACACCACACATTCATTCTTACAGATATAAACCCTACACATTCATTCTTACAGATATAAACACCACACATTCATTCTTACAGATATAGACACCCAACATTCATTCTTACAGATATAAACCCTACACATTCATTCTTACAGATATAAACACCACACATTCATTCTTACAGATATAAACACCACACATTCATTCTTACAGATATAGACACCCAACATTCATTCTTACAGATATAAACCCTACACATTCATTCTTACAGATATAAACACCACACATTCATTCTTACAGATATAAACATCACACATTCATTCTTACAGATATAAACCCTACACATTCATTCTTACAGATATAAACACCACACATTCATTCTTACAGATATAAACACCACACATTCATTCTTACAGATATAAACATCACACATTCATTAACATGAGCCAAGGATGAATTCTCAGGAACCTACTTGTATTGTAATAAGATCTATATATCCTGTAATGTTTTTAGTTTAAACATGTGCCAAAAATAGTGGAATGAATTATGACCAAATCTTACTCCCATATGCAAAAGTTCAATTATATTTAACATATTTAACATATTTTAAATTTTATGAATACCTAATTAACTTTTGACATTAAGAGAAATAATTATAGGAGAATCTCACATAACTCCACTGTTGAAGGTTGCTTAGACTCCTGTGTAATGATTAAGGCATATAGTGAATAGAGTGAACAAACAGTAACAAAACCATGTAGCTATAATCCTACTTTTTCAGTAGCTAAAATTGCAATCATTGTTTTTTATCTCTTTAGACATGATCTATCTGAAAATAATTTGGAAATTCTAATAAAATGTGTTTATCTGATATTCAGGATCTGTGTAACGAATACTGGCTATTAGTGTAAATGAAATCTTCGTAATCAATAATTTGCCAAATTGAATGTGTTTTGCAGTTCATGATAACATTCAACATTGATTTCTTGAGGATTTATCCAATATCTGGCAAAATATGTAATGCAACTTTAAAGCAACATAAAAGCTATATTTGCTTATGAAGGATAAATACACGATGTTATGGGAAGGAGACAACTCCAATTTTACTGCTGTATGTGCATGAGATTACTGCAATGACAAAGTTTTAAGTATATCAATAATTTATTCACTTTAACTGACTTATTAGGATCATTAAGGCTTATTAAGCATGAATGATAGTTGCTGTCAAACCAAAATTTTAATCTACTTTACTATCATTCTTCTTTCATGGTCTATGTTTATGGACTCTTTCACCTGCTATATCCCAAGGGAAAGGTGTACAATAGATACAAGGGATAAAATATTAAAGTAACACCACTGCTAGACTTTATTTTCTTTTTCTTTTCCAAAAAAAAATAATTTTTCAGATGCAGAATTATACACTACTAGCCTAATACACCATGGTTGAAATGCAATTATTCATGCTAGGCAGTAATACCTAATCCTCGGTGAGAACAGGAGGAACACCTGTTTAAAATGGTATGGTATGCTTCCTGTTCTAACAGTTGTATTGAGATACATCTTACATCTTGTGAAATAAATGCTTATTCTCTTTCTTCTCAAAAACCTGTAATCAAGCTAATAGTGACTAGATGTGTCCATACCATATGGCTAATCCAAATCCAAACAAGGGCAATAACTCTGTTAAATTTTTTTCAAATTAATTTTATCTTAGGGTCTCTTTAAAGTAAAGCATCATACCAACCTTGATCTCCATACATAAAGTCCTTGAAGTTCACTAATAAAGTCCTTGAAATATTATTAAACAGAGACAAACTTTGTGATGGTGAAGATGACTGTAATACTATTAACCTCAACATGGTTTGCATATAAAAAGTTTTATTCTAGTCCAATATCATACTTACCCAGCCTTTAGGGCATGCTTTGCATTCATCTGCTGCTCCAAATGAGTGTTCAGTTGGACTACGGTCACATGTGTCATTTTCCTGTGGTGGGTCACATCTGCCACATGGCCTCATACTGCCATCTCCCACACAGTAGTAACTTGTGTAACAGCGAACACAAGTCATATCATCTTAAATTTAACAAAATTAAGATGTACATGGGAATTCTATTAACATCTTTTCAGTCAATCAAAGGTTTTCTGCATATTACTGGAATTAATAATAATCTTTAACATCTTCATGTTAACCTCACCCAGTACATTCCAATGCAACAAAATGTAAAGAAAAGCGGAGTAAATTAATAGGAGGTAAATTACTTCAATTGAAATTCTGCAGAAGTCTGTTAAAAATGAAGCAGATGATTTTAAACCCCTAAATGACACATCTACTGATAAATCTATTATACAGTGTTGACACAATGTGCCTATAATATGAGGAATGGTTCCTAAGCTATGTTGGTTACAAGCAACATCCAAAATGAAGACATGAATTGATCATCAAGGTCCATAACTCTGTCAAAAATGAAGCAAAATTATCCCCCCTTACCCTTTTAGGCATATCTATATCAAGAAGACAATAAAATCACTTCCAAAATGAGGAGACGAAATTAACTGACATGCCTAACAATTCTGTAGAAAACAGAGTATAAAGGACAGAAGCCCTCTAAAGGTCATAGAAAACAGGTCTCGTACCAAAATGCACCAGGATGTTTTGCATGGCTCCCAAGCTATACTGGTTAAAAGAAACTTTGTGTGAAGATCTGAATTGATAGAAGAAGGATGGGATAAAGTGTTACAAACCATGTATCTCCATAAAAAATAACTGAAAAGACAAATTCTTACAAAGAAAAACATGCATTGCAAATATATCCATTTTTTTAAAATCGAGTTACATTGCAAACAACAAAGATCCTGATCTGCCATAGCATAACATTCCCACAGAGCAAGGTCCTTGTTGTTTGTTCTAGTGATTACTCCTATCACAGACCAAGATGGCATCACATCATGTGATAGCAGATCTGGGTCTGGGAAGTTTGCAGTTGGAATTGTCTTATAAGCAAGTGTGTACTGTATAAAAGACCTAAACATGGCACAGCATTGTGTATTATAAAGGGTAGCTGAGATGTACATCATTACAAAAAGGATGAATAGATGGACAGAAAGACTGATAGGTAAAGTGATTATTATAAGGGTTCGTTCATCTTGATGAAGTACAAGATTGAATATAATTTAATATATTTGGAAGATTTTCTTCATACAAATAAAATAATACAGTATGTAGAAGTGAACATGGCAAATATTATCACATAGCTGTCCATATTTATATTATTTCTGCCATGATAAACCAAGGGCAACTGCCTTGTAAATCTGCTTAAAATGTTGCTTACATTCTTACTGTATATAGTCATCTATAAGATAAGCCAAATTACAAAGACCCAGATCTTCCTGCACATAATGCACTGTGTTCGGAGTAATCAATAAAACAAACAGCATAGATCCTGATCTGCAGGCACATTATGCTACAACAGATCAAAATTTTTCTTGTTTGCAGTTTAATTTGACTTATAATATATACAGTGTTTACAATAGTCTATGTAGAAAGGCAGTGAGTCTCAATGCCCTAAATTAATGTATGCAGTCTTGAAATTAACTTTGTGACAAAAGATTTTATTTTTTTAATATACTTACCAAGACTGTGACTTCTAACCTTTAAACCCTGAGACTGAAAGGTTGTCTTTATTATTATAAGTACAAGTCAATCACAAAGCTTGGTCAAGGAACTTACTTTGGAAAAAATGTTATGGTTATCCAGAAAACCAATTTTTCTTTCTGACACAATGACCTTGAGGCCTCTTAAATACCTTTAACTGAAAGCTTTGGTAAAGCTAGGACTAAAGTTATTATGAAAAATCATTTGTTCTTTCAGGCAGTGACCTAGACCTTTGACCTTTTCAACCACAATCAATAGGCTTCTTCCTGAACCCACTGCAAACCATCCACAATGTTTACTCAAGGTATTTGATGTAAAAATAATGATATCAAGCAGAAACAGATGCTTTTATTTCAGTAACAGTGACCTTTCTGTTTCACCTTTTGATTCCAAAATCATTTGTTTATTATTATTTATTTCAAATACAATCCATCCACAAATTTTGGTCCATGTTTGTTTTGTAAAACTTATATTATTGTGCAGAAACCATTTTTCTTCTTTATGTCACAGGGACCTTGACCTTTGAATTTTTGAATCCAAAATCAATAGCCCAGTTTGGTAAATGCATCTTGAAAGTATGTCCTTTGATGTGCTCTCCATTGGTGATGATAAGAAAAGTATAAACTGCCACTTTCAAGGAGCAATTTCGAACAATGGCTAGACTCAGCAAATTGCCAACCTTAGAATTTATGTTGAAATAACAAATGAACCAGTAAAATACTTCAGAATTGTGCAGGGTACAATACCAATAACAATGTCTGGACAACTAAGTAAGATATGGAAGTTATGTGTTGAGTTGTCAAATCTACAACCACACTGATAGTGAATGATTAACAATATAATACCTGTTCAAATAAAAAAAAAACCAACATGTCAAATCTACAACCACCACTGATAGTCAATGATTAACAATATAATACCTGTTCAAAAAAAAAAAACCAACATGTCAAATCTACAACCACACTGATAGTCAATGATTAACAATATAATACCTGTTCAAATAAAAAAAAACCCAACATGTCAAATCTACAACCACACTGATAGTCAATGATTAACAATATAATACTTGTTCAAATAAAAAAAAACCCAACATGTCAAATCTACAACCACACTGATAGTCAATGATTAACAATATAATACCTGTTCAAATAAAAAAACCCAACATGTCAAATCTACAACCACACTGATAGTGAATGATTAACAATATAATACCTGTTCAAATAAAAAAAAACCAACATGTCAAATCTACAACCAAACTGATAGTCAATGATTAACAATATAATACCTGTTCAAATAAAAAAACCCAACATGTCAAATCTACAACCACAACTGATAGTCAATGATTAACAATATAATACCTGTTCAAATAAAAAAAACCCAATATGTCAAATCTACAACCAAACTGATAGTCAATGATTAACAATATAATACCTGTTCAAATAAAAAAAAACCAACATGTCAAATCTACAACCACACTGATAGTCAATGATTAACAATAAAATACCTGTTCAAATAAAAAAAACCCAATATGTCAAATCTACAACCAAACTGATAGTCAATGATTAACAATATAATACCTGTTCAAATAAAAAAACCCCAACATGTCAAATCTACAACCACACTGATAGTGAATGATTAACAATATAATACCTGTTCAAATAAAAAAACCCCAACATATCAAATCTACAACCAAACTGATAGTCAATGATTAACAATATAATACCTGTTCAAATAAAAAAAAAACCAACATGTCAAATCTACAACCACCACTGATAGTCAATGATTAACAATAAAATACCTGTTCAAATAAAAAAAAAAACCAACATGTCAAATCTACAACCACACTGATAGTCAATGATTAACAATATAATACTTGTTCAAATAAAAAAACCCAACATGTCAAATCTACAACCAAACTGATAGTCAATGATTAACAATATAATACCTGTTCAAATAAAAAAAACCCAATATGTCAAATCTACAACCAAACTGATAGTCAATGATTAACAATATAATACCTGTTCAAATAAAAAAAAACCAACATGTCAAATCTACAACCACACTGATAGTCAATGATTAACAATAAAATACCTGTTCAAATAAAAAAAACCCAATATGTCAAATCTACAACCAAACTGATAGTCAATGATTAACAATATAATTCCTGTTCAAATAAAAAAACCCCAACATGTCAAATCTACAACCACACTGATAGTGAATGATTAACAATATAATACCTGTTCAAATAAAAAAAAAACCAACATGTCAAATCTACAACCACCACTGATAGTCAATGATTAACAATATAATACCTGTTCAAATAAAAAAACCCAACATGTCAAATCTACAACCAAACTGATAGTCAATGATTAACAATATAATACCTGTTCAAATAAAAAAAACCCAACATGTCAAATCTACAACCAAACTGATAGTGAATGATTAACAATATAATACCTGTTCAAATAAAAAATACCCAACATGTCAAATCTACAACCAAACTGATAGTGAATGATTAACAATATAATACCTGTTCAAATAAAAAATACCCAACATGTCAAATCTACAACCAAACTGATAGTGAATGATTAACAATATAATACCTGTTCAAATAAAAAATACCCAACATGTCAAATGTACAACCACCACTGATAGTGAATGATTAACAATATAATACCTGTTCAAATAAAAAAAAACCAACATGTCAAATCTACAACCAAACTGATAGTCAATGATTAACAATATAATACCTGTTCAAATAAATAAAACCCAACATGTCAAATCTACAACCACCACTGATAGTGAATGATTAACAATATAATACCTGTTCAAATAAAAAAAACCCAACATGTCAAATCTACAACCACCACTGATAGTGAATGATTAACAATATAATACCTGTTCAAATAAAAAATACCCAACATGTCAAATCTACAACCAAACTGATAGTGAATGATTAACAATATAATACCTGTTCAAATAAAAAAAACCCAACATGTCAAATCTACAACCAAACTGATAGTGAATGATTAACAATATAATACCTGTTCAAATAAAAAAAACCCAACATGTCAAATCTACAACCACCACTGATAGTGAATGATTAACAATATAATACCTGTTCAAATAAAAAAACCCAACATGTCAAATCTACAACCAAACTGATAGTGAATGATTAACAATATAATACCTGTTCAAATAAAAAAAACCCAACATGTCAAATCTACAACCACACTGATAGTCAATGATTAACAATATAATACCTGTTCAAATAAAAAAAATCCAACATGTCAAATCTACAACCACCATTGATAGTGAATGATTAAACAATATAATACCTGTTCAAATAAAAAAAACCCAACATGTCAAATCTACAACCAAACTGATAGTGAATGATTAACAATATAATACCTGTTCAAATAAAAAATACCCAACATGTCAAATCTACAACCAAACTGATAGTGAATGATTAACAATATAATACCTGTTCAAATAAAAAAACCCCAACATGTCAAATCTACAACCAAACTGATAGTCAATGATTAACAATATAATACCTGTTCAAATAAAAAAAACCCAACATGTCAAATCTACAACCACAATGATAGTCAATGATTAACAATATAATACCTGTTCAAATAAAAAAAACCCAACATGTCAAATCTACAACCAAACTGATAGTGAATGATTAACAATATAATACCTGTTCAAATAAAAAAAACCCCAACATGTCAAATCTACAACCACACTGATAGTCAATGATTAACAATATAATACCTGTTCAAATAAAAAAAACCCAACATGTCAAATCTACAACCACCACTGATAGTGAATGATTAACAATATAATACCTGTTCAAATAAAAAAAACCCAACATGTCAAATCTACAACCAAACTGATAGTGAATGATTAACAATATAATACCTGTTCAAATAAAGAAACCCAACATGTCAAATCTACAACCACCACTGATAGTCAATGATTAACAATATAATACCTGTTCAAATAAAAAAAACCCAACATGTGAAATCTACAACCACACTGATAGTGAATGATTAACAATATAATACCTGTTCAAATAAAAAAAAACCCAACATGTCAAATCTACAACCAAACTGATAGTCATTGATTAACAATATAATACCTGTTCAAATAAAAAAAACCCCAACATGTCAAATCTACAACCACACTGATAGTCAATGATTAACAATAAAATACCTGTTCAAATAAAAAAAACCCAATATGTCAAATCTACAACCACGCTGATAGTCAATGATTAACAATATAATACCTGTTCAAATAAAAAAAACCCAATATGTCAAATCTACAACCACACTGATAATCAATGATTAACAATATAATACCTGTTCAAATAAAAAAAACCCAACATGTCAAATCTACAACCAAACTGATAGTGAATGATTAACAATATAATACCTGTTCAAATAAAAAAAACCCCAACATGTCAAATCTACAACCAAACTGATAGTCATTGATTAACAATATAATACCTGTTCAAATAAAAAAAAACCCAACATGTCAAATCTACAACCACACTGATAGTCAATGATTAACATTATAATACCTGTTCAAATAAAAAAAACCCAACATGTCAAATCTACAACCACACTGATAGTCAATGATTAACAATAAAATACCTGTTCAAATAAAAAAAACCCAATATGTCAAATCTACAACCACGCTGATAGTCAATGATTAACAATATAATACCTGTTCAAATAAAAAAAACCCAATATGTCAAATCTACAACCACACTGATAGTCAATGATTAACAATATAATACCTGTTCAAATAAAAAAAAACCCAACATGTCAAATCTACAACCACACTGATAGTCAATGATTAACAATATAATACCTGTTCAAATAAAAAAAAACCAACATGTCAAATGTACAACCACCACTGATAGTGAATGATTAACAATATAATACCTGTTCAAATAAAAAAAACCCAACATGTCAAATCTACAACCAAACTGATAGTCAATGATTAACAATATAATACCTGTTCAAATAAAAAAAAACCAACATGTCAAATCTACAACCAAATTGATAGTCAATGATTAACAATATAATACCTGTTCAAATAAAAAAAACCCCAACATGTCAAATCTACGACCACCACTGATAGTCAATGATTAACAATATAATACCTGTTCAAATAAAAAAAACCCAACATGTCAAATCTACAACCAAACTGATAGTGAATGATTAACAATATAATACCTGTTCAAATAAAAAATACCTGTTCAAATAAAAAAGATGACAAAATATATTTCACATGAAATTTAGATGTAATTTAACTGTATCCATATAAGCACTGAATTAAATATTTGTAATACTTAATTCTTGTTTATCTGAATAAAAGTATATAAATTGTTGTAAATTTATTTGCTAATATCATGTAGCAAGTGTCTTACTAGGAATATTACTTATTGAATAGATTACATCTTTTGTTCTGTGCATAGACAGACACATATGAATACATGGCATACATCCCTATTTAAAGGGCAGGAGGGGAAGCAATATAAGTTGCATGCTTTCTCAGACACAACCATGGGTAATAATTATCAATCTCCTGAGCACAAAACTCCAAATCAAAACTAAAATTTTCAGATTGTATAAATTTTACATAAATAGATGCTTACATTAAAAGTATGGACTTCATGTGAGATTTTTGTGTAAATAATCATAAAAAATTAGAAAAGACATGCACATAACTATGATTTAATTTGTACGTAAAATGTAGTATTTATAAATATGCCTCTTTAAATTGATAAATTGACTCAAAAATATGTATTGAAGCAGCACTGTTCATGCAACTTGATAGTAACCACATCTAACAACAGTTCCTTGTTCCCAATGATTTTTAATACAATGCACACATACGTGTATTATGGAAATCAAAATTTAAGGGTACATAAATTGAACAGCATACAACATCTGAAAATGGGACCCCGAGTGGCTGAGTGGTCTAAATTGCTGTCCATTATAGATCACTGCCATCTCACCACTGTCTGTGTGTGTTCGAGTCTAAGATTCGGCGAATGTGGATATGTAAGAAAGCTTGCCAGTAGCTTCTCGTGGGTCGGTGGTTCTTTCTGGTGATTTCTCGGTTTCTTCCTGCACCATTAATACTGGCCGCCATGTATAGCCTATCGTGTGCTGAAAAATGGCGCTAAGCCCCACAACAACAACAACAACAACATCTGAAAATACTATTTTAATCCTTTTGTTTTTTTTCTTTTAAAAGTATCCAACTTACACAGACATTGATTGTTTTGACAATGTTAAATTATGCGTCACCTAATAGTTTTAAATCTTTCCCACATTTAATATGTCTAATAAAATCTCTGGTTCTGGTAACCAATGCTGTTACAATACTCCCTAGAAATGACTAATGCTTGCTTTTTGCAAGCATGATAACTCTCCAGTTACTGTTTAAGGGAGGTAAATAATGTTATCGAACTGGGCTATGCGCTTCTTTGTTTTGTCAAACACAATTTACTAATATATAAAATGTGGCTAAGGTAAGTACTGTAGAACTGAAGTTATCATGCAGACAATATCAAGTTATTGGATAGATAGATGGACAGATGGACAGAGAGACAAGGTCAATGCCTAATACACTCTGTCAAAGGATTTCTTACACATAAATTTACAGCAATGTGCAACAAATAGAGGCTTGCCTTATCATCACACATGGACTTATAATGGAAGACTTAAAATAATGGAGCTACCAAGTTTTCTTTGCCCACATTAGAGATGTACCTGACAAATTCCATTGCTGTGAATGAAAATAAAGACTACATATATTTAACATTCAGATGAAAGTCTTATTCAGTCTACTGAAAATGCTGTTGCCATAGAATCTTCATTCAGAGGACTGAGAAGAGAATACTGTTGCCTAATAGTCTTGATTCTGAATAATGAGAAAAATGTTGCCTTATAGACTTGATTCTGTATACTGAGAATACTGTTGCCTTATAGTCTTGATTCTGTATACTGAGAATACTGGTGCCTTATAGTCTTCATTCCATATACTGAGAATACTGTTGCCTTATAGTCTTGATTCTGTATACTGAGAATACTGTTGCCTTATAGTCTTCATTCCATACACTGAGAATACTGTTGCCTTATAGTCTTAATTCTATATATTGAGAATACTGTTGCCTTATAGTCTTGATTCTGTATACTGAGAATACTATTGCCTTATAGTCTTCATTCCATATACTGAGAATACTGTTGCCTTATAGTCTTGATTCTGTATATTGAGAATACTGTTGCCTTATAGTCTTGATTCTGTATACTGAGAATATTGTTGCCTTATAGTCTTCATTTTGTCTATTGAGAATATTGTTGCCCTATAGTCTTGATTCTGTCTATTGAGAATACTGTTGCCTTATAGTCTTGATTTTGTCTATTGAGAATACTGTTGCCTTATAGTCTTGATTTTGTCTATTAAGAATACTGTTGCCTTATAGTTTTGATTCTGTATACTGAGAATACTGTTGCCTTGTAGTCTAGCCTCGTGTATCGATCCAGAATCCAAATGTGGCTTCCGAGCAGGCCGGTCAACTGTAGACAAGATCTTTTCCCTACGTCAACTGCAGGAGAAATGTCATGAGCAGCAGATGCCCCTCTACATTGCCTTCATAGACCTGACAAAGGCGTTTGACCTGGTCAGCTGGAGCAGACTCTTCATGATCCAGGAGATGATCAGATGCCTCCCTCGATTGCTTGCTGTCATTACATCATTTCACCAGAACATGCAAAGCACCGTTTGCTTCAATCGTGCAACATCAGAGGCCTTCCCAGTCAGCAGAAGAGTGAAGCAGGGTTGCATCCTTGCACTGACCCTCTTTGCCATCTTCTTCTCCATGCTCTTTCAGTATGCCTTCAAGTACTGCAGTGAGAGAGAGTACATCTACACCAGGGCAAATGGCAAACTCGTCAACATCAAACATCTCCGTGCAAAAACCAAAGTCACAGGTTTTCATCTGTGAATTGCTCTGCGCCAACATTACAGCCTTGACATCACATATGGAGGATGGACTTCAGCAGCTGGTATATCACCTTACCCATGCCTGTAAAGAGTTTGGATTGACCATTAGTTTGAAGACGAATGTCATGGTGCAGGATGCAGACTCCCCTCCAACCATTGCCATTGATGGGGACAACTTTGAAGTTGTTGAGAACTATACATACCTTGGGTCCACCATCTCAGCTAACTATACATTGATCCTGAGGTGAACAGCAGGATTGCTAAGGCAGCAGCAGTTATGGCAAGACTAAACCAGAGGGTCTGGAACAATCTCAGCCTCACTGAGAAGACCAAACTGCATGTCTACCAGGCATGTGTGCTCAGCACACTCCTCTACAGTAGTGAGGCATGGACCACCTACACGAGTTCTAAAAGGAAACTCAATATCTTCCATCTGAGATGTATGCGGCACATTCTGTGCATCCATTGGCAGGACAAGGTACCCAACACTGAGGTTCTGAAATGGGCTAGCATAAATAGCATGTTCCCAATCCTCAGCAAGAGGTGTCTTTGCTGGCTTGACAACAGAAGAATGGATACAGGCCAAATTCCCAAGGACCTGCTATACAGCGAGCTACAAGAAAGCACACAACTGACTGGACAGCCATGTCTGCGATACAAAAATATCTGTAAGAAGGACATAAAAATGGCCAACATCAGCATCAACAACTGGGAGAGCTGTGCTAACAACTGCTACAAGTAGTAATTTGTTGTCAGACAAAGCACGCAGAAAGCAGAGGAAAGGATAAAAGCAAACCTCACTACAAAGTGAGCCAGGAGGAAGGCAAAACAACAACAACCTCAACAAGAATCAACCTTCACATGCAGCAAGTGCAACAGAGACTGTCTTGAAAGGGTCAGACTCTTCAGCCACTCACAATGATGCAAAGAAGAAACCAGAATCTACACCAGAGTCTTTTGAAGACGGATGGATGCCAACCATAGTCTTGATTCAGTCTGCTGAGAATACTGCTGCCTTAGTTTTCATTCAGTCTACTGATAATACTGTTGCCTTATAGTCTTCATTCAGTCTACTGAGAATACTGTTGCCTTATAGTCTTCATTCAGTCTACTGAGAATACTGCTGCCTTATAGTCTTCATTCAGTCTACTGAGAATACTGTTGCCTTATAGTCTTCATTCAGTCTACTGATAATACTGTTGCTTTATAGTCTTCATTCAGTCTACTGAGAATACTGCTGCCTTATAGTCTTCATTCAGTCTACTGAGAATACTGTTGCCTTATAGTCTTCATTCAGTCTACTGATAATACTGTTGCTTTATAGTCTTCATTCAGTCTACTGAGAATACTGCTGCCTTATAGTCTTCATTCAGTCTACTGAGAATACTGTTGCCTTATAGTCTTCATTCAGTCTACTGAGATTACTGCTGCCTTATAGTCTTCATTCAGTGGCTAAAAGTTCTTTTGCCTTTTACCATATATACTCACTTATATGATGAGCCAAACAGCAAACTCCAAAGACCCAGATCAGCAGTTACATAATACATTGGTAAATCTGTGTCTGTTCAGTTTGTTAGGAATACTCAGAAGAATAAACAACATAGATTATGTTCTGCAGGTACAATATGCCTCAGCAGATCAGAAACTTTCTTGCTTGCAATTTGACAACTTATAAATGAGTACATATGATAGTATTCACTAAGTCTACCCCTAAAAATTTCACTACCTATAATTACATTGCAGAATGACAGATATATTGCACAGATCATTATTACCATGTATACTCACTTATAAGTCCAGTCAAACTGCAAAGAACAAAAATCCTGATCTGCCATAGTTAATGTGCCTTCAGATCAGGGTCTATAATACTTGTTCTATAGATTACTTTTAACAAACTACAGATCTTCTGGTGCATTATGCTATGACAGATCTGGGTCTCTTCATTTTGCAAGAGGACTTGATTTATAAATGACTATAGATGGTATAACATGGTGCAAGTGGCTAAGTAGTCTAATGTGCTCACTGTTACAAATGACTACCAATAATAGTCACATTTCAGTGTCATCTCTGAGCTACTGATTTAAGATGGTCTCCCACTGTCTTTTCAGGGCAGTCTGCTGGGTTGCCTTGTGATTCTGAAATCTGCAAAACCCTGCTACACACCATCTGTCAAATCCTGCTACACACAATCTGTCAAACATTGCTACCTACAATCTCTCAAACCCTGCTACATAAATCTGTCAACCCCTGCTACATAAATCTGTCAAACCATGCTACATACAATCTATCAAACCATGCTACATACAATCTGTCAAGCCCTGCTACGTATAATCTGTTTTTGAAATCTATCAACCCTGCTATATACAATCTGTTTTCACATGAAGAATACTTTCTGCATGTCACTGCTTTTTACTGACAAGATAAAAACAAATAAAATCAAAATGGTTACACATTAAACATGGACATGGATTTTTTACTCACAAAACTTCTGCACTGTCTGTGAGCAGCCAGAAAGTTCCAGTCTCAGTGCTATTCCTCCATACCAGGTATTTGGATGAATTCTGATTCTTATGCCAAGTATTGGTGGTTCCAAGTCCAAGGTTACAATGGATGTCTGGTCAATGTTACCCAGGAAAATCTGATTAAATAAATACATTTGCATGAAAAAAAAATAAAGATAAAATATATTTTAAAGTTTTGTTGTTTCCACTTATATGAAATTTGAAAGTTTTAGCTTCCACTTAAATGAAAGTTTAAATTTTTAAAGAAATTGTGAAGAATATTAAATTTTTATGTCTTCTGCCAATTAATTAAGGTAGCTTTAAATATCAAAATTCAGATTATACTGCAGGCATCTGAATTTGATTTTGTCTCAGATGGCTTGGGTGATAGAGTACACAGGTGAGACTTGTGAAATTTTGGGTTCAAGCCCCAGTCTAGCCATGCACGTTTGTCATTTTAGTGTAATGGTATCATCAGCTCTTTCAAGACCTCTAAGAAACTGATAGTCAAACACTGCAACTTAAAAAGGGTAATTATGGCTAATAAAGCCATACAAATTTATCTCCCAGAGGCAGCATATTGTGCTATTGGTAAATGTATGAATCAAAAGAGATTTGTATGTTGAGTGCATTTAGTACATCCAGGTTTAAGCCTTAGTCCAGACATTCAAATTTTTTTCTCTGACACCTAAAGACTATAGTGCATATGCTTTTAATGTTAAAGAGTGATAGATGAATTTGTGAGCCTATCCTTGCTCATTCAATCCTTATTTACATAATATTTTCTTTAAAAATTTTATATCTAAATCTGAAATGACACAGTTTTTAGGACATCAAGTTACTTTTTCTTTAAAAGCAATTACTGTACTAACATTTTAAATGGTAGTTTTACAGGTATTTTTCTATTAGTATGAATAATTAATGAGAGTACTTACAGATTCCCCATAGTCATTGTAATAGGGTAACCACACCCCAGATATGCCATCTGTATAGGACACATTAAATGATGTAACCCACATCGGCTCATCAGACCGTCCCTGTAGATGTATCTGGGTGAACTTGAACGGTTCATCCATCAGCACTTCAAAGAACTGATTTTTATCATTACTTCCAGCAACCCAACCACCTGGATGATTCAGTACACCATCTATCAATAATTTTTATACAATGTATTTGCATAAGAAACAAATGTCATAAAACTGCACATGATTATCTTACGTGGCATAAACTTTAACATGATCATCTTACATGTCATAAAATTCCACATGATTGTCTAACATGTCATAAAATTCCACATGATTATCTTACGTGACATAAACTTTAACATGATCATCTTACATGTCATAAAATTCCACAGGATTATCTTAGATGTCATAAAATTCCACATAATTGTCTAACATGTCATAAAATTCCACATGATTGTCATAAAATTCCACATGATTGTCTTACATGTCATAAAATTCCACATTGTCATAAAATTCCACATGATTATCTTACATGTCAAAATTCCACATGATTGTCTAACATGTCATAAAATTCCACATGATTGTCTTACATGTCATAAAATTCCACATGATTGTTATAAAATTCCACATGATTGTCTAACATGTCATAAAATTCCACATTGTCATAAAATTCCACATGATTATCTTACATGTCAAAATTCCACATGATTGTCTAACATGTCATAAAATTCCACATGATTGTCTTACATGTCATAAAATTCCACATGATTGTCATAAAATTCCACATGATTGTCATAAAATTCCACATGATTGTCTAACATGTCATAAAATTCCATATTATTTGTCATAAAATTCCACATGATTATCTTACATGTCACAAAATTTCACATGATTATCTTACATGTCAGAGTATAATATGGGTTCAACCTTGAATAATGTTAGTAAGCATCCCCAAAAATTTCAAATTGTGCTATTTGACTAAAATTGTATGTCACTTGACAATAATTTTACATAAAATATTAGGCGATAGTTTGGAATTTTGTGTAATTTCATGAAAACCATAGTTCTAGATAATTTGGAAATATTTAGATATTCTCATCACTTGAAATGATTTATAAAACAGGGACATTTTTGTTTCATTTAAAGTTAATAAGGGACAGGCCATTTAATTTTCTAGAACACTGTTTGGTAATTTTAAATATTTGTTCTAAAATCATGAAAAAAAAATCTTGCTCTGATTTTTAGAAAAATAAAGAATTAATGTTTTATATTAATTGAACAAATATAACTGTTTTGAGGTTAGTAAAATAATATCCAAGTTTAAATGAAAATCCTCCTGACAAAAAATAAAATGGCTGGTCAGTAAGTCCTATAAAGGTGTATCAATCCCTAAAGTCATGCAATCATAAAAATAGTACCTTTATCAGTAAATGTTTCATTTGATGTCTAGAACACTTTCTGTCTACCCCCCCCCAAAAAATAAAAAAATTAAAATGAAAATAAAATAAAATAGACCACTCTAATTGCTTAGTGGTTACAGAGTCTTCCTCAGATGAGGGAGGTCACAGGTTTGCACCCTGGCCGAAATATACCAAAGACTTACAAAAATGGTACCTACAGCTGCCTCGCTTGAAATTAACAGGTTAGTGTTAGCACTGGTTGGCCTGGTGTCAGGACAATGTGACTGGGTGGGACATCATGCTGCATGTTTATGGTATGATGCCTCAGTGTTAGAAATCACTATAAAACTGTCACACTGCAGACATTGTAGTGATATGACTGGAAATTTTTTAAAGCTATGTTAAACTCTAAATCATACACACATACACATGCACACACACACACATACACACACACACAGGTAAAATATACCTCCTGTGTAGTTTAGCCTTCCATACACAGCTGATGTTTCAGGTGAATAATCAGATGATGAGTAAAGCTGATCAAAACGGACAAATCCACTAGATATCCCAAGGTAGTCCTTACAATCTGTTAAAAAATGAATAAGTTAGATACAGTAACTATCCATGTACACACACACATGCACACATACACACACACACACACACACACAGGGTACAGCAACCCTCTTTCCTAATACCTCACTCCAGAGATCCATACTGAGTCTTGTCTTTAAATACAAGGAATGAAATGATTAAAATAAACACACTAGTAAGTGATAGAGTATGCATACAAAAATCAAAGCTTCTCCATTATTCTCTCCATAAATATATCAATGCATTTCAACAGAGCCAAAACTTACCTTTAAGAGAAGATTTCTATAATCAAAAAGAACAAGAAAAAAAAAGGAATGAAAAAATCCTGAAAGGTTGAAAATACATCATGGAAAACAGAAAGTCTTGCTGCATTAGTACACTAACTCATCAGTCTTGTTTTCTTTTACAGACCATGACAAAACTACCCCTTATGGGGGCCTCGAATGGTCATAAGCATACACTACTACAGATCACTGCCATTTCATGTCTCCATGGGTTTGAGTCTCAGGTTTAGTCAATGTGCATACATGAAAAAACTTGCCAGTAGCTTATCGTGGGTCAGTGGTTCTTTCCAGGGTTTATCTGGTTTATTCCTCTACCAATAATACTGGCTGCCATGTATAGCCTATCATGCATATATCCAGCATTTTATACAGTACCATACTTAATTATATTATCATCTTTAAAATATGCATGTAATCAGTATTTTATACAATACTATGCTTAATTATAACTCTGTCATTGCCTGTCCCAAGCTCCGATGAAAAAGGAAAAGGGTTAGGCAAGGGGCTAGCAACCCCTCCCTGTAAAAAATGTCAAAGCTACAGAAACGCCAACTGACAAAACTACAAATGTTCCAGAAATGGGAGAAGATGGACCTCCAGCAGAAAACTGTATGACGCCGAGTAGTGAAAGCCAACCTAGAAAAGCTACCAGGTCGATGACCATCATATCTTCACCTGAAAGGAAGAGAGGCTGGCCTAGAAAAACCTGGTGGTGGGACCAAAAGAAGACAGGCCACACGTGGGGACAGCTGGAGAGACTTGCTCAGGACCAGTATGGCTGGAGAGAGTTTGTTGGTGACCTATGCCCCAGCAGGAGACAAAGGTATTGATGATGATGATGATTATACTTATATTTATATCATCCATACCATATGCATTTATCCAGTGTTTTGTGCATATATCCAGTATTTTGTACAGTACTAAACTTAATTATATAAATATCATCATTACCATATGCATATATCCAGTATTTTATACAGTGCTATAATTATTTACATCAATATCATCTTTACCATATGCATATATCCAGTATTTTGTACAGTGCTATAATTATTTACATCAATATCATCTTTAGCATATGCATATATCCAGTATTTTGTACAGTGCTATAATTATTTACATCAATATCATCTTTACCATATGCATATATCCAGTATTTTGTACAGTGCTATAATTATTTACATCAATATCATCTTTACCATATGCATATATCCAGTATTTTGTACAGTGCTATAATTATTTACATCAATATCATCTTTACCATATGCATATATCCAGTATTTTATACAGTGCTATAATTATTTACATCAATATCATCTTTACCATATGCATATATCCAGTATTTTGTACAGTGCTATAATTATTTACATCAATATCATCTTTAGCATATGCATATATCCAGTATTTTATACAGTGCTATCATTATTTACATCAATATCATCTTTAGCATATGCATATATCCAGTATTTTATACAGTGCTAAACTTAATTATATCACTATTATCCTTAGCATATGCATACATTCAGTATTTTTTTACAGTGCTATACTTAATAATATCGATATCATCCTTACCATATTCATGTATCTAGTATGTTATATAGGATCATACTTAATTACAGTAAAATCTGTTATGAGAGACTGCCCATTCTCCCAACAAAAAAACAGTCTCTCAAGACAGGTCATCTCTTATAGTAGGTTTGTAGAAAAAGACCAATTTCCAGGGTCCAGTTTCAAAATGATTAAGGAAAAAATAATCACAATCACTACATTTATATTCCATTCTTTCTTAATAGTTCATGCAAAAATATTGTATGCATTCATTTGAAAACAAAATTATATTGCAATAAGGATATCACATTTACATTTGAAGATCACATGTATTAACATATAAAATCATTTCTGATTTACTCCTTTTCCTTTACAACACTCTAATTTCTTTTTCATTAAAATCACATTTTGGGGAGTTATCAGCTCTTTTTCACTTCTTTTAGTTACAATAATTATTTTCTCCAATCTTAATATTTTTCTCTGTTTACTTGGCAGTACTTCCATTGTTATTAAGGTACTAGGTATTGACATTATTAGTTCTCAGTTGTAATATCATCCGTAAAGACAGTTTTGACTGGACTTTGGCAAAATATGACAAATCTGTACATGTGCATTGTCTATCTAACAACTAATGAAATAAAAAGAAACACTTATCTCAATCAAAAACAAAATCATTTACTCTGAGATAAAAGTTACAGGTTTAATAGAGAAATGCCATATTTACCCCCTGGCAACAGGGATTAACTCTAAAATCAAACACTATATGCAACTACTGGCTAATTGCTGGAATAATGTACATGTAATTTAATCTGGTTTACAAGAAAATACATAACAAGCATACTTACAAAATTTCAGATATTGGTAGCAAGCCTACTTTTTTAAAGAATGGTATAAACTGTCATTGTTACAGGGATTAAATAAAGGTTGGTGAAGGATGATGTTTATCCCCATTTTTATGATGCAGCCATTCATAGCAGTGTTAAAGAGCATATTTTGCCAAGACACTGTAGTCACTGGTCACATTCAGCAGGTGGTCAGTCACAACAGAGTGTTTATATAATAAAATTGATCCATGCATTACAATTGTGGTTCAAAATGACAGTGGTCATTCATAGCAGAGGTCAATCATAACAGGTTTTACTGTATATTTATATAATCCTTACCATGTGCATATATCCAGTATTTCAAATACTGTACTACTATACTTAACTATATCAATATCTTCCCTATCACATGCATGTATCCAGTGTTTTTTAAACTACTATACCTATTTATATCAATCTCATCTTTACCATATGCATATATCCAGAATTTTATAATTACTTATATCAATATCATACTTACCATATGTATGCACCCAGTATTTTGGTATTCTTAGGAACAATTCTCCTGTGTCATTGTCAGGAATAAGTTGGATATCAATTTTTCCAAATTCTACATCTACAATACAGCTGTTGTCCAGTGTAAGGTTGAAGTAAATGGTTGTGCCTAATCGTGGATTGCCACTGTCCATTGCCACGACTTCAAATGAAATCATTGTGATCTTTGTGTACACATCCTTCCAAATGTCCAGTCCAGCATCATACTCTAAAGGTGAGCTGTACAAATAAACATGTTTTAATACAACAGTAATGCAAAACCATCTTATCTGAAGCTGACCTAAACACAAAACTTAACTGGATAGATGGAGAGACACATAGATGTGATTGATAGAGAAAAGGATAACACTATATTCCCTATCAAATGTGTGGCAGGTAAAAAAAAAGAATAATAAAACACCTTTCAAATTCAATAATGTGAATGTTAATAATTTAAGAAATTAAATTCAGCTTTATTATTTTTGAATGAACAAAATCTTTTTCCACAGCAAATTATGAAAAAAAATTCTTATTTTGTAAATCAACATGAAAATTTTTTAAAATATTTTTATGTCTTGTACTGTAGAATAAAGTTATATATTAGATACCCCTTGCTCAACACAATGTCTATACATGCCATAATAAGTATATGCCCTCTTTATGGTGAAGACACACAAGATATATTCCTTACTGTTCATACTTTTGCTATCACTGCACCCTAAAAAGTTTTGCCATGGTAAAACCAAAACTCTCCCCCATTCTGAATTTAAAAGAACTTTACATCCAGCATAGCTCATATCTTGTTTTCACTTATTTTCATGGGTTACATAAATCTAAAACATCTAACAGTTTCTTTATTCAATGTGACCATACTGAGGGACACAAATACATCTTATAAGTGGAGAGCTCCCATCACCAAGGAAGCTAATTCTTCTAATGTGTATACACATATGCCATGGAAATTGTTTATGATATTGTTTGTCATATAATAATGTTTACCCAAAATAATACTGCTTTTTTTTTACCACACACTGTATATGCCACATTTTATAAAGTAAATATCACATAATAATTTTGAGTTCAGCTATATGTAGATAATTTTTAGCAACAAAACTAGAATTCTGCCTACCTGTATGAAATTTCAGACACAGTGTAGAAAATCTTGGCATTCATATCCACATCAGGATCCGTTACAGACATGGTCACTAAAGGTACAATGCTGAGCACTGGACAAGGCATAAGCCAGAAAACTGTTTGATTTGTTTTGGGGCAGTTGTCATTGATATCCAAGACTCTTACCTGTAACATTAGGACAAGAAATAATATTCAATATACATTTAAAAATTAATATTTATATGACCAATGGAAAATATTTTCAGGAAAAAAGATCTCTCTTGCATAAAAAACCTAGTACATGTGTCAAAGTCAACATAGCATAACAATATAGAGTTGACACACAAAGAAAAAAAGGATGTTCCAAATGATAATGCCTATGTCACACCATGTACATGCGAGACAAAAGATGGACAGTTTGAAATCAGACTGGTTAATAATTTGAGACTTACTCTTATGATAATTTGTCCTGGCTTTGAACTAAAAGTGTCTCTAATCTCCAAGGTTATTGTGTATACATCCATAACTTCCCTGTCAAGACCTGTGGCCAAAGTCAGAAGAACAGTGATGTTGGAGAAAGTAAAGTTTTCTGGATCTGTGATGTTAGGCTCAGAAACTTGTACAACCGGTTCAACACATTCTAGAAGATTTTTAAAAGAAAATAATAAGTTAATTCTCTATTAAAATAAAATGTGATCACCTTAAGAAAACTGAATAGCAAAATCAGATACAAGTTATAAAAATAAAACACAGCTTAACAAGTTGAAATCTTATACTAAAAGCTACAAGAATTTTTTTCAGAAAATGTTAATGGGGCATGTGGATGAATATCCTGGCAGATCACATAATACCTAGCTAAGAATATATTTATGTGTTGTACTGTAGACACTACTAACGGCGTTATTGATTTTCCAAGGGCTGACAACTCCATCATCCTGCCAACTGCATACTTGTTCAGTTAACCCAACATCTGCTATTGATTTTCCAAGGTCTAATAACCCCATCATCCTGTCAACTGCATACTAGTTTCAGTTCACCCAACAGTTATTATTGATTTTCTAATGACTGATGACTCTATCATCCTGTCAACTGCATACTAGTTTCAGTTCATTCAACAGTTGTTATTGATTTTCCAAGGGCTGACAACTCCATCATTTTGTCAACTGCATACTAGTTTCAGTTCATTCAATAGTTGTTATTGATTTTCCAAGGGCTGACAACTCCATCATCCTGTCAACTGTACATTAGTTTCAGCTGCATATGAGCTAGATGCTCTAAACACTAGACCACTGGAT
This sequence comes from Potamilus streckersoni, assembly GCA_016746295.1. NCBI lineage: Eukaryota > Metazoa > Mollusca > Bivalvia > Unionida > Unionidae > Potamilus > Potamilus streckersoni. The sequence goes on along the minus strand of JAEAOA010000094.1, from coordinate 285,393 downwards.
CAGTTTTCACAGAAAGAATTCATTGTGGCAGGTTTATTGTAGCTAAAACTAAGGTCAATTAAATCAATTAAGTGTTACTTTTGTTGCAAACCAATTAGATTAAAGAGTGAATTAAGACAGAACAGTTACTCAAATCATTTATCATTTTGATAAGAGAACTGAGACATTTAACCTCAAATACAGATGTCCAAAAAAGGTAAAGCCAATTCATTTGAAAAATAAGTTTAATTTTCTTAAAGTAGCTTAAATTGTGGTGAAATGAAGAAAATAAGCATTGCTAAGAACAAAAAAAACCAACAGTTAAAAACTTTTGATGAAGTCCAGCACTTGATTGACATTGATAAGGACTACACTGATGATAAATCAAAGACCAGTACTAAAAATATCCTGTTTTCTGAGCGACAAAAAACAAAATCATAACTCTTGACCAGCAGGAAATAGGTTCTGCTATTAACAGTGATGATCCACCAAAAGGCACTGCTTGCCATTAACATTGATGATCCACCAAAAGGCACTGCTTGCCATTAACATTGATGATCCACCAAAAGGCACTGCTTGCCATTAACAGTGATGATCCAACAAAAGGCACTGCTTGCCATTAACAGTGATGATCCACCAAAAGGCACTGCTTGCCATTAACATTGATGATCCACCAAAAGGCACTGCTTGCCATTAACAGTGATGATCCACCAAAAGGCACTGCTTGCCATTAACAGTGATGATCCACTAAAAGGCACTGCTTGCCATTAACAGTGATGATCAACCAAAAGGCACTGCTTGCCATTAACAGTGATGATCCACCAAAAGGCACTGCTTGCCATTTATGAAGCCATATTTGGATTGGAGAAATGACAATATGACTAGAAAGCTATATTTAGATTGAAAAAATGACTGATGTATCGTGGATGATATCCTCATCGATGAATTTTCATGCTCAAAATGTCGCCAAAATTACTAAATGACTTAAACTTAATTCATACTGAATTTTGTATCCATTTGATATGTGCCATAAAGATTGATCTGTGTTTATCCTGAGTTCAGGAAGAGTCAATATTTGATATTGCAAAGAAATCAAAGGGAGACAAATACATGATGGTGAAATAGGAAAGCTGATCAACTGATAAACTGACTGACAGTTTCACAAGTTATGGTAACATAGAGAAGAATTTGACATAAATAGATCACCCTATGCATGATAAGTATTATGCTGCTTGTTGATACAAATTATTAAATAGTTTTTAAGCAAAATGAATTAAGCCATTTTATGTATGCTGACTTGAAAATTCACTCAGCTATAGACATAGATATCATATGTAATGCTGTATGGACAATAATCATAATCTTTGATCTACAGATTTATAGGTTTCATTTTGATTTTAAACACAAGCCATCCATAAATTTTGGTCAATGAACATATTGTAGGACAAAAGTGATTGGGCAAAACCCATATTTATTTAAATATAACTTTTGATGTTCTTTGACTTTTTCGCCCAAAGTTAATAAGTTATTTACCTATCATAAGCACAAATCCTCCACAAAAAATGATTTTGGCTCATGGTCTAGAACAAACGTCATTGTGCAAACCCATAATTCTCTGAGTCAAAATGACCTTGATCTTAGATCTCTTTTTTATGCAAAAGTCCTCCACAAAAACTAGTTAAGGTTTATAGTCTAGAACTGAAGTTATTTCACAAAAACCCATTTTTATTCTCTACAATTAACTTTGATATTTGGCTTATTCATACCTCAGTTACTACTGGAGAAGAATGCATGTTCTGCTAGTAGAATGTAACTACAGGGAAGTATTATGAAAGAAACATTTTACTCCAAAAACTGTTCCTTTTTCAAATACATAATCAGAACATAATACCTTTGATATGATGTGATTATGATTTTTAAAGTAGCTTTAACAGTTTTTCAGTCATATCGCTATGATGTCTGCAGAGTGGCAGTTTATAATGATGTCTAGCACTAGAGCATCATGCTGCAGACATGTAGCATCATGTCCCACGCAGTCTCATTATCCTGACACCAGTCCTAACACTAACCTCTTAATGCTGAGCGCCAAGCGAGACAGCTGTTAGTTCCATTACTGCAAGTAATACCTTAGAAGAACAGGTAAGACATTATGGGAGTTACATTCCCTTACCTTGAAGAAAGGCCCAAGGTAGGCAGTTTACAACTCAAAAGAAATATACAGGATGGAGAAGTGACTTCGTAAGTACAGATGCAACTGATTTAGAAATATACCCCCACCCCACCCCCTGTTGGCCACAGCAAATCCAGCAAAAGTTGAAATGCTGTGTCACAGAGAAGCAGCCAACCAACCGGGAAAGTAGCCTATTAATGAAGCTATAGGTCCCATGAGGTCTAACTGAGCCTTCTGAAAGAATATTCTTGGAGGAAAAAGCTAAAGAAAATCTATGTCATCCCTTTCATGCTTTATATAATGTTTAGTAAAGAACAGTTGTATTTGCATGTTATGCTCATGGCAACTGCCCTGTATACTAACTTCATTTGGTTTTCTACATGCAGAGTGAATGACCCATTGCATCAAAGACAATAGATCCTGAGCTGAGATATAGATGTTTCCACCTGTTAAATAAATGAGATCTTCCAATGGCTTGGTTCATTTCTGGAACCTCAAAGCCCTCACTGATTCTTGCAGAGGATCCTGAGGTGAAAGTTCAAATAACTGACTGCCCATGATAAAAATAAGTTCTCTGCAATTAAAGCTGGATTCATTAGCAGTAAAATCAAACCATCATGACAGAACTATAGATAGTTTGGGGCAACTAATATGGCATGTATTTCACAGATTATATCTGCTGTAACTAGGAAGTTGCTTTTAAAAGAGATGCAACAATGATGCTTGAAACTGAATTTGGAATGCAGCCTTATTTAACCCATCAGAACCTATGGACGATTTCATTTGGTGTACAAAACCAAGGCCCTTGGTTGTGGTATGTCAAAGTCTACCAGTAGTTCATAGAGGTCTTCATTTTGTCTTGTACCCTCTTTTTCATGATGCCAAAATGTGTCTGAGATTGTGAAGCAGTAATATTGTATAGTGATGAGATTGTTCTCATCCAAAAGCCACAGGAAAAAGATAGCCAACTTTGGATAAGAATACTTTAAGTGACATTATGTGTTCCTGCTCACACCATTGTAAGAGAACTTCACTTCCCTTCATACACTTTTAGAGTGGTGGGCCTTCTTGTCTGAGCAATTCTGTCCAACATTTTTGGTAAAATATTTGTCCCTTAGGTATTGTTTGATATGATCAATATGCTAGTTAAATAGGTCTGGGTGAAATGCCCTCGGGGTTGTTCAGTTAATGAAATTTCCCCTGTGTAGTTGAACAAATTATTTACATATGATTTTTTTTCCACCTGAGGAGAGCAGGCAAGATAACACAAAATTCCAGTTCCCTTATCTTTCACATGATCATGGGAATCCGATGTGTTGGAGGCTAATAATATGTTTCCTTACCATTCCAAAGAGTGTCAACTGCAAATACCTACAGAGTTTTGCATTCCACCTTATCCCAAACAGATTAACAAGTAGCCCTAATGGCTACATATTCAATTGACTACAAGGAATAAACTAACCATTCAGTTTGGATTAGTTGATTCCATTGGGATGGGTCCATTACTTCAATGATGTGATAAAGCTGAATGTAGTTTTACTTACTTAGATAATTCACCACTGGGGATATGCTAGACAGTAGGAGTACACCCCTTCCATGTGGCATGTCCTGCTGCCAATGAAATGCATTCACTATGACCTTCATGTCTAGGAAAGACAAAACTGGTCCTAAGGAGGCCACAGCCACAAAAGGAAGTGTACATCCAGGCCTTTTTTGCTGGTATCCATATAAATCATTATTCCTAAAGCCTTTACATGAAAGGAAACACATTCTGAAAGCCAGGTAAGGTGAGCTCTGTCCTCATAGAATCAGAGACAAGGAATGTTTGGTATGTAAAGCTTCAGTTGCCACTTGGACAACAGGATCATCTGCAATGGTCCCATGTACATGTGACTCATGACTAAGAGATCTACTGAAAAGACTTAGTAGTCAGATGAATTCTCTGACTGAGATGCTATTCTTTTCTTCTATTGAAATAAGCTTCATTGCTTATTTATGTGGAAGACAGACCCTGTTCACATGTGTTTTGAACTCCATCCCTGAGTGAGTGACTGAGATGCAATTCTTTTCTTCTATTGAAATAAGCTTCATTGCTTATTTATGTGGAAGACAGACCCTGTTCACATGTGTTTTGAACTCCATCCCCAAGTGAGTGACTGAGATGCTATTCTTTTCTTCTATTGAAATAAGCTTCATTGCTTATTTATGTGGAAGACAGACCCTGTTCACATGTGTTTTGAACTCCATCCCTGAGTGAAATGTGTTCTAGCTGATACTGACTTCAAGAAGTGAATTCAGTGATTTCAAGTCTTGGCTTACAATATAACTAGACTGATGGAGAAGAAGTGAATTCAGTGATTTCAAGTCTTGGCTTACAATATAACTAGACTGATCTTTTACTCCAAGATGGAAAAGAAGTGAATTCAGTGATTTCAAGTCTTGGCTTACAATATAACTAGACTGATCTTTTTGCAGTATATCATCCAGGTAGACTGATGTCACAGGTTTGAAAAGACTGATGTCACAGGTTTGAAAATTGTCCCTTTATGAGATATTACTTTGTCCAAGAGTCTGATATTGAGCCAAAAGGGAGTTCATAAACTGGAATAATGTATAAGTTTGACTTGTATATTGGAACATGGAGGAATGCATCTTGCAGATCTAGAACCGGCTCAGCATCTTAATTCTGAAGAATGAAAAGGTTGATGGAGCTTAAGTCTCTAACTGGTTAATATCTGCCATTGGCCTTTGGTAGCAGAATGTTAGCCCTTAAATTATCATTTGGTATATCTGTAGCAATAGGGAGCCTGGAAAATGGCTGAGGGGCACTGATTGTTATCTGGAGCCATTCCAAGACAAATTACAGGATCATCGATTATCAAGATGAAGATTTTCCAATTCCAAAATGTAACTTAACTGTCTTCTCCATTTTGGGATAATATAAAAGTGTGGCATGAGAATGTCACTTCTTCATTTTGTAAGGAGACTGGTGTAATGTTAAACTAGGGTGAACATGATTCTCCATCTCTGATTCTTGTCATCATTGTCCCTTGAAAACTGTTTTGCATTTAAATGCAAATAGCAACTATAAGGGTGTTTCTGCATTGGGCATACCCTGGAAGGGTCCTTCCCACTTTTCTGTCCAAGTTCTAGAAAGATCACTATGGTCTCTAATTCTAGGCCTGTATGATATCTGTTTCCTTTAATGCCTGCTTATGGACTTTCTTCACATGACCAATGAAGATCATGTTATATGGCTGTGACCTAAGGAATAATGTTCTTTGATCAAATTGGAAGTGGACAGTCATTAAAGGCATAGTGTCATACTATTGGCAATTATGTAGCCATGTTCAGCACATGTGTCCTTCATGACACTGATTCCCAAACATAGCTAGTGGACATAATGAAAGCTATACTATTTTCTGCTTGCTGAAAGCCTGACATGGATAACAGGTCAAGCAACGACTCTACTGCAGTTACATTCCAGCCTAAGTGTTGAGTGTCATTGAATGCTTAAAAATATATTGACTTCCCTGTTGATGATTGGGATTTCTATATAAAACACAAGTACATATCTTTCACTGTACACTTTGATAAAATTAGAGGGTAGTCACTGCTGTAAAAAGAATAATCTATTGATGTTTGTAACAATGCAGTAAATCTGCCATTCTACCTAACTGTGGTAAATTCCTGTTTGTGGAGTGGGTTAGGGTTATCAACTCATGCCTGGACTTTTTATTCCCAAGTTGAAGCTGATATCATAATAATAAGTCATGACAGGCTGTCCTTTCAGCATTGGTTGGTGACAGCAATGGGTTGAGATGTAACCATAAAGGTACCAGGTCAGCTTAGATCAATCATAGGTATGGACTGCCTCATAACCATAGACTGCAATGGGTCCATAATACAAAATGGGCACTATGGTACTAAACTGGCCATAATGTAACATCAACCTATATATGACAGTATACTAAGTGGGTTCTTTCCTCTGAGTGCCAAGATAGGACATGCAATATTGGATCATCATGACATCATCATAAATGATAGTATACTAAGTGGGTTCTTTCCTCTGATTGCCAGGATAGGACATGCAATATTGGATCATCATGACATCATCATAAATGATAGTATACTAAGTGGGTTCTTTCCTCTGAGTGCTAGGATAGGACATGCAATATTAGATCATCATGAGTACTCTCCATGGGTATTGATTTAGGATTGATCAGATTATTATTATTATTATGACTTTATTTAAAGAGGGTAACTCAATTAGCTAAGAACTAATTTACCTTGAGGCCCTCATTCAAAGGAATTTATTTATATTTGCTGCAACTCTGAAGCCATTGTACATACTGGGTTTGGAAAGAGGAAATAGAGTGGGCATTTCTAAACTCAACTGGAATATTATTCCAGAGCAAAGTTCCAGAGTATTGGAAACTTTTTTTAAATAATTCCTTATTTGGTTTGGGAATCTTGTAATGTTTGGTAGACATTGATCGCAGGTGGGGAGTATTTCCAGTTAGCCTATACTTGAATAGTGGTTGTAAATATTCAGGAGCACTATTATTGGCTATCCTGTAGATTAATTTGGCTTTTCCTAAACAGATTCGGTCTTTGATAGGTAGTATTTTTAACTTACCAGCTAAATTTTCCTTGCTTTTTTTCTGGATTGATAATAACTCAAAAGCTCTTTTTTGGAGATGTGCCCACTTTGCTAAGTTTTTATCATTTGAATTACCCCATACTGTATTACAGTAGTCTAAATAGGGTTGTATGTAACTGTTATAAAATAGTTTTCTGTGCTTTTCCTGGAGAAAGTGTCTTATCCTACTAAGAAGCCATAAACTTGAATTGACTTTTTTACTGATATGTTTGATATGTTCAGTCCATGATAGGTTATTATCTACCAAAACACCAAGTAGACTATCGTGACAGACCATTTGCAACCTTTTATCCTTCCATATCAGACATAGTTCATCACTATCAAGTTTTGTTCTTTTTTTCCGTGTTGAGATAAGTAATATTTTAGTTTTACCAGTAATAAACACCATGCCATTGCATGTGCACCAGTATTCTAGTTTGTTTAGGGCATTCTGTAAAGAAATTTTGAGTTCTTGTTTTGTGTTTTGGATGTCTGACAATGTTGTGTCATCTGCATAGAGATCTGAAGATGACACCGAGTCATTTAGTACAAGTGGTATGTCATTAATAAATAAAATAAACAGTAATAGACCCAGAATTGAGCCTTGTGGTACTCCACATCTAATTGTTTCAGGTTCAGACAGAACATTACTAATATAAACATGTTGTGTTCTCTCACTTAAGTATGAAGTAAACCATCTAACTGTGCTTTCATCACATTGGTAGATTTTCAGTTTCTTCAAAAGGATTTCATGATCTACCATGTCAAAAGCGTTCCTGAAATCTACAAATACAGAACCTAGTATTCTACCTTGATCAGGTGCTTGAAGCCATTTATCAGTTAGGGAGATCAAGGCAGTCTCATATGAGTGTTTCTGTCTAAAGCCTGATTGATTAGGGTATAACAGAAAGTGTTTGGTATGATATGAATGAATCATTGACATGCTTTTCAATCAATTTTGACAAGTTTGGTAGTACTGAGATTGGCCGGTAGTTATCAACATCATACTTAGGACCAGATTTGTGCAAAGGAGTTACTTTTGAAGTTTTCCATATTTTGGGAACAGATGAGGATGCAATACTTAAATTGATTATGAATGTTAAGCTATCTACAATAGCAGAGGCAGAAGATTTAATGAGGCGTGGACCAATCTGATCAAATCCTGTAGCTTTCTTAGTATCAAGTTCACTGAGGTATTTCTTAACAAAGTTTTTTGAAACTGGTGGGATGGAGAAACATACCTCCTTAGAGATTTTGCTGCTGCAGAACTTTTTCAGTTCAATAAAGTTGTTTTCTATCACTGGTTCTTTTAACTTTGTGGTAATGTTGGTAAAAAAAATCATTGAAAACATTTGCAATGTCATTGTCATCAGTGACTATGGTTTCATTTACCAGAAGTGAGTGGATTTTATTTATCTGATCTTTGTGTGTTCCTCCAGTGAGTTCATTGAAGACTTTCTAAATGCAGTTTTTGTCACTCTTTTTGTTTTCAAGCAATGATTGATAATAATTTTGTTTAGCTTTTTTGATCATATTTGTTATTTTATTTCTCCATACTTTATATTGTGCATGGTTTCCCATAGCCTTAAATTGGTCTCTTGGTTTTAGAGCATCAAGGATTTCAGTTGTAAGCCAATTAGGTTGGATTTCATTCTTTACTTGATGTACTTTCAGTGGTGCATGCTTAGAAACTACATCCATAAATAAGTCAGTCCACACCCTCAGAGCTTCATCTATGTCATCCAAATTTTGGATCATCTTCCATGGAGCTTTTTATAGGTCTTTGAGAAATTGTTCTTCATTAAAATTTTTAAATGATCTGTAAGTGATAGTTTTGTGTGTATTTTTCTTATTTCTCTTGCATTTAACCTTCCTTGTCAAAAAAGTAGGATAGTGGTTACTAAGACCAACTTTTGGTATGTTAACACAAGTTACATTGTCTGGTAGGTTGGTATAAATGTGATCAATAAGAGTGCTTGATGTTTCTGTTACCCTAGTGGGGTCATTTACCATCTGTACTAGACCTAATGATTCAATAAATTCTGTTCAGTTCTTCCTTATTTGAGTATTGAGAAGGTCCTTATTTATATCACCAAGTATATATGTTTCTTTATCCTGTGCAAGAACATTTTCAATTTGTTTCAAAAATTTATCATTCCAAATTGCTTTGGAGAAAGGTGGCCTATAAATGAAACTAACTAGAAACGATTTTGCATTATTTTGATAAATTTCCACCCAAATACTCTCAATTTCTTGTGACTCCAAGTCAAGTAGCCTTTCTGCATTTACCTCTTCCCTAATGTATACAACAAGACCACCCCCTACTGTCTCTCTGTCCCCTTTCAATGCATGAGTCAAGTATATCTGTCTTACACAAAACCACCTCATGTCTGTGATTTGCTTTATTTACATCAAATTTGAAGTTGGTATACAGTATAAGAAGTATTTTAGTGACAACCATAAACCATCTATTCAGCAAAAGTAGCAATAACAATATATTCAAGATGGTAATAGTGGTCTTGGTATTGTTATTTAGTACATACTGCTAGAAGTCTATCATTAAAACTCCATTCAACAAAACCACCTATACAGAAGGACAAGCATTAAAATGATTTCAAGATGTCCACCAAAGCAGCCATTTTGTAAGTCAGAGACATATCATTTTAACATGAGGTTAACCACATGCTGCAAGAAGTGTTTCTGAAACCCAATGTCAATATGACCATCCATTTGGAAAGAGTAATGAAGACAATACTTTCAAGATGGCTGCTATTGCAGCCATGTTGGCAGTCTGGTTGGCATCGTCTTTATTCATGACTGATTGTGTCAGTGCAAATGTTTAGGAGTAGTACGGTTCAAAAGATTTTCAAATCAGTTTGATGGAAGTCAAATCAGTCTGATGGAAGTCAAATCAGTCTGATGGAAGTCAAATCGGTCTTATGGAAGTCAAATCAGTCTGATGGAAGTCAAATCAGTCTTATGGAAGTCAAATCAGTCTGATGGAAGTCAAATCAGTCTTATGGAAGTCAAATCAGTCTGATGGAAGTCAAATCATTTTGATGGAAGTCAGATCAGCTGATGGAAGTCAAATCAGTCTGATGGAAGTTAAATCAGTCTGATGGAAGTCAAATCAGTCTTATGGAAGTCAAATCAGTCTGATGGAAGTCAAATCATTTTGATGGAAGTCAGATCAGCTGATGGAAGTCAAATCAGTCTGATTGAAGTTAAATCAGTCTGATGGAAGTCAGATCAGCATCATATTTATTTAGGACCAACTACATATTGTAAGAAAAGTTTGAATAAAAAAAATCCATGTCAGTTATGTAGGATAAATCTGTTATTATCATCATCATCCTCATAAAATGGAAATCTTAATTTGTTGTTCCGAATTTAATATTGTGTTTGTTTTATGTACCTAAGTAATGTTATCCAAGATGCACAAATGAATTAACTATTGGAAACATCTGACATTTATTTTATGTTCAACAACTTTTATAATTTCTACAGCCTTTTCAAAATATGCAAATTTACAATAGAAGTCTATGGGATTGTTGTAAAGGGACAATCATTTACAATAAAAGTCTATTGGATTATTGCAAAAAGACAATCAGTTACAATAGATGTCTGTTGGATTGTTGTAAACTGACAATCATTTACAATAGAAGTCTAATGGATTGCTGTAAACAGACATTTACAATAGAAGTCTATTGGATTGTTGTAAACTGATAATTATTTACAATAAAAGTCAATGGGATTTGTTGTAAAGAGACCATCATTTGCAAAAGAAATCTATGGGATTGTTGTAAATATACAATCAATTACAATAGAAATTGACGGAATTGTTGTAAAGGGACAATAATTTATAACCAGGTATTTTATAAATAAAATGCCAAACAATTATTATTTGCAAGCATACCAATATATGTAATGTTTGTTCCTTGAACAGTTTTGTAAAATGGTGTTACTTCAGTCTGCAACTTAACTTCTCTGTTCTGTTCAGTGTTCTCCATAAGTGTAAAGTGTCTGGCTTCATTTCCTACAAATAAGAGAAGATATTTCACCTTCACTAAAAATAAATCAAGTAACAGAAAAGTCATGTAAAATTTAAAACCACTCCTAGACAATAGTAAAATCTCTCCATCTTATTTCTGTCTGTATACAATAAAATAAACATTAATTGACAGTATATAGTGTGATACAATTTATGTGTAATCTTGTGTAATGTGTTTGTATACTACAGTGTATTTATGTACTTTCTCCTATGAAAAGTAGAGAAATACAATGTCAAACACTAATGAGCACAAAAATTGAAATAAAACTAAATCTCTCATGCATTTTAATATTTGAAATTTTTTACATGTACATTTTCCATTTTAGAATATATCATAAAAATTGTACAGTTTGCTTTTCATGCCAAAATGTTTTGTATATAATGAAATAAACAAATCATCTTAAAATGATATACCCTAAATAATGACCTGATGAAAGAATAAACAACAGAAAAAGCCAAAATACTATAAACTGGTCTACTCCAAATATGTATCGGACTTTAGCATAAATGACAAAAATGTTTTATCTTGATCATTCCCTTACTTCATAACTGTGAATCATAATGATGTCTGCCATTGTAAATGTAATGCCTATACTAAATAAATTAATCATTACATTATGATGTTTTCTCTATGAAGTCACTATTTACTTAGGGTAGTCCTGTCAACTGTGGGACAGACTGGTTATAAAACAAACAGCATGCTTGCAACTTCTGCCTTCTATTTAAAAAAACTATTCTTATAGTTTCAGTAATTATAATGACAGTTCTGTGAAAGAAAATTTCAAAAACATTATATGTAACCTCAGTTAATTTTTAGCAATTAAGAGCCAAAATTATCTGTTTAGACAATCTGCTATAGAAAACTGATGTAAGCTCAATACAAGAGCTGGGGAAAAAAATTCAATTACCTAAATACACACACTTTCCTCTGTATTTTGTGTGTGTGTGTGTATATATATGTATAAGTAAAAGTAGAGCAAAAAGTGTCAAACTATTCATACATTTTTAAGTGATTTTGGATTACTTTGACCATTAATTATGTAAAAATTTAATTTTCCAATATCTTACAAGTAATCAACTTGCTTAATATGTCAAATATTTTTTGTGGAATTTTTTTTTACATTTATATCCTTAGTTTATGCGTTAATTTACCTTCCAAAATATGCACTTCATACGATTCCCCTATAGACAAGCCATTCCCAATGTAAATAGTTTCCAAAACACTACCAACAGGACAGTCTTCCAGTATGGAAACTTGATAGTCGATAGGCACCTCTCCTTCCCCCAGTTCCGTGTTTTCAAGCATCAGAAATAATGATGATGAACATAGTGTAGTCTCCGTGAAAAAAAGGTCAAATCGGTAAAAAACATTCCTCTGAAAAATGAAGATTTTGATATGAGCTTTTGACACATAAATTCTAATGCATAGAATATCATACTTTAATTGTTTATATAATTACAACTTCAATCTAGAGATCTTTGTGATAGGAATTCGTAAACAAAGAAATGTTTCTGATAGACTGAAGTTTGAAACAGATGGAATGTATTTAACTGAATTGAATTTTGACCTCAATCTTTTATGGAATCATTATTGATTAATAGGTGATTTCAGTGAAAATGACCAATGCCTAACCAAATCAATTAACTGGAACAGTGTTACCATCTTAATATATGTAACATAATTTCTCTAACAACAGCAGTTGACAAAAATTCAATATATTATGTATATCCAGTTGGCTAATTATTGTGTTTGCACTGTTGATACAAACAAAATCAAATTTGTAGTTGATAAATAAATTGCTTCTGGCGTCTTATTATGTAAATATTGTTTCCTGAAAAGAAAATATCTATATTGAAACATAAATTTGACAAGTGAAGTCAGACATAATCACCTCACTGGATATAAGATTATACTGTTTGACAATATCAGTGATGTCAGAGTCACCAAAACTACTATGTCACATGATCACTTCACAGTGTGTATAATTAAGATGTTTGGCAATGTGTATGATGTCAGGGTCATTACAACTACTGTGTGACATGCTGACCTCTGTCAAACCAGAGTCATTAGGAGTACTGTGTCACATGAGGACCTCAATGTTCTATGAAGTCAGTCATCAGAGCTACTGTCACATGATGACCTCTATGAAGTCAGAATCATTAGAACTACTGCATCACATTATGACCTCTATGAAGTCAGAATCATTAGAACTACTGTGTCACATTATGACCTCTATGTAGTCAGAATCATTAGAACTACTGTGTTACATGATGACCTCTATGTAGTCAGAATCATTAGAACTACTGTGTCACATGATGACCTCTATGAAGTCAGAATCATTAAAACTATTGCATCACATTATGACCTCTATGAAGTCAGAATCATTAGAACTACTGTGTCACATGATGACCTCTATGAAGTCAGAATCATTAGAACTACTGTGTCACATGATGACCTCTATGTAGTCAGAATCATTAGAACTACTGTGTCACATGATGACCTCTATGTAGTCAGAATCATTAGAACTACTGTGTCACATGATGACCTCTATGAAGTCAGAATCATTAGAACTACTGTGTCACATGATAAACTCTATGAAGTCTGAATCATTAGAACTAGTGTGTCACATGATCATCTCACAGTGTGTATGATTAAGATATCAATGGAGTCATTGTTTTCATAACTGCAGTCACATTATTACTTCATACAAAATTAAAAATGTTTCACAGCATCAGTGAAGCCAGTGTCATCAGAACTACTGTCACATAATCATTTCACTGTGTATAAAATTAAAATGTCTGACAATATCAGTGAAGTAAATTGAACAGAGACTGTTACAGGCTAGAGAAGCCTTCACACAAAGAAATCAGTAAATTTAGACTTACAGACAAGTGAAGCCTTCATGCAAAGAAATCAGTAAATTTAGACTTACAGACAAGTGAAGCCTTCAGGCAAATAAATCAGTAAACTGAATAGAAACTTGCAGACTAGTGAGGCCTTCGTACAAATAAATCAGTAAATGAGACTGTTACAGACTAGAAAAGCCTTCATGCAAAAAAAAATAAATCAAAGAAATAATGATCTTTTTCTCATTCATAAAGTAGAATACAGAGGATATCCCTCTATGATGTATACTGCCATTTTCATATAAAATAAAAAAATTACTAAAGAGCACTTGTGCTATAGTGAATAATTGATAAAGTCACATTATGTTTCAGTACTGGACATCACTATATACTGCCACAATGCACACATGGTCACATGGTCAAGATATCACTAAAATCATTAAAGCTGAACATTCATGATGATTTTATATAGCTGTTTGAAGCAAAGCTCTCTAATTTAAATGTTAGAAGGTAGATGTTACACAAAATTCATAATTAACTAAACCATTTTCTTTTATGATGGATTTACAAAATACCTATAAGAAAAAGGGTAAAATGCATTAAAACTAATATTTTAAAAGAAACTTTATGGTCCCAATTTAGTGTTAATAATGCTACTTTACATGACAGACAAATGACTTCAATGAGTCATCACATGGTTGAGATAGGATGGATTCATTTAAACTGGTATTTTTATCAATTTATATTTCCTTTTTAGTAATTGTTGTACATTTATTCAGGAAAATATTTGATATTTCAATTTCAAAACATCTTACTGCAGATGATCAAGTATTTTTTTTCTTCTGCACATTTAATAATTTCAATGTGCAGTATCATATATATATATATATATATATATATATATATATATATATATATATATATATATATATATATATATATATATATATATATATATATATATATATAAATAAATTAAATCTTAAGACCTAGTTTAAATCTTAAGGCCTAGTTTAAATCACAAGGCCTAGTTTAAATCATAAGACCTAGTTTAATCATAAGACCTAGTTTAAATCATAAGGCCTAGTTTAAATCTTAAGACCTAGTTTAAATCTTAAAGCCAAGTTTTAATCATAAGGCCTAGTTTAAATCTTAAGGCCTAGTTTTAATCATAAGGCCTAGTTTAAATCATAAGACCTAGTTTAAATCATAAGGCCTAGTTTAAATCATAAGCCCTAGTTTTAATCATAAAACTTAGGTTAAATGATAAGGCCTAGTTTAAATCTTAAAAGAATAATTTAAATAATAATGCCTAGTTTACATCTTAAAGCCTAGTGTAAATCATAAGTCCTAGTTTAAATCTTAAAGCCTAGTTTAAATTTTACTGTCAATTTTAAATTTTACTGCATAGTTTACATTTCAAAGTCTCTTTTTAATTTTACTGCCTAGGTTAAATCTAAAAGCCTAGTTTAAAGCTGAATGCTGCTGAATTTTAATCATAAAGCCCAGTTTGAATTATAAGTTTAGCTTAAAGTTTAAGATCTTTATTAAATCTTACTGCATAGTTTAATTTTTAAAATCTATTTTAAATTATAAAGCATATTTTAAATCATAAGACCTACTTAAAATCTCAAGGCTTAGTTTGAATAATAAAGCTAAGCTTAAATTTTAAGACCTATTTTAAATTTTACTGCCTAGTTTATACTTCAAAGTCTATTTTAAATCATAAGGCCACCTTTAAATCTCAAGGTGTAGTTTAAAGTGAAAGGTCTATTTTAAATCATAAAGCCAAGTTTCAATTTTACTGCCTAGATTAAATCTTAAAGCATGATCTAATTCTTAGGACCAAGTATAAATCTGAAAAATCATTTGAATTTTAAAAGTAAAATATTGCAATTAGCCCACCATTTCAATACAATTGAAAAAGTAATATCTCAAATGAGATAAAATCTCAGAATTTGATCAGAATTTGAATCTTCATTTCTGAGCATAATTTACACCTCACATGTAAATTAAAATTTACTTTTTAATTTTGGATTAAAATTAAAGGATTAAACATAGGTTGAAATTGGAAAAGGAAATGACTTACCTCCAGTTCCATATACACTGGCCTTGATATGGGAGACAAATCTGCACAGCTGCCATTTATTACCACACCTACTGCTGACGTTATGCTTCCACCTCCTTCAATGTAATTGAAAATGAAAAAAAAATGAAAAAAAAACGAACAAAAAAGCAACACTTTTCTGAACAAATGATGTTCATTAAATGGGAAAGCCATCACAACCAGACCAGGGCTTTATAAAGGACCATTTCATACAGAATAAGCTGCCCATACAAAGTTTCTCTTTTATTTTAATTTTATTTTTTTAGTATTATAAATAAGAACAAGAAGATGTAGATATTATAGTTTCAAATCATGTAATATCTCATTCATTTGATAATAAACTAGTACATACCATATATACATAATTATAAGTCAGGTCAAACTGCAAACAGATCCTGACTTGCCTGCAGATCAGGGTCTATGTTGTTCTACTGAGTACTCCTAACATACTACACAGACTCAGATCTGCTGGCACACTGAGTGTTGGCAGTTGTGGGTCTGTGCAGTTTGTAGTTGGACTCGTATTGTAAACAAATAATATAGTAAATGTACGTATCATCTATGAAGCTTTTGAAATGGCAAACATAATTATATACAACAGTAATTTATCATTTTTCCTGTCAAACCCTAAGAAAGTAGATGTTTAGATTTGTAAGTTCTTCAGAAAATATATTTGTTAAACGGAGCTCACATCTTTAAAAATGTCCAAAGTGAATTTTGTGTCAATTAAGCAATTGAAAGTGGTAGGCCAAAGTTCCTATACTAGGGGGCTTTTGTCCTACCCTGTCAGAAGCATTCTGTTCTAGGAGGCTTTTGTGCTGAAATCACGTTTAAGTTGATATACAGTATCAATGCAAAGTTGGTGGCATTATGTTAAGAGGTTTGCATATTAAAACCCAATCCATTTTAATGTAATGTTTGAAATCCTGGAAAGTAGGTCACTGTGACCTACTTTTGATATGTGTATTATATTCATACTAAGATGAATCCTCAGTTAAAAAGTTGATGGAAACATGTGCAAGGATACTGTTATGAAAGCTTGTACAAAATTATAACTATTTTTAAAATTATAACTCAGTAAAGTAGCTCACAAAGACCCAGATTTGGCACATGATGCATGCCTATCCCAAGATACTTACAAAAAGTTTGATGCGAAAAGATGATGTAGTATAAAATTTACTTCCCATTTAGGAAGAATGATCACATGTTTTTGTAATCAATTGCAGTGAGCCAGTTTTTGCGAGCTACAATAACCCACCACTGCATGTTAGTGAGAATAATAGAAAAGATAATGGGAAGAGAGGTTGAAAATGACTTTAAAAACAATTTTTAATACAAAGTAGGTCATGTCAAAGTAGTCTGGTGCATGCTAAGAGGAGAAGAGAAATTATAGCCTGAACAAAGAGGGCAAATGAACAAAGTTAATGGAATTATAACCAATAAGGAGGACAAATGAACAAAGTTAATGGAATTATAACCTGAACAAAGAGGAAAGATGGACAAAGCCAATGAAATTATAACCAATAATGTGGACAAATGAACAAAGTCAATGGAATTATAACCCAAAAGGAGGACAGATGGAGAAAGGCAATGGAATTAAAACCCAAAAGGAATACAGATGGACAAAGCCATTGGAATTATAACCCAAAAGGAGGACAGATGGACAAAGCCAATGGAATTATAACCCAAAAGGAGGACAGATGAACAAAGTCAATGGAATTATAACCCAAAAGGAGGACAGATGGACAAAGCCAATGGAATTATAACCCAAAAGGAGGACAGATGGACAAAGCCAATGGAATTATAACACAAAAGGAGGACAGATGGACAAAGTCAATTTAATTATAACCATAATGGAGGACAGATGGACAAATTCAATAGAATTAGAACCCAAACACAGGACAGATTGTCAAAGTCAATGGAATTAAAATCCAAAAGGAGGACAGATGGACAAAGCCAATTGATGTATAACACTGATGAAGGACATATAGACAAAGTAGATGGACAAAGTCAATAGAATTAGAACCCAAACACAGAGGACAGATTGACAAAATCAATGGAATTATAATCCAAAAGGAGGACAGATGGACAAAACCAATGAAATTATAACCCAAAAGGAGGACTGATGGACAAAGCCAATAGAATTATAACCCAAAAGGAAGACAGATGGACAAAGGCAATGGAATTATAACCCAAAAAGAGGACAGATGGACAAAGCCAATGGAATTATAACCCAAAAGGAGGACAGATGGACAAAGGCAATGGAATTATAACCCAAAAGGAATACAGATGGACAAAGCCATTGGAATTATAACACAAAAAGAGGACAGATGGACAAAGTCAATTTAATTATAACCTTAATTGACAGATGGACAAATTCAATAGAATTAGAACCCAAACACAGGATAGATGGACAAAGTCAATGGAATTATAATCCAAACACAGAGGACAGATGGACAAAGCCAATTGATGTATAACACTGATGAAGGACAGATGGACAAAGTAGATGGACAAAGTCAATAGAATTAGAACCCAAACACAGAGGACAAATTGACAAAATCAATGGAATTACAAGGAGGAAAGACAGACAAAGTCAATGGAATTGATTTTTTTTGTTGTTGTTGTTGTAGGGCTTAATGCCATTTTTCAGCACACAATAGGCTAAAGATGGCAGCCAGTATTAATTGTGGAGGAAGAAACTGGGAAATCCCTGGAAAGAACTACCGACAGATGAGAAGCTACTGGCAAGCTTTCTCACATATCCACATTCACCAAATCCTAGACTCAAACCCACCCAGACAGACGTGAGATGGCAGTAATCCATAATAGAAATCGCTTTAGACCACTCGGCCACTCAGGGCCCCTCAATAGAATTGAAACCCAAACAAGGACATGTAGACAAAGTAAGTGGAATTATAACCCACAAGGAGGACAGATGGACAAAGACAATGTAATTAGAAATTAAACATGGAGGACAGATGGACAAAGTCAATGCCGTATACCCCAGACTTCTAAAACTAATTTACAGTAAACAATAATTTTACTATCTTTAAAAAATCAAGACCAGTAATTTAAGTTTAATGCTAAAAAAATGAAGTTTTTAATATCCTTTCTACCTTAAATGATATCCATTTTATGTGTAGTTAATTTTTACTGTTGAAAAAATGTTTAACATCATGTAACCTTATTATCCACATTATGTTATTATGATTAATCAATATGTATGTTGATTCAATATTATGTTTTTATGAATGATGAATCAACATTACATTATTATGGAAAATTTATATGCATGGTCAATCAATATTACATTATTATGGATAATTAATAGGCATGGTCAATCAACATTACATTATTATGGAGAGTTAATGTGCATAGTCAATCAATATTACATTAAAATGGGGAGTTAACATATTAACCACTGGAGGTTTCTGTCATTTTCACCTGAAATGCGAGTGAGAAATAGATTTTGGGAGATATTTCTGAATACATTATAATACATCGACTTCCAAGACATTTTTGGTTAACTTAAAAAAGTGATGTTTTTTCCCTCTGTGTTTGATGTGCAACTAGAACATCCATATTTTTTGGTATCATCGTAAAGGTACATCTGTCTACCTTTCTATAATACCACCCACTTTATTGTGTTGCAAATGACCTTAACACTACAGAGCTCAGAAATAGGCTACCACCTCCTGCCCCATAAATTATCCGCTAGGGGTTAATGAGTTAAACAAGAATTTTGGAAATTATTACAAATTGTCAAAAAATGGCTAAATTTGTTATTTATTTGCAATATCATTGAACAAGAGATCAAATATGCAAGGAATATTCAAATTTGGTGACATCATCAAAATGCACTGTTTAACACATTAACTCCTGGAGTTTTTGTTGTTTTCATCTGAAATGCAAGTAGGAAATAGATTTTGGGAGATATACATTATAATACATCAACTTCCAAGACATTTTCACCTAACTTAATGCTTATTTGTGTTAGAAACATCAATTTTCATGGTTCTTTTGCCTGAGCATGAGCAGAAGGGCACAAATTGGAGTTTGTTTTTAATTTTTTAGCCTAATGGACCCATCGTTTTCATGTCGAGACCACTCTTCATTCTAAATTCTATGCCCATCTTATCATGCTTTTTGCAAAGGTTCACATGTCTGTGTGCAATTCAGACTGGTATGTCTTAGATCTGAGGCCAAAAAGTCTAAAATCTGGACACAAAATTGGATCACTACCTTGGGTGAATTTCAGCTGGAAAAAAACTGGTCCAAAAAGTGATGTTTTTCCCTCTGTATTTTGTAGTGCAACTAGAGCATCCATATTATTTGGTATCATTGTAAAGCTACATCTGTCTACCTTTCTATAACAAACCCACTTTATTGTGTTGCACATGACCTTAATGCTACAGAGCTCAGAAATAGGCTACCACCTCCTGCCTCGTAAATGTGGAGCTAGGGGTTAATGAGTTAATGCTCATGGTCAATCAACATTACATAATAATGGAAATTTTAATATGCATGGTCAATTAACATTACATTATAATGAAGAGTCTAATATGTGTGGTCAATCAATATTACATTATAATGGAGAGTCTACTATGCATGGTCAGTCAATATTACATTATTATGGAGAGTCTAATATACATGGTCAATTAACATTACATTATAATGGAGATTTTAATATGCATGGTCAATTAACATTACATTATAATGGAGAGTTTACTATGCATGGTCAGTCAATATTACATTATTATGGAGAGTCTAATATACATATTCAATTAACATGACATTATGATGCAGAGTCTAATATGCATGGTCAATCAACATTACATTATAATGGAGAGTCTAATATGCATGGTCAGTCAATATTACATTATTATGGAGAGTCTAATATATATGGTCAATTAACATTACATTATAATGGAGAGTTAAATATACATGGTCAATTAACATTACATTATAATGGAGAGTTAAATATACATGGTCAATTAACATTACATTATAATGGAGAGTTAAATATACATGGTCAATCAACATTACATTATAATGGGGAGTCTAATATGCATGGTCAGTCAACATTACATTATTATGGAGAGTCTAATATGCATGGTCAGTCAACATTACATTATAATGGAGAGTCTAATATGCATGGTCAATCAACATTACATTATAACGGAGAGTCTAATATGCATGGTCAATTAACATTACATTATAATGGAGAACCTGGTCAATTAACATTACATTATAATGGAGAGTCTAATATGCATGGTCAATTAACATTACATTATAATGGAGAGTTAAATATACATGGTCAATCAACATTACATTATAATGGAGAGTCTAATATGCATGGTTAATTAAAATTACATTTTAATGGAGAGTTAAATATACATGGTCAATCAATATTACATTATAATGGAGAGTCTAATATATATAGTCAATCAACATTACATTATAATGGAGAGTTAAATATACATGGTCAATCAACATTACATTATAATGGAGAGTCTAATATATATGGTCAATCAACATTACATTATAATGGAGAGTTAAATATACATGGTCAATTAACATTACATTATAATGGAGAGTGTAATATGCATGGTCAATTAAAATTACATTTTAATGGAGAGTTAAATATACATGGTCAATCAACATTACATTATAATGAAGAGTCTAATATGCATGGTCAATTAACATTACATTATAATGGAGAGCCTGGTCAATTAACATTACATTATAATGGAGAGTCTAATACGCATGGTCAATTAACATTACATTATAATGGAGAGTCTAATATGCATGGTCAATTAACATTACATTATAATGGAGAGTCTAATATGCTTGGTCAGTCAACATTACATTATAATGGAGAGTCTAATATGCATGGTCAGTCAACATTACATTATAATGGAGAGTCTAATATGCATGGTCAATCAACATTACATTATAATGGAGAGTCAAATGTGCATGGTGAATCAACATTACATTATAATGGAGAGTCTAATATGCATGGTCAATCAACATTACATTATAATGGAGAGTTAAATATACATGGTCAGTCAACATTACATTATTATGGAGAGTCTAATATGCATGGTCAGTCAACATTACATTATTATGGAGAGTCTAATATGCATGGTCAGTCAACATTATATTATAATGGAGAGTCTAATATGCATGGTCAATCAACATTACATTATAATGGAGAGTCTAATATGCATGGTCAATTAACATTACATTATAATGGATAGTCTAATATGCATGGTCAATTAACATTACATTATAATGGAGAGTCTAATATGCATGGTCAGTCAACATTACATTATTATGGAGAGTCTAATATGCATGGTCAGTCAACATTACATTATAATGGAGAGTCTAATATGCATGGTCAATCAACATTACATTATAATGGAGAGTCTAATATGCATGGTCAATTAACATTACATTATAATGGAGAGCCTGGTCAATTAACATTACATTATAATGGAGAGTCTAATATGCATGGTCAATTAACATTACATTATAATGGAGAGTCTAATATGCATGGTCAGTCAACATTACATTATTATGGAGAGTCTAATATGCATGGTCAGTCAACATTACATTATAATGGAGAGTCTAATATGCATGGTCAATCAACATTACTTTATTATGGAGAGTCTAATATGCATGGTCAGTCAACATTACATTATAATGGAGAGTCTAATATGCATGGTCAGTCAATATGTTATTGTGAAAAACAATATGTATGTGAATCCACATTATGTTATTATAGGAAGACAATATATTTTAATTAAATTTCTAAGAATACCTTTAGCAGCAACAGGTGATAAATCAATCATATGACATACTGTAACATTGGAGTCTGATGATGATTGTTGAATTTCTACCACAAGTTGTTTGTTGATAAATAGCCATAATCCATCGCCTCCACCAACAGCTATTTTTTCTTTGCCTTGGAATTTTAATCCAGTATGTAGAGCACCAGTAAAACTGAAAGTACGATTCCAAAATTTCATCAAGAGTTCTTTTAAGGGTAACTGATGTTCTCTAACAATCTAAAAGAATTTCCAGAAATAAAAGAATTCCAGAAATAAAAGAATTTTTCCAGAAATAAAAGATCTGTATGTTTCTTCTTATTAGCTACTGATTAAAGCAATCATTTCTCATCCCAAATATAACATTTGGTAACACAACTATTTTCTTATGTTGGAGTTAAGATTTTCACAGGACACCTATCTGTACAGAATGAATAGTAGGGGCCCCGAGTGGCCAGTGGCCGAGTGGTCTAAAGCCCTGTCCGTTACGGATCACTGCCATCTCATCTCTGTCTTCGTGGGTTCGAGTCTAGGATTCGGTGAATGTGGATATGTGAAAAAGCTTGCCAGTAGCTTCTCGTGGGTCGGTGGTTCTTTCTGGTGATTTCCGGTTTCTTCCTCCAGCATTAATACTGGCCGCCATGAATAGCCTATCGTGTGCTGAAAATGGCGTTAAGCCCAACAACAACAACAACAACAACAGAATGAATACTTTGTCACAGCTTTTGACCAAGAATTAGGCATTTGACCTATAATTTGTCTTTTGACCTAGAATTTGACATCATAGATAAAAGGTCACTGGGTTTGTCCCAGACAATATGAAAATATAGCCAAATGCTCAGGTTTTTTTTATTTATACAAGTTTGTTAAGTATTACTTTTCTGGAAGACAAAGTGAAGTGAATTATGTGCCCTTCTCCATGTTTAATAGTTCTCTATGTTGATAACTGAATTTATTTTAGTAGAGTGAAATGCTAATTATATGTTTGACTTATGATTGAATTTCATTTGTACATGTGGAAGACAGCATGAAATATGGGTCAGTGACCTATTTTTTGAAGAGGTGTAGTTCACATCCCCTCACCATTACCTGATTCCAAGTATTACCAGGCCTGAAAATTTTGCTTTGACTCACTGATCCAATTGCTTTGACTCACTAATCCAGGACCAGTAGGACACCCAGGTCCGAAAAAGTCAAGAACTGGTTCAATAGTTAAGTCTGACATGTGAATATTTAATAAAAAGCAATAACATAACCAAAAGAGAGGAAGAAAAAAATTGAAAATTCAAAGAACTAATTTAGTTCTGATTCAGTTACAACAATAGTTTACTAACCATACTAATTTAAAATTTTCAAATTGTCTGATCATGCCTTCTGTTAGTGGGTCCTCCTTGAGTCTCAGTGCTAACCAAATCTTTAATGCTTTTTAAAATAAATGATATCAAACAGACAACACATCCTAAAAAAACACATTTTACATTCAAAGTTTTCTCTGTGCAACAGGAGGGAAAACAACCACAATGTCAATTTATATGCAGTCAGTAGCCCCAAAAGTAACTGTCAACTGATAGTTCAAGTTTGCACTGACCTTTTCAACTACATTTAAGATACTTTTATATTTTTGTTGTTGGAGTATCTAAAATGGAGTGGGAGAGGTCAGAGTATCTAAAATGGAGTGGGAGAGATCAGAGTAAACTCAAACTACTTGGCAGATGGCCCAACCTTGCTGTTGTCCTCAGTGTATTTGTCAAGTGCCTACCTTTTCAAAAGAAAGCAGTCAATGTATTTGTCAAGTGCCTACTTTCTCAGAAGAAAGCAGTCAGTGTATTTGTCAAGTGCCTACTTTCTCAAAAGAAAGCAGTCAGTGTATTTGTCAAGTGCCTACTTTCTCAGAAGAAAGCAGTCAATGTATTTGTCAAGTGCCTACTTTCTCAGAAGAAAGCAGTCAATGTATTTGTCAAGTGCCTACTTTCTCAAAAGAAAGCAGTCAGTGTATTTGTCAAGTGCCTACTTTCTCAAAAGAAAGCAGTCAATGTATTTGTCAAGTGCCTACTTTCTCAGAAGAAAGCAGTCAGTGCATTTGTCAAGTGCCTACTTTCTCAGAAGAAAGCAGTCAGTGCATTTGTCAAGTGCCTACTTTCTCAAAAGAAAGCAGTCAATGTATTTGTCAAGTGCCTACTTTCTCAAAAGAAAGCAGTCAGTGCATTTGTCAAGTGCCTACTTTCTCAGAAGAAAGCAGTCAGTGCATTTGTCAAGTGCCTACTTTCTCAAAAGAAAGCAGTCAGTGTATTTGTCAAGTGCCTACTTTCTCAGAAGAAAGCAGTCAATGTATTTGTCAAGTGTCTTCTTTCTCAGAAGAAAGCAGTCAGTGGACAATGAAGAGAAATCAACAAGTTCTGATCCTTCTATTAGACAGACTAGTTCTCTGTATACAGGGTTTAAAGAACCTGGTCATTTGTTAAATGCAAACATTTAAACTAAGCCAGTAAAATGTGAAATGTAGGTCATACTTACCACTTACCTTCTTTTGGTGTAAGGATATTATGTTAATAATGAAACATAAAATACATTTTGAACCAAAATCAGTGAGTATAAAATGTGGGTCACAGTGACTTACTTTTGATAGCAGACTTGTATGAAATAAGAATATTTTATGTTGACATTTACCTGTTGTAATTTAGTATTATTTTTGTATTTAGTGCATAACAGTGAAAATTTGATTAAAAATAGTGGAAAAATGTTGAAGTTATGATGATTTGAATTTATATATGATGTATTGCACAGTTGATGAGGTGAAGTAAAGTTTTTAAAAAAAAATAACAATAAAGATGCTAAAAATTGCTGTTCAATACAGATAGGTGAAGATCAAGGTTCAGAATCACTGTGTATATAAGTAATACAACCAGCAACAAAATTTAACCGGCTATCAACTTGTAACAAACCACCAATGCAAGCTGTTAACCGTAAACTTTTTTCCTTTAACTGCAACCAAATGATTCTACCATCTACATGTACATGTAACAAATCTTCAATGCAAAATTTTAACTGCTAACTTTCTCCTTCAATTGCAAACAAATATGAACCTGGTAAAATATAATAAAAATGTACTCAATAAAGTCTGGTGCATCATTGTTGTTGTTGTTATTCTGGGGCTTAATGCCATTTTCAGTACATGATAGGCTATACATGATAACCAGTATTAATGGTGGAGGAAAAAACTGGAAAATTCACAGAAAGAACCACCACAAGAAGCTACTGGCAAGCTTTCTCACATATCCATATTCACCAAATCTTAGACTCAAACACAGACAGAGGTGAGATGACAGTGATCCGTAACGGAGAGCGCTCAATTTAGACCAGACCACTTGGCCACTCAGGGCCCCCTAGTGCATCATAGTGAAAGCACAAAAGTGAAATTCACATGAATAGTTTCTTCATGCAAGCAAAAAAAAAACAAACCATAAATGTAACTTTAACTTATGTCTATATGCAGCAAACCTTACACAAACAAATTAGCTTTAAACTTATCCCCATCAATTGCAAAACAATTGTTTACAGTTTTAAATAAGGTACATGCAATTTAAGACACAGAAATTAAGTTACAATGTATACTTTCTTTCTACAAATCAAAAACAAAACCTAAAATTGTAATAAATTTATTTATTTATGAGTGGTACACATTGATAGAATTAACAATGAATAGAACAGTGAATCACTCCATAAATTATAAAAAATTAATATCGACACAATGTCCATCACATATTAAATTTAAATTACCTGCAACAAATTCCATATTTTTTACAAAATCTCCAAATATTGTCATGCATTATTTTTCATTATTATCAAGTTTCATGGAAGTAAAATAATTTTTCTCTATACTTACATTGTATAGAGAATACCAAATCAATTTAGAAACCCATATAAGCCATTACTTACCCAAAATTATGATAGTTTCCAGCACAGTCTGGTTGATCATCACCAGTGTATCCAATTCCATCAACTGGATAGAATACATCTGACCAAAATCTGATGGTAAAATATATAATTAATATAACCTATCACTAGAACACAGATAACCACTCCTAATCATTAGCATACCACATTGTAACTGAACCTGTGCTAGAACACATAACCACTCCTACTCATTAGCATATCACACTGTAATATAACCTATCACTAGAACACAAATAACCACTACTGTTCATTAGCATATCACACTGTAATATAACCTATCACTAGAACACATGACCACTCCTACTCATTAGCATATCACACCTTAATATAACCTATCACTAGAACACAGATAACCACCCCTATGCATTAGCATATCACACTGTAATGTAACCTATCACTAGAACACAGATAACCACTCCCACTCATTAGCATATCACACTGTAATATAACCTATCACTAGAACACATGACCACTCCTATGCATTAGCATATCACACTGTAATGTAACCTATCACTACAACACATATAACAACTTCTACTCATTAGCATATCACACTGTAATGTAACATATCACTAGAACACAGATAACCACTCCCACTCATTAGCATATCACACTGTAATGTAACCTATCACTAAAACACATATAACAACTTCTACTCATTAGCATATCACACTGTAATGTAACCTATCACTAGAACACATAACCACTCCCACTCATTAGCATATCACACTGTAATGTAACCTATCACTAAAACACATATAACAACTTCTACTCATTAGCATATCACACTGTAATGTAACCTATCACTAAAACACATATAACAACTTCTACTCATTAGCATATCACACTGTAATGTAACCTATCACTAAAACACATATAACAACTTCTACTCATTAGCATATCACACTGTAATGTAACCTATCACTAAAACACATATAACAACTTCTACTCATTAGCATATCACACTGTAATGTAACCTATCACTAGAACATAAATAACACTCCTACTCATTAGCATATCACACTGTAATGTAACCTATCACTAGAACATAAATGACACTCCTACTAACAAGTAATTCATATGAAATAAGAATATTTTATGTTGACATTTACCTGTTGTAATTTAGTGTTAGTTTTGTATTTAGTGCATAACATTGAAAATTTGATGAAAAATGGTTGAAAAATGTTGAAGTTATGATGATTTGAATTTATATATGATGTATTGCACATTTGATGAGGTGAAGGGCATATATAGCCATCTGCTCATTGGAACATATAATCATATAAAATCAAACTATTTATGTTAACATTTGTGCCTCATTTTTATTTATGTGTGTATCCTGAAAATTGGTTGAATCAAATTCAAGTTACAAGAATCTTATTTTGTATATAATACATAGTGACAGTCAGGTAGATGACAGATATAAGGACTGAATGCCTAACAAGCTTCTATAGTGCTTGTAAATCACATGATGTTTCATACCTTTGTTAGTGATAATACTGGTCGGCAGTCCATATGAATCGGCAAGTGTTACAGTTTAACTCCCATTCAAACATATATTGACTAAGCAACATGAAGTTAATGTACATAGTAATCATAGAAATATTTCAACTATAATAAACTTAGACACTAAATGGGACAGTAAAGATTTAATGATGGCTCACCAAATGTCCAGTCTGTATTAATATCAATCCTGTGATACATAATAAATTATGTAATGGCATACCATGTAAGTGGAAAAAACTATTATATCAAAACAAATATGTCAATTTATCTCACTTTGCTCTAAATTATTGGAGTTTATTAAGAATGTTATGAAATGAATCATCAAATATTTCTTTCACATAATATTGTATTCACCAAATATGTTGGGACACTATTTGTTTTGACACCATAAATTAATTTTTAAAGTAATTTTTGAGCACAGTATGTTTTCTCACACATCAGTTTTTTTGAGTCACAAATTGTGGGACACCTATTAAATCAATCAAAATCAGATCCTGGAAAATGAACTCCAAATAAAATTTTATTTTAAAAAATATAATATCATGAATTCCAACTTAAATTTTGTTTAAAAAAATATAAAACTGTGTACTTGAGAAAAAACTCTTTAATCCACTGGACCATCATCTTATTAACACAACCCTTCTCTTACACAGGTACAAATTCTTTCAGTGAATTAATATTTTTTAGCTTTCTCATGCTGCGAAAACTTATCACTGGTTGCAACACATCTCCGGAAATGAAAACAGCAAGGACTATAGTCAGATTTTTTTAAAAATTCTGCACCAGTCATACTAATTCTCATATGTTTAACCCCCATCTTATTGTCAGTCTGTCCTGGAATGAAATCAAAGTATACTAGAATATCATCCATGTTAATAATCCTATTGTTGGCAAAATCATCATCTTCTCTTTTGTCCTTCATGAATTCATGTAATGATTTATTTTCTCTAAATCTTCTGGCTGACACTGGGTTGTCAATATCATGCACAAAGCACTATATTGTGTCACTTTAAGAAACTTTTTCCATTGTATCAAAGTTACCTTCATTATCTTTGTGAACTTTGTATATGCAAAAAAATAAAAAATCAGCACACTTACAAAAACCTCCAAAGTTGGCTTCTGATGTTGACTTGCTTTGTAATAAAATAACTGTTGTATTGATATTCTTTTAGAAAACAAATACGTTGAAAAATATCAAAAGTCAGCTTCTGAGGACAGATTGCTTTGTAATAAAAAAACTGTTGTATTGATATTCGTTTAAAAAACAAATCCGTTGAAAAATATCAAAAGTCAGCTTATGTTGTAATAAAAATAACCTTTTATCTTTGATATCCTGTCAGTTGGTTCAAACAATGAGTTTACTGCTCCTTGCCAATCTATTTGCTTGGCACCTGTAGTTATAATTAACACAAATGGGCATTGATATTTGCAGGTAAATAGCATGCACAGCAATAACTTACTTTAATAATACTTTTTGGAACTCATGCAAACAAAAAGATTTTTATTTGCACTCAAGTGTTGTATTGTTAAATAGTGGTTTATCTTTGTCAGACTCTTTCATATAAGTGACCTGGATATAATTCAATCTTGGTAATTTGAACCTAACAGCATGTCACTAACACAGAACAGAAACATGCTTGCCAATGTTAACACACTTCAATACCATTTAATTGGCAGACAATGCCGGAATCCCATGTAAGTTACTTCATAAACCCAGACCATAATCACAAAATTATGCTGAATTGACAAAAATACCAAAAACATATTCATTTCAGATGAAATGGAAAAGTTGTTGCAATGTATATTTATTAACAATATTACTCCAAATTTCAATTTTAAGTAGACCAAACACCATTTTCTTTTGAAACTTATGGCTAACACATGACCAACTTCAAATTTGTCTAGGCAGAGTTATGTGCACCAGTTGTCTAATGATGCAGCTAAGCTTGTATATTTAGTTTGGAAATGGCATACATTCTGTTACTTTGTTTATTGTAGTGGGAAGAATAAGAAAATGAGCATATAATAAAAAGGTTACTGCATTTGTATGGTAAAATATAAACTTGTTTTGTCAGATGGATATACTGCACTCCCAAGGTCATGCAGTATAACCATCCGAAAAACTCGTTCATATTTTCCCATACAAATGCAGTAATCTATAATTTTTGTTGCAAAGGTAAAAATGTATAAAATGACAAAGGTAATGCAAGTACATTTCCATTTTGTCGAAATTCTTGAAACTCTTCACATCTGTTCTGGATTATTCTTATTTTATCAACTCTTGGGAACAAAATTAGAGGTTTTCTTTAAAAAGCTGAAATGAACCCAACATTTACAAAAATAAGATTCTTAACAAATTGATCTTTTAGCCCAAAACTTTTTTAATATATATAAAATCAGAAATATGTGTATCAGTTTAAAATTATGGTCTGCAATTTATATCCAAAACAAAATTTGAATCATCTTTCTCGCTTTCTCACTCTCACTCTCCATATATGTACAGC
Organism: Potamilus streckersoni; assembly: GCA_016746295.1. Taxonomy (NCBI): domain Eukaryota; kingdom Metazoa; phylum Mollusca; class Bivalvia; order Unionida; family Unionidae; genus Potamilus; species Potamilus streckersoni. The sequence goes on along the minus strand of JAEAOA010000094.1, from coordinate 254,803 downwards.
TTTGATCAATCACTAAAAAAATAAAAACATTCCAATCATTATACTACAACACAACAAAAGATTAAACCTACAATGAAAATCAAGATCAGCAAACACATTCAGCACTCTACAACAAATTATATAACATTCTTCTTTAGAGTTTTTTAAAACAATAAATTTAGCCTGATGGTGTCAAGCAATTTCTATTATTTAGCCTGATGGTGTCAAGCAATTTTTATTATTTAGCCTGATGGTGTCAAGCAATTTTTATTATTTAGCCTGATGGTGTCAAGCAATTTTTATTAGCCCTGATCAATCTTCTGTGTCTGGTTTGTCACAATCAACCACATTAAAATAAATCTGAACAGAACTCAACATTCAAAACAATTACAATAAAGAAAACTAAATATTGCACAGACAATGTCAAAATTTAAAATTTAGATAAAACCAATGTTCCAATAAAAAGTCAAGCTTAATTTGCACAGGCTAAATAAGAATAAACACAAGCTACAATTGTTACTATTCATGGCATCGTGTCATGTCAGTAAGCACACAAGCTAAAATGTGACATATTCATAAGTTACTAAGTCAGTCAGCACACAAGCTGCAATGAGTCACATCTTCATGTCATCATTCCTTGTCAGTCAGCACAAAAGGCCAGTAAGAAAAAAAAAATTAATAACATACATTATTTTCCCTATGATAAGACAAGAGGGCCAGTGAAATAAATTTGTCCATGCATAGTGAATGGGATTATTAGCATGCCAAAATATCCTTAGTAAATATTTATAAAAAGTTTGTAACAAAAAAAAATGGGCAGGTGAATGCCATAGTGTAAACCAAATATTCACCATATTACCTACTGGACTACATTATAGCAAGAATGATCAAAAATTCTTTGAATGAATGTATGAATACTGGGATGAAGTGGAAGTGGAGGGGGGAGGTACAAAATAAATTTTACTATATGCCAATTTATATAAAACTGTCAATTAAGATGGTTTCCATTCTTGAAAAAAATAAATTATTGCTGCATATGATTTATAAGTTATAGATTGTGAAACTTAAATTATTTTTTTTTCTATTTGTCAACTGGTCTGATATTTTGATCAGTGTCAGGGGCATCTAAGACAAAAAAAAAAAACAGGGAGCTGAGATGTGACCATGTTTGACCTGAATCAGTGTTGGAATAGAGCATATTGTAGCAAAGATACCATGTATCAAGCATGGACTTTCTCTTCAGATAAAATATGGTACATGTAAAACTAGTCTGTAAAGTTTTATCACAGTTGTTACACTTAATAAATAAAGCCTAGTCTCATTAATAAAAATCATATTAAAAATGTCAACTTATATGATTTGCATGGAATGGTTCTCATCCTGATCTTATGTAAATACAACAGTAAAATAAATGGGATTTGGTTATATTCTGGAAGCCATACAAATGTACTTCTCTATAAGTGAAGCCACCCTATAATAAGGTCATTTTATACTATGTTATAAACAATGAATTCTCATTAAATTTGTAAGTATTGTGTTTGTCACAAAATACAGGGTATTGGAAAATATTAAAGAACATTTTAATTGGCTATCACCTGCCAAGAACCAATCAAGCTGCAATGCTCCATTTAAATGGTATCAACATAAATATCTGTTTGATAGAAAGGGGTGCAGTATATAGCATATTGAGAAGCCTTCTATAGAAAAGGTTCAATGTCTGCATATTGAGAAGCCTTCTATAGAAAAGGTTCAATGTCTGCATGTACCATATATAACTGTTTATAAGCCACGTCAAACTGCAAATAACAAAGTCCTAATCTGCCAAAGAACACTATATACCTGCAGATTTTTGTCTGTGTTGTTTGTTTTTACTGATTATTATTAACAAACTGCACAGAACCATATCTTCTGGCACATTATGTGAGGGCAGATCTGGGTCTTTGCAGTTTGCAGCTGGGCTAATCTTGCAAGTGAGTACATGCAGTAGTTCTGTACCAACCTGTAAGTAGAGCTTGAAATTTGATCCAAGGCTATGGCAGTTCTAATTTTAATGTTTGTACCAGACACAGGTCGGAACCAATAGGAATACTTATTACTAGACTGATCATCAGTGAATGAAAGCCATGAACTGTAAGGACTGAGAACATATGTGGGCGATGAAAGCATCATCTTGAACATTCCATCAAATTCCTCAGTTCCAGTGTGAAAATCATAATATGTAATATTTAGGTCAAGTTTGGTGGAGTTCTCTGTGTTGTTAAGGATTACTGCAAAATAAGAGTGGATTATGTAAAGTAAAGACATGTTTACAACAAACATCAAGATAAGAAATACCATAAATGGTATAAAAGATTATTTCCAATGGAATATCCTCATGTCCTAAGGTCATAAATACATTGTCTAGTAAGGTAATAATAAATTAGAAAACATAGCAATTCGGATATTGCTCCTTATTGGTAAAAGCATACATGTTTCTAAAATAAAGCACAAAATATCTATTTAGTCTTACCAGGTACAGTGTGACCCCACAATAGCTTGTGCCATTATAACATGAATTTGGATATAACATGGTCATGGTGTGGCTCTCAAAATTTCAAATACATGTATTTTTCTCATACAAAAAAGTTTCTTTCTTAAAAGTACAAAAAAACCCCAAAAAGTTTATTACTATTTTGGGGAAGAGATTGTGCATGAATAATCCAAGATGATCATGGCTTGGCTCCTGAAATTTTATATGTATTTTTCTTGCACATGAAAAAATGGTGTTTTCTTCTTAAAAGTATGAAAATTAACATTTAAAAAGTTTATTCAGGGATCATGCAAGGCTTTACCAATGTTGCAAATTGTGATTTTTTTTCCCTATTGGCAGAAAATTGTACCATCTGGTGATTTTTTTTAAATTGGTGACATTGTTGGTTGTTTAAACTTGTATATACAAACATTGGTTTGGAGTGAAGAAGATCAGAGGCTCCATGAAAGGAAATCACATACTTGATATAAAATGCACTGAAATTTATCTGTTGTTACATAAACAAATTCTTTGTCCATATTGACACACCATCTTAACAATGTAGTTATAGACATCTAGCATGAGTACTGTATGTTTTTTTAAATTTGCATTTCTGGTAGCAGAGATCAACTGGATGAGGCATTATCTGATAATATCTCTTTTATCAGATTTTTACTAGTAATTAATATATTTACATAGATTGACACTTTCATGTCGATGGTAAGTGAAATTCCTTTTCTTGTCACTCACAATTAAATCCTTCAGAACATTCACATTTTCTGTAGTAATCCCTGTAATCAGACCAGAACACATACATCTCTATCATCCTTTATTTAAATTTTTGATGTATGTGTAGAAGGCAGCATCACTCCACTACCACAAATGTAAAAAAAGGACAACCCCCAACCCACCAAGATCTTACTTTTTTTATTCAATAGGCATGGAAGAACAATAACTATAAATTGACCATATGACAGCCAATTTATTTTCAAAAAAATGTACTCAGATAAAATAGTTCAGTGAAATTTCGAAGATAACATTACTTTTGAAGCACTGATTGCTATGAAAATGTAATAAGCAAATGGGAAAAAAGTCAGTCTCAATCATGCAGTACAGAGTTTTTTGATGTTGCCACCACAATAGGAAACAAGCATTTGTTTGGTTCTCCAAAGCTGTCCTTTAGCAGTGACTTCAATAATGTATGCACCCTCCATGAAAAAAAGTGGACTATAATCTTCAAAAAAACAAAGAACCTTTCTTCAAAGAAAGTCAGTTCCGAACTTAAATAAAAGCAATGGAATTTGATGGATTGTTTCATTTTCTAATGTGACTGGAACACTTTTACTGTGCCATGAAAGTTTCCTTTTTACAGGTAAAAAGTTCATGCTTACAAACACTACTGATGGCAGCTTAAAACGCAAACTTTTACTGACTTGGGACATACTGAAAAGTAAATATGCTTCATCATTCATTATGTGATTGTGCTATTTTTTTCCACTGAATTCAGATCTATGTCATGTGACAAAATTATTGAATATTATAAATCTCTGTGTATGCATGATTTCAATGGAATTACTTGTATTGTTGATTCAATGTATTTAACAAGATTCATGGGTGAGTACAGTGTTGATACTTTATTCATGCTATACATTAGACATGTATATATAAACAGTATGCATGTATATGAATTAGTGTGTGGTTCTCTGAAAAAGGAAAAGATTATATATGCCTTCTCTACAGGTGTATTTCTCATTTAATATGCATCAATTGAAGATGATAAATTTGCCAATAAAGCAAATATTTTTGTGCCCACATTTATTACCTATCAACCTCCAAAAATGTTTTGGGGTACAATGATCATTTTCTTCAGCTAACTGACTTGGTATCCAACATGGTTAGGTTCTATGACTCCCAACAACCAAGGTATCCAACATAATTGGGTTCTATGGCTCCCAACAACCAAGTTATAGTGGGATCACACTGTACAAAGTATATCTTACTAGGTACAAAGAATCTATTTAGTCTTAGCAGGTACATAAAATATAGTCATACCTGAAACAAAGAATATATTTAGTCTTACCAGACACAAAGTATATATTTAGTCTTACCAGAAACAAAGAATATATTTAGTCTCACAAGATACAAAGTATTTATTTAGTCTTACCAGAAACAAAGAATATATTTAATCTTACCAGAAACAAAGAATATATTTAGTCTTACAAGATATAAAGTATTTATTAAGTCTTACCAGAAACAAAGAATATATTTAGTCTCACAAGATACAAAGTATTTATTTAGTCTTACCAGAAACAAAGTATATATTTAGTCTTACCAGAAACAAAGCATATATTTAGTCTTACCAGAAACAACCTATATATTTAGTCTTACCAGAAACAAAGTATATATTTAGTCTTACCAGAAACAAAGAATATATTTAGTTTTACCAGAAACAAAGCATATATTTAGTCTTACCAGATACAAAGTATATATTTAGTCTTACTAGAAACAAAGTATATATTTAGTCTTACCAGAAACATAGAATATATTTAGTCTTACCAGATACAAAGTATCTATTTAGTCTTACCAGATACAAAGTATATATTTAGTCTTACCAGAAACAAAGCATATATTTAGTTTGACCAGAAACAAAGTATATATTTAGCCTTACCAGATACAAAGTATATATTTAGTCTTACCAGAAACATAAAATATATTTAGTTTTACCAGAAAAAAGTATATATTAGTCTTACCAGATACAAAGTATATATTTAGTCTTACCAGAAACAAAGCATATATTTAGTCTTACCAGAAACAAAGAATATATTGTGGTTTACCAGAAACAAACTATATATTTAGTCATACCAGATACAAAGTATATATTTAGTCTTACCAGAAACAAAGTATATATTTAGTCTTACCAGAAACAAAGAATATATTTAGTCTTACCAGATACAAAATATATATTTAGTCTTACCAGATACAAAGTATATATTTAGTTTTACCAGATACAAAGTATCTATTTAGTCTTACCAGATACAAAGTGTATAGTCTTACCAGAAACAAAGTATCTATTTAGTCTTATGAGAAACAAAGTATTTATTTAGTCTTACCAGAAACAAAGTATCTATTTAGTCTTACCAGAAACAAAGTATTTATTTAGTCTTACCAGAAACAAAGTATCTATTTATTTTTACCAGAAACAAAGTATTTATTTAGTCTTACCAAATACAAAGTATCTATTTAGTCTGCCAGGTAACAATCTCCAAACAGCAATGTCATTTTTGTAACTCTGACAGATATATTTCTAAATTGTTTTTTTTATTTAAAGCATATACAGTGTCAAATTTTCACAAACCATGAAGAGACTATAAAAAATTGTCACCTCATAGAAGACTGTGCTACATTTTCACAAAAGCAAGTTACAATAGAGTCTGTCTTGAAAGACCACTATTTCTGCCAAAAAAAAATGGTCTCTCAAAACAGGTGGTCTCACATAACAGGTATTAACACTATATAACCAATAAATCTGTGCAAGGAGAACATGGTCTCTCAAGACAGGTGGTCTTTCATAGCAGTGGTCTTGCAAGACAGGTTTAACTGTACTAACTATAATGAAACCAATAGAAATGGCAGCAAAACACTTTGAGAAATGATTACTTTTTATACTTAAAAAATAAAACTGAAGTTGGAATTGTACACTAGGTAGAAGCTGACTAAAAGATCATGCCACTTTAAAATATCTGATAAAGTAGAAATGGAAGGCATGATAAGAGATTAACAGTAATATCATTTCTGTGAATCACTCATGACATTATGTTAAAAGGATCTAAATTTGGATTAAATTCTTCTTACTCATTCTTTTCCAAATCAAACATACAAAGATGAAAACATTCATAAATGTTTAAGTTAGAGTTCATTTTGTTTCATGCAGCTAACTTTGCATAATGCACAGAAATAAAGTTGTCGATTTCACTACTAGCTAAACAAGGATTAAATTAAATATTAATTGTCAATTAAAAACTTAATACTAAAATAGTGTATTCTAATCTTTTTCGATCCTGATTGTTAAATGCTCTTAACCTTAAATGTCATCAAAAAACATCTAGACAAAATTTACCAATAGCTTTACAATGATAGCCACATCCTAACACTGGGTCAAGAAAGGATGATAGTAGGCATATCATAAAATTTAACAGGGTAGTTCAATTTGTTTTACAATATGTGATGTTTTCATTGTTACATCATAGTGTGTTTCATAAAATCTGGTTTGTACCTGATCACACCTTTAGCTTGACCTCAACAAAAATGTTCAAATAATTTAACAATGACTTTGCTTAAGTCATGTAATTAATAACTTTCCAAAGGAGTACAGATGTATCAGGATCCAAGTAAAGTGAATACTTACACTTACTTACAGGCACATGTACATGTAATCAAATTTAAAAAAAACAACACCTGCTATCGAAATAGTGAAATAGTCCGTTCAGAACACCTACATGACCTGTATGATTTATCTCACCTTGTATGCTATCAATGAGAAAAGCAGGAGTACTAATGTACACAGGAGAACCTCTAGCACTTGTATACTTGTTCCTCTCCATCTGCAGGAAACATTCATATTCCGTACCATCTTTGACACCATCAGATTTATCAAACGTAACGTTGAAGAATGCATCACTTGCAGATGCATAGATCTTTCGGCGGAGTGATGTGGCTGTTTTGCTAATACAAGTCACAATGTACACTCTGAAAATCAAACAACAAACAAATGAATCTTAATTACATATCTGTGATAGAATTATTGGAAAAATAAGGGCAGATCATCATGTTCACAGTTTTTACCCAAATGAATCCATACATAATGATATGCCCTTCACAAACACTTACAATTTTGAAATTTTTGCAAGCATAAAGGTCATGTCTTATAATAAAAGCCTATGGTGAACTTTTAACAATGGTTGACTGTGTTTAATTATATGGAAGTAATACAGAAATAGAATTTATGTTTGGGCTTGCATTGAGACAAACAAAAATTTCATATCAGTGATTGCATGATCTATTTTTTATAAGGCTCTCCTATGAAGTGATTAAAAATGATAAAAACAACAAAATCCACTGGTGATGGTTTAAGAGAATCCTTCAAATGTTTCCATAAGTTTATAATACCTGCTAGACTTTTTTTCCTATTTCAAGATGTGAAAAAATTTGATCTTATCTCTCAACTTGCCTTAAAATTCCAAATTATTTTATCATAAATTTTTGAAAAAGTCTTTTAAAATCTCAAGAATGAATTTAAATATTATTTTGCAATGAATGAGTATAAACAAACATGAAACATAATGAAAGTCAAAGGCCAGAAGGGACAGGATTCATTTTGTTGGACAACAGCTTTACTGGCTGAAAAGAATGTGTAGGAACTCATCATCATCATCATCATCATCATCATCATCATCATCATCATCATCATCATCATCATCATCATCATCATCATCATCATCATCATCATCATCATCATCATCATCATCATCATCATCATCATCATCATCATCATCATCATCATCATCACTTGAATGTTCTACACAAGAAAACAAGGAGTCTGATTATTAGGGTGTACTTTATTCATGAATATCGTAGCATTCAAAGTTTTTAATACAATATATCTGAAAATGATGTAATATTCTTTAAAATCTAATTGCCATCCAATTGGCAGTTCTGTATTCCATTGTGTGTAACCACACTTAACTATGATAATGTTAACCAAATTCTACCATTGTATAATTTGCCAGTGCAGCTGAGTCTACACAAATTTCAAGTGAATAGTGCATATCTTTATTTGCTGGCACACTATATCTGGCACACTTTGATATCACAGATCTGGGTCTGTACTTTGTTCAGTTAGCAACAGAATTTCTCATCCCTGCACATTCCAGAACAAGATCAGGCATTTCTACAGCTCTCTTTTAGTATAGCCTTTCCACAAGGCCATTTTTCTTTGATCAAAAGCTTTAATTATGATTGAAACATGCCTAACATCATGTGCAAGATTTTCATTAGGCATAAGTGATCTTCAGAGATCTCTCATAGTACACTGGTCATATTCCCTACTTAAGCCACCATGCTATGGTTTGAGATGATTATTGTCTTTCCATATATTACATGTCCCTACTTAAGCCACCATGCTATGGTTTGAGATGATTATTGTCTTTCCATATATTACATGTCCCTACTTAAGCCACCATGCTATGGTTTGAGATGATTATTGTCTTTCCATATATTACATGTCCCTACTTAAGCCACCATGCTATGGTTTGAGATGATTATTGTCTTTCCATATATTACATGTCCCTACTTAAGCCACCATGCTATGGTTTGAGATGATTATTGTCTTTCCATATATTACATGTCCCTACTTATGCCACCATGCTATGGTTTGAGATGATTATTGTCTTTCCATGATCCTTCTCCATACAAGTAGCACAAAGACCATGTCTCACACTGCTGCTTCTCTTGATGTGTCAATCAATGAGAGAGAATGAATGACAACTTTGTTTGACTGCTCACAGCCTATTCTTAATGACCTGCCATTGCATACTTAGAACACTGAAACTGATAGGCATACAGATGGTGTCATATTCTGCAATAAACATGAACACAAACCAAGAACAGGTACAGTATGATCTTCATTATATCAGCAAATGATGTAAAGACCACTGCAAAGTTCCAAAGGAACATCAGATTATGAAGGAAAAAAATCCATGTCATTGTCAATAAATGATGACTATATATATATATATATATATATATATATATATATATATATATATATATATATATATATATATATATATATATATATATATATATATTTATATATATATTTATATTATAACTTAGAATCATCACAGATATCAAATCTGTAAAATTCTAGCTTCCAAACTAACACTACAGCAAAGGCTAAAGAAATATCTACCAATGTCCAGCAGAAGAAAGCAATAGTGCAGCTGATGCCCTTCATGAATGCCATTGGAATGATGCTGAGACCAAATGGAGGTGTGCAAAAATTGGTGCATCATCCATTTGAACCCAAACTTGGATGGATGGGGACATGACAAAATGTTAGTTAGGTCAAAACTGACAGCAAATTCATGGAAAGCCTAACTCAGCTAAACATCTCCATTTTAAACCTCTGCATAATTATGTGCTTGTTCAGCTAGCTGGGATCTATACTTGCCTGAGTTTCCATTTGATTTGGGCCCCTGAATTATATATTAAAAACAGCCAAGAGTAAAACACTAGAGAGTTCAACCTGTGAACTTTATCCATTGCCAGCTTGTTGAGTATCAACCAGGTCTGCTTCAACAAAACTCCTGTCTTCCTTAAATTGGATGGCATGTCCATCAAGGAAGAAGAAGGAATAAAGAAAGAGGCTGAGTGAATGAAATCTGATGCCATTCTGAAATCCACAACTCAAAATCAGGCAAATCCAAGACAGCTTAAAATGAAGGAGTCTGGAGCCAACCAGCAAGCTGTCCATGGGTGAAGTGAGAAGTTATCAGTGGTTCTTGGGAGACTTAAGGATAGAGAAACTTTGACTTATATCCATTTTAAATTGTCTCTGAAATTAAAGGGCCAGAACTCACATGAAATTTGACTAAGGTTAACACTTAAACTTTTGTACAGTGTTCTGCCTTTTGGCCTCTAGTCATCTCTCTGTTGCAGATGAGACTGAATTGGCCAGGATACTGATGTAAGAGGGAAGACAAGCTGGACAATCACTTCCTGCATCAGCACATCCTGTATTCTACCTGCAAACACTAACATCACACTGATATAGCAGATAGCCAAAGAATGAGATAGATTCACAAAAAAATTGAGGTAGGCATCTCACTGCACTGGATATAAATTAGTCAAAGCTGTCAGGACATCAATCATTGTATAGTGTGTGACACTGTGGATAACCCAGGCAATCAGGGCTGTGGATTCACATGCACAGTCATGGATAACCCAGGCAATCAGGGCTGTGGATTCACATGCACAGTTACAGATAACCCAGGCAATCAGGGCTATGGATTCACATGCACAGTCATGGATAACCCAGGCAATCAGGGCCATGGATTCACATGCACAGTCACAGATAACCCAGGCAATCAGGGCCATGGATTCACATGCACAGTGACAGATAACCCAGGCAATCAGGGTCGTGGATTCACATGCACAGTCACAGATAACCCAGGCAATCAGGGCCGTGGATTCACATGCACAGTCATGGATAACCTAGGCAATCAGGGCCATGGTTTCAAATGCACAGTCAAAGATAACCCAGGCAATCAGGGCCATGGATTCACATGCACAGTCAGGGATAAACCAGGCAATCAAGGCAGTGGATTCACATGCTTAGTCATGGATAAACCAGGCAATCAGGGCCGTGAATTCACATGCACAGTCATGGATAACCCAGGGATTCAGGGCTGTGGATTCACATGCACAGTCACAGATAACCCAGGAAATCAGGGCCATGGATTCACATGCACAGTCACAGATAACCCAGGCAATCAGGGCCATGGATTCACATGCACAGTCACAGATAACCTAGGCAGTCAGGGCATGGATCCACATGCACAGTCATGGATAACAAAGGCAATCAGGGCCATGGATTCACATGCACAGTGACAGATAACCCAGGCAATCAGGGCCATGGATTCACATGCACAGTCATGGATAACCCAGGCAGTCAGGGCATGGATTCACATGCACAGTCATGGATAACCCAGGCAATCAGGGCCGTGAATTCACATGCACAGTCACAGAAAACCCAGGCAATCAGAGCCGTGGATTCACATGCACAGTCATGGATAACCCAGGCAATCAGGGCCATGGATTCACATGCACAGTCATGGATAACCCAGGCAATCAGGGCCATGGATTCACATGCACAGTCATGGATAACCCAGGAAATCAGGACCATAGATTCACATGCACAGTCATGGATAACCCAGGCAATCAGGGCCGTGGATTCACATGCACAGTCACAGAAAATCCAGGCAATCAGGGCCGTGGATTCACATGCACAGTGACAGATAACCCAGGCAATCAGGGCCATGGATTCACATGCACAGTCATGGATAACCCAGGAAATCAGGAGCATGGATTCACACGCACAGTCATGGATAACCCAAGCAATCAGGGCCATGGATTCACATGCACAGTCACAGATAACCCAGGCAATCAGGGCTGTGGATTCACATGCACAGTCACAGATAACCCAGGCAATCAGGGCCTTGGATTCACATGCACAGTCATGGAAAACCTAGGCAATCAGGGCCATGTATTCACATGCACAGTCATGGATAACCCAGGCAATCAGGGCCATGGATTCACATGCACAGTCATGGATAACCCAGGCAATCAGGGCTGTGGATTCACATGCACAGTCATGGATAAACCAGGCAATCAGGGCCATGGATTCACATGCACAGTCATGGATAGCCCAGGCAATCAGGGCCATGGATTCACATGCACAGTCATGGATAGCCCAGGCAATCAGGGCCATGGATTCACATGCACAGTCATGGATAAACCAGGCAATCAGGGCCATGGATTCACATGCACAGTCACAGATAACCAGGAAATCAGGGCTGTGGATTCACATGCACAGTCATGGATAACCCAGGCAATCAGGGCTGTGGATTCACATGCACAGTCACAGATAACCCAGGCAATCAGGGCCATGGATTCACATGCACAGTCATGGATAGCCCAGGCAATCAGGGCCATGGATTCACATGCACAGTCATGGATAGCCCAGGCAATCAGGGCCATGGATTCACATGCACAGTCATGGATAAACCAGGCAATCAGGGCCATGGATTCACATGCACAGTCACAGATAACCAGGAAATCAGGGCTGTGGATTCACATGCACAGTCATGGATAACCCAGGCAATCAGGGCCATGGATTCACATGCACAGTCATGGATAAACCAGGCAATCAGGGCCATGGATTCACATGCACAGTCACAGATAACCAGGAAATCAGGGCTGTGGATTCACATGCACAGTCATGGATAACCCAGGCAATCAGGGCTGTGGATTCACATGCACAGTCACAGATAACCCAGGCAATCAGGGCCATGGATTCACATGCACAGTCATGGATAGCCCAGGCAATCAGGGCCATGGATTCACATGCACAGTCATGGATAGCCCAGGCAATCAGGGCCATGGATTCACATGCACAGTCATGGATAAACCAGGCAATCAGGGCCATGGATTCACATGCACAGTCACAGATAACCAGGAAATCAGGGCTGTGGATTCACATGCACAGTCATGGATAACCCAGGCAATCAGGGCTGTGGATTCACATGCACAGTCACAGATAACCCAGGCAATCAGGGCCATGGATTCACATGCACAGTCATGGATAGCCCAGGCAATCAGGGCCATGGATTCACATGCACAGTCATGGATAGCCCAGGCAATCAGGGCCATGGATTCACATGCACAGTCATGGATAAACCAGGCAATCAGGGCCATGGATTCACATGCACAGTCACAGATAACCAGGAAATCAGGGCTGTGGATTCACATGCACAGTCATGGATAACCCAGGCAATCAGGGCTGTGGATTCACATGCACAGTCACAGATAACCCAGGCAATCAGGGCCATGGATTCACATGCACAGTCATGGATAGCCCAGGCAATCAGGGCCATGGATTCACATGCACAGTCATGGATAGCCCAGGCAATCAGGGCCATGGATTCACATGCACAGTCATGGATAAACCAGGCAATCAGGGCCATGGATTCACATGCACAGTCACAGATAACCAGGAAATCAGGGCTGTGGATTCACATGCACAGTCATGGATAACCCAGGCAATCAGGGCTGTGGATTCACATGCACAGTCACAGAAAACCCAGGCAATCAAAGCTGTGGTTTCACATGCACAGTGATAGATAACCCAGGGATTCAGGGCAGTGGATTCACATGCACAGTCATGGATAACCCAGGCAATCAGGGCTGTGGATTCACATGCACAGTCACAGATAACCCAGGCAATCAGGGCCATGGATTCACATGCATAGTCATGGATAACCCAGGCAATCAGGGCCATGGATTCACATGCACAGTCACAGAAAATCCAGGCAATCAGGGCCATGGATTCACATGCACAGTCATGGATAACCCAGGCAATCAGGGCCATGGATTCACATGCACAGTCATGGATAACCCAGGCAATCAGGGCTGTGGATTCACATGCACAGTCACAGCCAATTTTTTGACAAGTCAAAATTTTTAGTAATGCCAGTTCTAATGCCAGAATCCCTTGGCACCAACAAGTTTGTGTTAAAAAGCACCCCTCAAGAATGGCCATCCCTCTAATGCAACCAGCAGCCAACATATTAGTACAAAAATGTAAAATGTTCCCCTCACAGGTGGACACATTGTATTTAAAAGGTATCCAGAACCAATAATTAATTCATATCATGATGTAAGGTAAGTAATAAGATTATCTCTATTGTTGATACATGTCCCCCAATGTCAAGTTTCCAGTACTGAAAGAAACGACTAAAGTACATGTAACACTAAGATTAGATCAATGTCTATAAAAGCTGATATTACAGGAAATGGACTGTGCATTAACACACACACAGAGAAATCAACCTTGAAAAAAACAGGGTACCAGACAAAAGCCAAAAATCATGTGACAATGCATTTATCACTTCATTTTTGAAGGCATTTAATCCACTTTACAAAAATTTTGTCTGCATAATTAAACTGCATACAGTTAACAGCATCTGAATAAATCATTACCAAACATTAACATGTCATCACAAAAAAAGAGATGTATTAATTTACAAGTAAGTCAGTTATTCTACTTGATGACTTTGGGTGAGATGGGGAGGGGGGACTTGATGAACAAATTTATGTAGAAAAGACTAAAAAAAAAACAATTTATGTAGAAAAGACTCCAAAGAAAACACACTATGAAATCAATCAAAAGATATTCATATTTCACACTTTGTTTAATATGAGTATTTATCACAAGTTCCAGATACTCTACCAATCACAGCTTACTAACAGAAGCCACCTATACTATTTCTAGCATGAACATTGCAGTTGGTTTTGAAAATTAGCCTTCAATTTCATAGTAAAGTACTCACCTGTCTGATAAAACTGGTTCCGTTACCATAATGTTAGTGACCATTTCTGTAGTCACTGTACAATCAGCACTACTTAACATCCCATTCCTACTGCAGTTAGTATCACTGGCTGACACATTTAAGGAAAATGTCACTGGCTTTGTTGGCATTGTCACTGAGAAGTCCAGAGTGGTACTGCTGGAAGTGTAAAGCATGATATAAAACTAGAATTTATTTTGCAAAAGATAAATGTCCCCAGTTCAAACACTGCAGACTCAAAAAAATCAATGTAAAATTTCAAAATTAAAGAAAAATTTCAAACATTTATATCGGTATAAAAATCTAATCAGTTCTTTTATAAATGTATACCAATATGCATACCAGTTCTTGGTTATTTATCTCGCACGATTTTCATGGTTTGGTTTTAAAAAATAATAAAGTTGCAAAATGTATGAAAAGCAATTTTTTAAATAAACTGCTGTAATAGCCTGAAGATCTAATCAGGTCATCTACATATGAATACAAAATGTGCTTTTAAAATATTTTTCTTCCTCAAATAGTCTTTGCTTTAAATGTGCTTTATCAATCTATCTATTTATTCAACTGGTGCAACAAAGTCTGGGAGTTGATCATTTGGTTTAATGGCAAACTGTAATAAGAAAACAACAGTTAAAACATCCTCCAAAGAGAGAGAAAAAAATAAATAAAATAAGCCCTATATTCATTGAAACTTTTTTTGATTACTATGACTTTGCACTACTGAAGAGCACAAACTTAGGAATTCTGTAATATGTTTGAAATTCCTTCACCCTACAACTTGAATGGTTCTATTCCAGACAGTTCTAAGCAAAAGTACATTGCACATGTAACTTTATAATACAAGTTAACTACATGCTCTGAGTCAGAACTGAAGTAAATGGTATAGTCATATAATGACCTCAAAACTTATTGCTGGATATTGTTAATTCTGGATTGAGCAATGACTTGTACATGGGATGAATAGTGCACATCAGAAAACATAATTGCTGATTATTCAATAAGAATTACATAATTAGATCAACAATTAACAGCAATTTTATAGAGCTGAAATCTTTCAAACAAATGCATGATGCAGTGATAAGAGCGATGTTTTTGTTCTTCAAGAATGGATACACACTTTGCACAAATATGAAATAAAACACTTATTGATTTTCATGGTAAAGCTTTGTCATATTTCAAAAAATTGTGCAATTAATGTCAGGCCCTATGCTGCAACTGCTATATCTAAATTCATGTTAGTTTGACGTGTGCTGATGCAGGGTTTTACTGTATCTATCTAAATAGTGCATGCAGTATTGAATGTAAGTTGTAGTGGGCACAACAACAGAGACTAGAGCAACCACAATGATTTGCCATTACAAAGTCTCATATTCTTTCTACTTTCTATTTCTATCCTCCCAAACTTGTACCCTGATTGTCTGACAGTGACCCTGACATGAAGCTGGTGTAAGGTTTGCCATCAAATCTTAGCTAGCCAGCAGGTACATACATTTCTCAAAGGTTGTGAATGACATACTAATGCAAATGAGACTCGCACTGTCTGGTAAAAGACATGCCTATCACAGTGACTATGCAATCACCATGACCAACCAAGATGAAATCAGGACAAATTTTATGGAGACATGGAGATTTTTATTGCAAAAGTGCCAAAGGCAGAAAAGCTCTTGTCTTCAATGCTAGAGTTGGTGCAGATCACCAGACATAGCCTAGCATTGTTGGCTAAAATTAATTTGACAAATGAAAAAAACTGAATACTCCTCCTACTGAGAAAATGCACTGAAGATGATTTTCTGATCACCAACAGTCTTCTGCCTGCTAAACAAATATATCTTGGATGACTCCATACTGTCTTCATCAAGAGACAGGCAAGATGTTCAAGTACTGGGCTGATCCCAGGATCACAGTCTCCAAGCTCAACATCTGGATTCAACCTAGCAGATGAACACAAGACAAAAAAATGCCACAATAGATCAGTGTCTCCAAATTAAAAAATGAGAAAATTGTGAAATGGGCATTTTTTGAAAATGTGCAGCTAACTTGTAACAAGTCATGAAAACTCTGAGAACATCAAAAAAACTGTGTACTTAGCTGCATCCAAAACCTTCCATTCCAACATAGATAAATATCCATATTGTTTTGTTGCAACCAATGGTGACATAAGGAGAAAACTGAATAAGAAACATTGACCCCAAAATGTCTGTTTAGAACACAGTACTTCATCATCTAAGAAAGCAGTTTTCAACAACATTAGGTCCAGGACTCATGGCTGTGCAATAAGGCTGATGATATTCAATCCCATACAAACAGGAATGGCATAAAGAACTTCTTTGATGCTTTGATGATAATGTACAGGTCACAGTCATTAGTAACATTCCAATAATGAGAATTGATGGTATCACACTGCTCATAGACAAAGATACTAAAAAGATTGGCATTACATTTCAAAAACATCCCCAATCATTAATCTTCTGTTACCGAGGAGACAATTGGTCAATAGCCCCAAGTGGAAATCAACATATCATTTGCTGATTCTCTAATGCTATCTGAAAATGCGAAAGCATTTGACCCAGCAGTCAAATGACAAAGCACCTGGATCAGATGCTATACCAGCAGAAATATTCAAGCCTGAGACTGAAACATAGATCAAAAATGGAATAAATTTTACGAATGTTGACAAAAAGAACAATACTCCAGGATTACAAGGAATGCATCTGTCATCAAATTGTACAATTGTAAAGGCAACAGATGATCCTGTGACAACAGTCAGGGCATTTCCTTACAGTCATTAGCTGTCAAAATTCTTTCCAAAATTCTAAATTGTCTTTGCGCATTACATTGATGAAGGGCTGCTCCTGTAAGAGTCAGTCTAGCTTCATGAAATGGTGAAGGACATCTATTCCAGGAGATATGCCTGGTAACAGAAATCCAACTTGTTACACAGGTTTTATCAACGTGATGAAGTCTTTGACAGAGTTACTCATGTGGGCCTCTGGAAAATCATGGCAAAATTTGATTGCCCGGATAAATTTGTCATAATGGTTTAGCAATTCCATGATGGCATTCTGGTTGGCAGTGAGACATGTGAACCATTCAGTCACCAGTGGAGTCCTGCAAGTCTGTGTCTGGGCTCCAACCATCTTTATTATGGTTCTCTCTGCTTACTGATGCCTTCTATGACTGATGCTTGGATCAACAAAACACACTCGACTAACAGCAAGCTCCTCACTTCACAGGTGAAGATGAAATTACAGTAAGGGATTGTTTTTGTTGTATTTGCCAATGATTTAGTGTGTGACAGTTTTGATATCTTAATCAGCATCAAGTACTCAGAGGTGATACACCATTCTGCAACAGGAAAGCTTTATGTAGAACTTACTATTTTAGTGAATGGCCAAGCCCTACAGGCAGTGGACATGTTCACTTACTTTAGATTAATAATGTTCAAATGTGTGGGAGTCCAGAGGCATCAGTATCAAAACAGGACTGAAGGCCTACAAAGCAACTGTGTCGCTAGTCCTGCAGAATGTATGTGAAACCTGGATAGTGTACAGATCCCATGCCAAAAAGAACTATTTTCATATGGGTTGCTTAAAGAAATTAATGAGGGTAAGTTGGCAAAACAAGGTCACAGACACAGGTTCTCACATGAGCAGGCATTCAAAAGCATCCACATTCTGTTGATGAAATCACAGCTGAGATAGACTGGCCACATCACTTGAATGTCAGATGAGTGACTACCAAAGAAGATCTTATAAGGCAAGCTGAAGGAATGAAAGCAATCTCAGGAAGAGGAGAAAAAGTACTTCAAAGACTCCTATCCAGTGCACCACAGACAGTTCAGAGCACAAACTGGCATGATCAATCACACACATGTTCTCAGTCTTTATGGTCTCATGGTCATCTTCAAGTTGAAGGACAAACAACTGAATTATGTTATAAGCATAAGTCATATTGTACAAGAAACTACCAAAATATTTAATAAGGCAAATACACAACTGAATTAGTTCTTATAAGCCCAAAGTTAATATTAAATGTACTAATAATCAAATAGATTAAGTTAACTTAATGCAATTCATGAAACCCACTTGCACTATATGGAGGCATCATTATACTGAGGCTATATTGTGAGAGAACCATGTTAGTAGCTAGTTCTCTAGAAACAGACAGACAGATACCTTTGACCAGCAGAGCTCAAAAGAGCTGTAAATGATGAAACTGAAGCAGAAGTTGATTTGTTTGCACCTGGGATGTAATTCCAAAGTGACTTTGATATGTAGATACTCTTCGGTTTCTCCCATGTCACAATCAGCTCATTTATGGATGCTGCTACTCCAGTTAGGTTTTCTCCATCTAAAATCAAATCAATAAAATTCTGACTTGGCTTTATAAAATATCCAATATCACTAATAATAACATAGAAGTAGTATTTATTTAGATGTTAACCTGTCTGTCTTTCCATCAAATGCATACAATGCAATCTTCATAACCCAAATATGGATAACTCAGTGAAGTCTTTGTAATTGAAATATCAATGACTCAGTAAAATCATCATAAACCAAATATCAATGACTGAATAAAATTTTTTCAAACCAAATAGCAATGACTCAATAAAATCATTTTAAACCAAATATCAATGGCTCAATAAATCATCAAAATCCACATATCAATGACTCAATAAAATAGTCATAACTAAATATCAGACTCAACATCAATAACTCAATAAAGTCTTCACAAACCAAATATCATTAACTCAACAAAAACATCATAACCCTAATATCAATGATTCAATAAAATCATATCTCAAATGTCAATGACTCAAAAAAATCTTCATAACCCAAATATCATTGACTCAATAAAATCATCATAATCCAAATATCATTGACTCAGTATCCTCATAACCTAAATATCAGTGACTCAGATATTCATTATTAAACTGAATAAATTGCTGATTTAAAGCTTAAAAGTTGCCATGACTGCCATCTTGAAAAATCAAACAACCAAATGAAGCATGATCAAAAATGTTGTCTGTAGCATTTCAAGTCGATGAAGTTCTATTGTTATGTACATTAAATACATATTAAAAACAAGAACTGAAGTGATTTCTGCTAAATATTACAACACAATTTCAATAAGTCAATAATTTCAGAAAGTTAATATTTTGAATATTCTGCAAAACTTGAATAATTTACCATGTATAATGACTGCAACTGCACAGAACCAGATCTACTGTTGCAAAGCAAAATAATAATAACAAATCTCAAAAAATAAATAACAGGACTGTATTTAAACCCAAGTGTAAAAGACAACAAGAAAGAAGCATACATATATAAGAAGTTCCTTTCTAGTGTTATGAATCAATAACTTCTACTTTTCTAATTTTAACCAATGTAAAGACTTGTTAGAAAGACTTTTACAATTTGTAATGATATATGAATGAATATAGCAGAATTTGTCACTAAAGATCACCTGTTCTATCAAAACCATCATGTTCTATCAAGACAAATAGTCTCTTATGACATGTCATAACTCTATGTAATCAATATATCCATGCATAGAGAATCTGATCTCTCATGACAGGTCATCTTTACAGAGGTCTTACAAAACAAAGTTTCTATCTTTCTATTTGCAAGCCTATGAAAGCAAAATATAGTAATCATACAAGTTTCATAAATTTTATAATAACGAAATAAACAAGATTTCATTCTTCCCATAGCAAAACACCATTTTTAAAGAAATAAATATAAAGAAAATTAGACCAAAACTGTAATTCAACTGATATGATACATTTAACTAGTATCAATTGTGATATCATGGCATGGCACTTAACTAGTATCAATTGTGATATCATGGCATGGCACTTAACTAGTATCAATTGTGATATCATGGCATGGCACTTAACTAGTATCAATTGTGATATCATGCTGTGACATTTAGCTAGTATCAATTGTGATATCATGCTATGACACACTTAATATCAAATGTGATATCATGGCATGGCACTTAACTAGTATCATTTGTGATATGCTATGACACACATAACTGGTATCAATTGTGATATCACGCTCTGACACACTTAGCTTGTATCAATTGTGATATCATGGCATGACACACTTAACTAGTATCAATTGTGATATGCTATGACACACATAATTTGTATAAATTGTGATAACATGCAATGACTCACTTAACTTGCATCAATTGTGATATCATGGCAATGACACTAAACTAGTATCAATTGTGATATCAATTGGTATGACTCACTTAACTGGTATCAATTGCCTAAGCAATCCAAAATTATTTATAAAAATGTATAGGTGACTCTTAAATGAATATCTTCCTTCAACTTTGACATCTTCCATAGAAAAGCATGTGAAAATTACCCTGTGCCATGGGAAAGGGCATCTTCAGTCTATATCACAATTGAAATACTATAGATTTCAGTTACTGGAGAGTGATGTACAATCAACAGTCGTGAAAGGGCCATAATCCTCTGACTTAAATGTGAGGGCAGAAGGAGGGTATCACTGCCTGCCATACTGGCATCTGTACAGAGAAGGGTCCTTTGAGGCAGAATCTGCAAAATAATATCCACTATAAGTCAGATGAGATTCCTCAATTTTCTCAAATGAGATCTCAAATGAATCATCTGTAATGGTCTCATAAAATGGTGGCCCAGGATTATGAGATCCACTGCTGCATTAAAAACTACAATAAGGTTCAGAAAATATATGACACTATCAAAATGATTTCTAAGGCAAGTTCATGAGGGTCATGACAGACTTTGTTTACATACATTCTGAATTCCATACCCAAGTGGGTAAAATGTTAATAAGAAGTTGTATTGGATTTGTCTTCATCGACATGGAATCCAAGTTGGTGCTGAAGGTATATTTTGTCTTTAGAGTATAACACACCTGGTGCATTTGCAGTATGCTGTCCAGGAAGATGAAAATCACAGACTTAGACGTGGCTCTGAAGTGTGTCACATCTCTCCATATTTCTCATGAAGACCCAGGGGCTGATGTTTAGACCACATTAGTTAATGAAACTGAAATGGTATAAAATATGCCCCTGAAAGTGAATAGTCTGGAATATTGTGAAAGATTTGTGTAATGGAATATGGAGATAATCATCCTGAAGAACAAAGCAGATTGCAAATCCTCACTGACGAGAAGAAAAACTAAGATGGAAGCAATCCCTATCTTCAATCTTCTTACAAGCATTATCATTTGCATTGAGAACTGTGGTCTTGACTAAACAAAGGGCATTAGGTCAGTACTCTTATTACAGGTATTATCATTTGCATTGAGAACCGTGGTCTTGACTAAGCAAAGGGCATTAGGTCAGTACTCTTATTACAGGTATTATCATTTGCATTGAGAACCGTGGTCTTGACTAAGCAAAGGGCATTAGGTCAGTACTCTTATTACAGGTATTAACATTTGCATTGAGAACCATGGTCTTGACTAAGCAAAGGGCATTAGGTCTGTACTCTTCTTACAGGTATTATCATTTGCATTGAGAACCATGGTCTTGACTAAGCAAAGGGCATTAGGTCTGTACTCTTCTTACAGGTATTATCATTTGCATTGAGAACCATGGTCTTGACTAAGCAAAGGGCATTAGGTCTGTACTCTTCTTACAGGTATTATCATTTGCATTGAGAACCATGGTCTTGACTAAGCAAAGGGCATTAGGTCAGTACTCTTATTACAGGTATTATCATTTGCATTGAGAACCATGGTCTTGACTAAGCAAAGGGCATTAGGTCTGTACTCTTCTTACAGGTATTATCATTTGCATTGAGAACCGTGGTCTTGACTAAGCAAAGGGCATTAGGTCTGTACTCTTCTTACAGGTATTATCATTTGCATTGAGAACCATGGTCTTGACTAAGCAAAGGGCATTAGGTCTGTACTTTTCTTACAGGTATTATTATTTGCATTGAGAACCGTGGTCTTGACTAAGCAAAGGGCATTAGATCTGTACTCTTCTTACAGGTATTATCATTTGCATTGAGAACCTTATGAGCAAAGGGCATTAGGTTAGTACTCTTCTTACCAGTACCAGTATTATCATTTGCAGTGAGAACCGTGGTCTTGACTAAACAAAGGGCATTAGGTCTGTACTCTTCTTACAGGTATTAACATTTGCATTGAGAACCATGGTCTTGACTAAGCAAAGGGCATTAGGTCTGTACTCTTCTTACCAGTACCAGTATTATCATTTGCAGTGAGAACCTTATGAGCAAAGGGCATTAGGTCAGTACTCTTATTACAGGTATTATCATTTGCAGTGAGAACCGTGGTCTTGACTAAGCAAAGGGCATTAGGTCTGTACTCTTCTTACAGGTATTATCATTTGCATTGAGAACCTTATGAGCAAAGGGCATTAGGTCTGTACTCTTCTTACCAGTATTATCATTTGCAGTGAGAACCATGGTCTTGATCAAGCAAAGGGCATTAGGTCTGTACTCTTATTACAGGTATTATCATTTGCATTGAGAACCATGGTCTTGACTAAGCAAAGGGCATTAGGTCTGTACTCTTCTTACAGGTATTATCATTTGCATTGAGAACCATGGTCTTGACTAAGCAAAGGGCATTAGGTCAGTACTCTTCTTACAGGTATTATCATTTGCATTGAGAACCATGGTCTTGACTAAGCAAAGGGCTGTATCTCCCATTTAACATACCCTTGGCATTTCCTTCCTGTTTCTCTAGTCCCTAATCTTAAGCAAGGGATGAATTCAAGAACAACAACTGTGCAAGTCTTTGCCTATCTGGAGGCCTGTTTCTGACAGGAAGTAAAGCCATATTGTGATACTATAATCTCCAACTGAGATGATAACCAATTTCATTATCAATGATCCAGTGAGAGCATTGGGCCTTCAGGACTGCATTGTCTCTATTGTCAGCACAGAATGGTAAGCTGTAATGATGGTGCTGAAGGTGTCTGATATTGGTTTCCATGATGGAACTTGGTTCAATGGGTCTATAATGACAGAGGACTGGCATGGATCCATAACAGCTCCAGATCAACATGGGTCAGTACTGGCACTGAGACAGCATGGCTACATAATGGCACTGGATTTGACAGGAGTCCATAAAGGCACCAGACTAATATGGTTTTGTAATAGCACTGGGACAGCATGACTCTGTAAAGGCACTGGAATAACATGAATCTACAATGGCACTGGATTAGCATGTCTTTAATGGGACTTGTACAATATGGCTCCATAATGGCATAGGATTAAGGTTGGTCCATAATGGCATCAGAACAACATGTCTCTGTAATGACTTCAGACTCAGACATGGTTCTGTAATGACACTTAACCATCATAAATCCATCATGATTTTGGGCTAACATAGAGCCATCTTGGCATTGGGTTGGCATGGGTCCATCATGTCACCAGTAGGTTGATATTAGAAAGAGACCATCTGCTCTTGGATGCTGGTTATTGTGTTACTATGCCAAGAGAGGGTATGGGATATTGGATCTCCATAACCAGTCCCTTCAGGCATTAGTCGAGTCCATGTTGGATATAGAATACAATGCATATCATAACATGAAGCTAGATGAACAAAATGTGAATTTTTCATATCTTGGATAGAACAGAGCTAGAGACAGAGAGAAACATAAATGGAGTATACTTCCATGTGTGAGAAAACTTATTAAAATTGGTCTAAAAAGTTTAACTCTTTACCTTCTACTAACACATGTATGCATCCGTAAAAAATAGCCTTGCAACCTCATAGACACATATACAAACTGCTAATAATACTCTCTCTGCTGGTTCATACTTGTGTTTCCAGCCAAGAGATGGGAAACCCCAGAGATGCATATACTCATTTCATATTAAACCTTTGCATTGGATAAAATTACAAACATCCAGTCTTTATTAACAATATTTAGCCAAGGAAAATAGTCCTTACATAAGGTGATGAAAGTATTCTATTAGTAGTTGTAAAGTGTATATGCAGGAAATTCCATTGAAAAATTGTGAAAGTAAAACAAAATGGCAACATTCATGTATTCCGAAGACGATTTTGACAAAAGTTTTGAAGAATTTGAAAGTGATGACATTACAAATTAAACATCAGATTCAAGATGAAGGATCAGACATTAGTATAATTCCTGTTTCAATGCCTGACATTTTAGACTTATCTGAATCTGAGGATGAAACATGTGACAATCTTTTATGGTCAGAACATACGAGACCGTTACATGTAAATGACTTTACAGTAGATTCAAGGCCAACATTTAATTTAGATGAAAATGCAAGGGAGACAGATTTATTTTTGCAGTTTTTTTCTTGAAGAAATATTCCAGATGTGCAAAATAGTGGTGAGAAAAGAAGTGCAATATAAATTATAAACACAACAGATATCTTGAGAACATATATATCCCTATATTCTATAATTGTGGTATTATAACTTACTGCAATAAATAAAAGATGGATGAACATATTGGTAGTAATCAAAAGGAGAAGTGTCATTAGAAGCAGAGGAGGCATTGTATATTTCAAACATTGTTCCAAAGATTGCAAGTGGGTATTTGCAAACTGCTCCCATCACTTTATGGGCTAAAATAACCTTCACCGTCTCACATTCACATCCCAGTGGATTTCCTTTGAGGTACCTACAAAATATATTAGACAGATCAACTGTAACTTAAGAGTTCTATACTGAGTCTTACTCATGTAGGCAAGACTGGATCCCTAGAACATTATTGTACAAACTATCATCACACTGTAATATTGTATCAAAATATGTTAAATGTTAAATATACCAGTACAATCAAACACTGATGTGGATGTTATTAGACTTTTCAAATATAGATGAGTGGTTGCTTGGTTAGTTGATTTTTAATGGCATTCATCACTGCATTTTTCAGTGACCACTCTCAATTTATTATCTTTGTTTTTGTTGAGGCTTAAACCTACTGGGTGGGTGGGTGGGTGGTGGTTTCATTAATATCATATTAAATATATTAATTAATGTATAGCTAATAAAATCTTCATCAATAATGGAACATTAATATCAATGAGTCTGCTTCAGACAGACATGGTTTGTGAAAATAACCATGTTTTACCAATGGCAGGCTTATAAAAAATAACCATGTTTTACGAAGAGAATGTTTTCACATTTTTAAAAAATAGCAGCTGATTAATTTTCTCATTTATTATATGGTACTGTTTATACAGACTGGGTGGGTGGGTGGGAATTGTATATATCATGAAAATCTGAGTACAAAAAAATGTCTGAAACTGTCATGAACACTGTCATCACTTTTCTCATGCAAAACGATTGAATGATTTGTTACACTTTATTTTCATTTCATCTTTAGCTGATAATTAAATACTGTATATACTCACTTATGAGTCCAACTACAAACTGCACTGACCCTGAGTTCTGCCAGTGCATGTGTTGGCAGATCATAGTCTTTGCAGTTTGTAAAGAGTAATCAATGGAACATAGAACATAATCTGCAGCTGCATTATGCTACGGCAGATCAAGATCTTTGTTCTTTGTAATTTTACTCAACTTATAAGTGAGTAAATTATCTTAGCTAGTTGACAATATTGTATTTTTGTTGTTCATCCCTCGAGTTGACAAAGACCACTCTAGTCATCCGTGAGTTGGAGTGGCTGGTTCTGTTCTGTGTGTGCGCAGGTGGCTGATAAGGCCAAACCTTGCACTAAAGGTTCGGTTGCAAAAGGGACATGGGATGAGTGGGACATCTCCATGAGGGTTGCTGGCACGTGCTTTTCTGACTTGGCTCTTCATCTCTGCAGCTGCTATCCTTCTTGATTCGCACAGCTTGAAGCCTTTGTGCAGATAGGAACGCCAAGTGACTCGATCGCTAGCTGTTTGCTCCATTAGTCAGGGTTTATGTTGAAGGCTTTCAATGCAGTTTTCAAGCATTTATTCTGACCTCCGTGGGATCGGTGAGCTCCAGCAAGCTCACCATAGAAGAGTCTCTTAGGCAGCCTGTGGAACTGCGTCAAAATGGTGTGAATGCTGGGGAGACCTGCTTGGGTGAGAATCTTGGTATCTGGGACTTTGTCCTGCCATTTTATGTTGATTATTTCCTGAGGCTTGTGGTGTGAAAGTGGTTCAGCTTCCTGGCATGGCACTGATACACCGTTCATGTTTCGCATGCATAGAGAAATGGGGGGAGTACAACTGCCCTGTAGACCTTTAGTTTGGTCGTAATGCTGATGCCTTTCTATTCCAGACATTCTCATGAGGCTATTAAAACAGCAAAGACATACTTCTACTGCTACATCCAACAGTGACATGTTGGTAACAATCAATACAATATATTTACTTAACATAAATAGAACAATGGTAATCAGCAATACAGGGTGTAATGGACTCAAGACATGGAAACTGCTGAAGTTGAACATAGCCTTGGGAGAATATTTTGAAATGTATATTTAAACATAAATATCGTGTTAACCACTGATTACATTAAATCAAAATTTTTAGATATTGCATCTGCCATCATCCTGTTAAAATTTAAGATTTGAAATCATGCCCTCTTCATAAATACATTCTAAAATCTCATAGAAACATTGAATTTCCAATATGTCAAATAGGCATATTGCATTTATAATGATTCCACTTAAACCAACTTGAAGGATAGAACTGAAATATGGAGATCACTTGACAAGACTTGTCTCAATTATTGTTATTCCTACCAACATGCATTACTGACATTTTCATTGACAGACATTTTCCTTTAATATTGTCATTTGAAGTGTACAGAGAATTGATTATTTTAAAGATAATTTAACAAATTAATATAACTGGTATTAAAAGTTTTGAATTTCATGATTCTGAATAAAAATTTGGGGCACTAACCCAAAATTAAAATGAGCGATATCTCAAGGTTTCATTTATCAATTTTGGTCAGAATTTTCTTAACATTCAAGAAATTTAAGCCAATTTTGTGGGCATTTATTATAAGAAAAAATGAAACCCACACCAACCCCTGCATTATGGGCAGGTTTGCAAGTTTAAAAAGTGCATCAGGTGCAGTGTGGTGAGGCATCACTTATTTTAGATCACTACCTTAATTTCTGAAAGTCAGAACTTGAGTGAAAAATTTACCTACACCCATGTGAAAATATTTTATTATTACTGGTGTGTCATAAGAGAGCCATTCCTGCATGCTGAAAACCATTGTCATTTTACTGAACACTAACCTGGCTTCGTTATTCTGGAACATGTCTAAATATAAATTACAGATAAAGTTGGAATTTATGAGAAAATGGAAAAATATAAACCACAAAAATACTTACAATGTCTTTAGATTTAAAATATTTACAAATGCATCGCTGCTGATTGTTTCAATCTTGTTATATGATAGATCAATCACTAAAGAATCACTTGCAACACTTCCAAGAAAAGGAATATGAGTTATTTCATTTCCTGTCATAATAATTTGGCTCAGATTATTGAGCCCATCGAACACTGCCCAAGGAAGCCTGCTTAAAGGAGTGTCTGGCATAGAGAGTATCATTAAGTTTTCAAGAGGTTGGAATATTTTCTCTGGAAGGATTTCCAGAAGAGTTGATCCTAGATACAGCTCCTCCAGGCTGACAAGACCTTCAAATGCCAAGGGCTGTAACTCTTCCACAGAACTGCCAATGAAGGATCTGAAAGGGAAGAGATTGAAGTGCCATTACTACTACAACTGTTTATCATGGTTTTAATGAACTATATGTACAGTAATGATGATGAATATGATCAATTTTATATCTTGGCTGCACATAATAGACTTGGGTACATTAGAATGTTGTATCTTGGTTACACATAATAGACTTGGGTACATTAGAATGTTGTGTCTTGGCTATACATAATAGACTTGGGTACATTAGAATCTTGTGTCTTGGCTGCACATAATAGACTTGGGTACATTAGAATGTTGTATTTTGGCTGCACATAATAGACTTGGGTACATTAGAATGTTGTGTCTTGGTTACACATAATAGACTTGGGTACATTAGAATGTTGTATTTTGGCTACACATAATAGACTTGGGTACATTAGAATCTTGTGTCTTGGCTGCACATAATAGACTTGGGTACATTAGAATGTTGTATTTTGGCTACACATAATAGACTTGGGTACATTAGAATCTTGTGTCTTGGCTGCACATAATAGACTTGGGTACATTAGAATGTTGTATTTTGGCTACACATAATAGACTTGGGTACATTAGAATCTTGTGTCTTGGCTGCACATAATAGACTTGGGTACATTAGAATGTTGTATTTTGGCTACACAAAATAGACTTGGGTACATTAGAATGTTGTATCTTGGCTACACATAATAGACTTGGGTACATTAGAATGTTGTGTCTTGGCTGCACATAATAGACTTGGGTACATTAGAATGTTGTATTTTGGCTACACATAATAGACTTGGGTACATTAAAATGTTGTATCTTGGCTACACATAATAGACTTGGGTACATTAGAATGTTGTGTCTTGGTTACACATAATAGACTTGGATACATTAGAATGTTGTGTCTTGGTTACACATAATAGACTTGGGTACATTAGAATGTTGTGTCTTGGCTACACATAATAGACTTGGGTACATTAGAATGTTGTGTCTTGGCTATACATAATAGACTTGGGTACATTAGAATGTTGTGTCTTGGCTGCACATAATAGACTTGGGTACATTAGAATGTTGTGTCTTGGCTACACATAATAGACTTGGGTACATTAGAATGTTGTGTCTTGGCTGCACATAATAGACTTGGGTACATTAGAATGTTGTATTTTGGCTACACATAATAGACTTGGGTACATTAGAATGTTGTATCTTGGCTATACATAATAGACTTAGGTACATTAGAATGTTGTGTCTTGGCTGCACATAATAGACTTGGGTACATTAGAATGTTGTGTCTTGGCTACACATAATAGACTTGGGTACATTAGAATGTTGTGTCTTGGCTGCACATAATAGACTTGGGTACATTAGAATGTTGTATTTTGGCTACACATAATAGACTTGGGTACATTAGAATGTTGTATCTTGGCTATACATAATAGACTTAGGTACATTAGAATGTTGTGTCTTGGCTGCACATAATAGACTTGGGTACATTAGAATGTTGTGTCTTGGCTACACATAATAGACTTGGGTACATTAGAATGTTGTGTCTTGGCTGCACATAATAGACTTGGGTACATTAGAATGTTGTATTTTGGCTACACATAATAGACTTGGGTACATTAGAATGTTGTATCTTGGCTACACATAATAGATTTGGATACATTAGAATGTTGTATCTTGGCTATACATAATAGACTTGGGTACATTAGAATGTTGTATCTTGGCTATATATAATAGACTTGGATACATTAAAGTATTTTGGCTACACATAATAGACTTGGATACATTAGAATGTTGTATCTTGGCTACACATAATAAATTTGGATACATTAGAATGTTGTATCTTGGCTATACATAATAGACTTGGGTACATTAGAATGTTGTATCTTGGCTATATATAATAGACTTGGATACATTAGAATGTTGTATCTTGGCTACACATAATAGACTTGGATACATTAGAATGTTGTATCTTGGCTACACATAATAGACTTGGGTACATTAGAATGTTGTATCTTGGCTACACATAATAGACTTGGGTACATTAGAATGTTGTATCTTGGCTACACATAATAGACTTGGGTACATTAGAATGTTGTATCTTGGATACACATACTAGACTTGGGTACATTAGAATGTTGTATCTTGGCTACACATAACAGACTTGGATACATTAGAATATTGTATCTTGGCTACACATAATAGATTTGGGTCCATTAAAATGTTGTATCTTGGCTACACATAACAGACTTGGATACATTAGAATATTGTATCTTGGCTACACATAATAGACTTGGGTCCATTAAAATGTATCTTGGCTACACATAACAGACTTTGATACTTTAGAATATCGTATCTTGGCTAAACATAATAGATTTGGATACATTAGAATGTTGTATCTTAGCTACACATAACAGACTTGGGTACATTAGAATGTTGTATCTTAGCTACACATAATAGATTTGGATATATTAGAATGTTGTATCTTAACTACACATAATAGACTTGGGTACATTATAATGTTGTTTCTTGACTACACATAATCAACTTGGATACATTAGAATGTTCAGTCTCATATTGATTAACATATGTGCCAGAAAATGTTAATACTTGAGGAGTCTCAGAGCAAGAAATAATATGAACACTATATCACATAATTTACCTGCATAATACAAGACAACACAGTATGAGAGATATGTGTTACTCTGCAATAGCTAGATGTTTTAAACAGATTTCATAATTATAACTTGTAAAATTGGGATAATTTAATAATTCAATATTGTATACATCTAATAAGGGATTAAATCTATTCCTGTAACTACAGGTATAACTATTATGTGTCCCAGGTGTAGCATTAGTCGAGTATGTAAATTTTTTCTTATACTGCCACATCTTAATTAATTTACTGAAGTAAAAACATTTTTACTGGTGTTCAAATACATTACACATGCAGCATTGAATCCTTTTCACATGGTGACATGCATCCGAGAGATGACCCTGACATTTTCCCCACAGAAGTAGCATCACTCGTTTAATTTCAAGATGTGAATGTTATAGTAAAAGTGATTTTTGAGATATTGTGCTGTTCTTTGTGGACTCCAATGAATGCCATCTTCATGAAACCACAGGTTATTGATTTCATCTCCATCCTTTGTAAGTAAAGCCTGTATCTGAAGAGTACATGAACATGAACCTCCATGCTGGGAAGGTATTCCTATGGAGATGAGGGTATCTCCAATCCCTCACATCAATCACTGAAAATCTCCCACTGTATTCTGGTTCTGTGCAACTGTATTGTTCAGGAACATTCAATTTGGAGGAAGATGTGTGTGTGTGTGTGTGTGTATGTATGTGTGTGTGTGTGTGTGCATCTTAGTCATATTGCTATTCAGTGTGGCAGTTTATTGTGATGATGGTACTGGGGCATCATCCAAGTCACATTATCCTAGCACTAAGCTCTTGAGTGCCAAGTCTTGCAGCTATTACTATTATATTATAAGTCTTTGATATGACTCAGGGTTCAAATCTGCAACCTCCCACATCCAAAATCGATGTTCTAACCACTATGGTTACCAGAATGGTCAACACAAGACAATAAGGTCACAAAAACTCAAGGTCATATGCTCAAAGTCTGAACATTTTGACATTCTGTGACCTTTATTAGCATGAAATTAGAATAAAATTTTTTAAAAAAATCTTGACTTACACTTCTCTGATACTACTATATATTCTATGCAAATATTGTACTGTGCTGTTCATATGCAAATACCATATATACTCACTAAGACTAGTTAAAATGCAAACAACAAAGATCTTGATTTGCCTAGGCACAATGCATCTGCAGATGAGGGTCTATGATGTTTGTTCTACTGATTACAACTAACAAACTGTGCTGACCCAGATATGCTGGCACATTAATTGACACCACATCTGAGTATGTGGAATCTGCAGTGGACTTGTCTTATAAACAAATATGGATTTCTCACAATTTAACCCACATCTGTAGCATGAGTTAGTATTTTACAGCATTTCTCCTTAGACAAGACCAGGGTGTATAAACATGCACTGAAATAACAGAGTTCTGTCCCTTACAGGTCAAGAAGTAACTCATGATGTACATATGCATGAATGACAGATGCCATGAATGTATGCAGGAAAAGTGGACATGAGAAATCTTTACACTGCCTAAATTTCGAAGGAGGTACTGTATGATACTGGATATACGTACAGTACAGTTAGGTTCTTTAGATATGTGAAGGTTCCGTTGTTGATGACTTTGACTGGTATATTTGTCATATACAATTTCTCAAGGTGTAGACTGTTTCTCTTTTCAAACATAGAGGACACAAGGAAAGTTATCTTATTCTCTCCAACATTTCTGAAAAGAAATAAAAAAATGTCTCTTCCTGTTACAATGTCCCAGGATTCAAGGTATCAAAGTACAAAATGAGCTAATCAACTGTTAGTGCATCATAATGAAATCACCAAGAAAATGTATTAGTTTTTCTCTGATTTTTCTGGGAGATTTGCTAATAGAAAACCTAAAAGAAATAAAATGTTTACCAAGTTCAGCATCCAGCTTTTGTGTAGGATAACAATGGTGTGATTCAGGGAGGTTCCAGATACGTCAATTGCACTAAATATTTTAGTCATTTCATTTAATTGCAACTACACCAAAACGTGTCTTGTATGACCACTGCCTTAAAAACCACCTCTTCTGAATGAGCACCATTTGAAAGATCACCTCTCTTGTATGACCACTGTCTGAAAGAAAACCTGTCTTGTATGAGTACTGTCTGAAAGACCAACTGTCTTGCATGACCATTGTCTGAAAGACCACCTGTCTTGTATGAGTACTGTCTGAAAGACCAACTGTCTTGCATGACCACTGTCTGAAAGATCACCTGTCTTGTATTACCACTGCCTGAAAGACCATCTGTCATGTATGACTGCTGCCTAAAAGGCCACATTTCTTGCATGACTACTGCCCTGCCTGGAAACCACTTATATTGTGTGACTACCTGTCTTGAATGACCACTGCCAGAAAGACCACCTGTTTTGTAAGACCACTGCCTAAAAGACCATCTATCTTGAAACCACATTCTCAGTGCACTGATTACCAGTTATCCATTATATGTTTTCACCTGAAATGAAAGAGCTATCTTGAGCAATGACTTTTGGGGGCAAAAAGGCTGGTCATTACAGACAGGCAATACTGTAAATAGAAGACAAACAAAGCTAACTTGATATGTTTTGTATATGTAAGTTTTGAACATATGTTTGAGGCTTGATACATCTGAACCTAAAATCTAATTCACTGAATTTCATTACAATGTACAAAGATAAAGTAAATAGGATTAGTGTAGTGGTATCCTTTCTTGCATTCAAAGGGAAAATCTATGATGGAGACATTTTTTTAAAAAAAGTAACCATATATGGATACATAGGTACATTTTTATGCTTCTATATAAAAATGTACATAAATCAGTTATTTAATCATATCTGAATAATACAATGATGAAAAATAGAACATTTTCTTATTTAAAAGTGGCAAGCAAGACAAAATTTATTTCTGAAAAAGATGAACTATGATAAGGCATAGCATGAGGTTTTGTCTTGTTAACTGCAAGGAGTTACTAAACACTGGATCTAAAAGCATCACATTCTTACTATCATTCCTATACAAGTATCATCATTTTTCCCAGGTTGACAAAATGATTCCTTTATCTTATTGGTCTAATTCCATACAGCCAAAATACCATCTTTGCTGGTTTGACATATATCAGTCAATATTGCCTGACAAAAGTTTGACATATATCAGTCAATATTGTCTGACAAAGGCTTGACATATATTAGTTAATACTGCCTGACAATGGTTAGACATATATCAGTCAATATTGCCTGACAAAGGTTTGACATATATCAGTCAATATTGCCTGACAAAGGTTTGACATATATCCGTCAATATTGCCTGACAAATGTTTAAAAAGACAACTGACCAAGATTAAATGTTAACCTGACTGCATTTTAACAAGCATAAATTCAAAGTCAGTCAAAACTTTGTCTAATCAAGAAGGTAAACAAGTAGTTTGCTAGACACATCTCTGTCTAACCAAGCAACCAAGCAGTTTGCTAGACACATCTTTGTCAAACCAAGTAGGCAACCAAGCACTTTTTAAAAGATTCAACTTTGTCTAACCATGCATGTAGCCAAGCAGTTTGATAGACACAACTTTGTCTAACCACATAGGCAACCAAGCAATTTGCTAGATAATCTTTGTCAAACCAAGTAGGCAACCAAGCAATTTGACAGTCAGACACAATTTTGTCTAACCAAGTAGGCAACCAAGCACTTTAGCAGTCAGACACTACTTTGTCAAACCAAGTAGACAACCAAGCAGTTTGAGTCATACACAATATGTCTAACCATGCAGGAAACAAAGCAGTTTGCAAGATACAATTTTTTTCTAACTGAGAAGGTAAGCAAGCAGTTTGATGTGATGAGATGTGATTATGAATTTTAATGTAGATTTAACAATTTTTCAGTCATATCTCTACAATGTCTGCAGTGTGGGAGTTTATAGTGATTTCTAGCACTGGGACATCATGCCACAGACATGTAGCATGATGTCCCACCCAGTCACATTATCCTGACAACAGGCCGACCGGTCCTAACACATACCTCTCAAAATGCTGAGCATCAAGCGAGGCAGCTGTTAGTACCATTTTTGTAAGTCTTTGGTATAACTTGACCGGGAATCAAACCCACAAACTTCTGCATCTGAGACAGATGCTCTAATCCCTAAGCCATTTTGTCAAACCAAGTAGGCAACCAAGTAGTTTGATAGACACATCTTTGTCAAACCAAGTAGGCAACCAATCAGTTTAGCAGTCAGACAAAACTTTTGTCAAACCATGTAGGTACCCAAGCAGTTTGACAGTCAGACACAACTTTGCCTAACCATGCAGGCAACCAAGCAGTTTGATAATCAGACAAAACTTTGTCTAACCATGCAGGTAACCAAGCAGTTTGCAAGATACAACTTTGTTTAACCAAGTAGGCAACCAGCAGTTTGACAATCAGACACAACTATGCATAACTAAGTAGTTTGATAGTTAGACACAAATTTATCACACCAAGTAGGTAACTGAGCAGTTTGACAGTCAGACACAATTTTGTCTAACCATACAGGTAACCAAGCAGTTTGATAGTAAGACACAACTTTGTCTAACCATGCAGGCAACCAAGCAGTTTGATAGACAACTTTGTCTAACCATGCAGGTAACCATGCAGTTTGCAAGGTATCTTTATCTAACCAAGAAGGTAACCAAGCAGTTTAATAGTCAGACACAACTTTGCCAGCCAAGTAGGCAACCAAGCAGTTTAATAGTCAGACACAACTTTGCCTAACCAAGTTGGCATCCAAGCTGTTTGATGGTCAGACATAACTTTGCTTAACCAAGCAGGCAACCAAGCAGTTTGGCAGTCAGACACAACTTTGTCTAACCAACTAGGCAGCCAAGCAGTTTGTCAGTCAGATACAACTTTGTCTATCCAAGTAGGCAACCAAGCAGTTAGGTAGACACAATGTTGCTTAACCAAGTAGGTAACCTAGCAGTTTTTGACAGTATAGACAATTTGTCTAACCATGTATGTTGGCAGTTTATCAATATGCTAATATGCTATAAATCTCTATAGCTTTGAAGATTTTTATCAGTGTTATGAATCTCTACTGTGTACTGAAAAATTTTCAAATATTTGCTGCAAATTTCTTTTTAACTTTGATTTTAAAGTAATAGCTATACCAAAAAGTAATGCTAGAAATTTGGTATATTTGAAAGGATTGATGAAGCTGATGCCACACATAAAACAGGTTACTGTAACCACTGTATCTAAAAACTTACATACATGATAACTTGAACAATTTGCTAGTTAGTTTTTCTTTAGTCACTGTGCTAGTGAATGTGAATGTGCTAGTGACTAAAGAAAAACTAAACATACATGGTCCAAACAAAACGTGCAAAACAGAGAATGTGATTTATCTCATCACATGTAAGATCTGTGGCCTTCAGTACGTGGGAGAAACTGAAAAGCTACACAAAAGGATAAACCTTCATAGATCTGATTGGATGACAAAAAAGCTGTACAGAAGCCCGGTCGCAGAACACTTCTCCTCCCCTGGCCACACTTTCAGTGATATAATACTTATCGCTATTGTTAACAACCACAGCTGGAGTTCCGAAACCAGGAAGGAAAAGGAATCATACTGGATACGCCGCCTTAGAACATTGAAACCAAGCGGTCTAAACCAAGAAGACTAGAAAATGAAAACTATGCACTAGTAGAATTTAACATTTTCTAAATCTTCTTATTATCCTTCAATTTTTACTATAAGAATAACCGGTATAGAATCAAATATCCGGGATATAATCTGCGTTACATATGTACACAAAGTAAAAATAGATGTCGCTTTGGCTTGTAGACTTTTAGGGAATTATACATTTTCAGTTTCCGCAACTAGTCTATACAAGCTGGTTGTATTTATAGTTTTAGCACATGTGAAGACAGAAATGTAGAGGTTTACAAACACAACGTTTTTGTGTTTATTTGTTTGTAGTAACTATGTTTTGTATTTGCCTTTGAAAAAGACTCATTAAGAGTCGAAAGCGCTTCGGCTAGTTAGTTACTAGTTTCGTACTGTTCGTTGTCAGCTTATTGCATCTATATATATATATATATATATATATATATATATATATATATATATATATATATATATATATATATATATATATATATATATATATATATATATATATATATATATATAATCTCAGTGAAATGTGACACTGAAAATTACCAGTTCAATTTCTCTTTAAATCTATTTTACCCAATGATCTCTGAATTTGGAATTAAAATATACTAGTATTCATAACTATAATTAATGTTTGTGATTTTCCCTGAATAATAAAATTATTAACATCTTTCATGCAGATAAACATTGAAAACATGCCTCACAAATACCTTAAATAAAGTTTCATAATACTTTCAAATATTGCTTTTATACCAATAAAGACAATAGTATCCTTATGTTAAGGTATTAGAAGCTCTTTTTGAAGAGCACATACTGGTTCATCATCATTTTTGGTTTGTCATTATTAGTTGGTCATTATTGGTTCATCATTATTGGTTTGTCATTATTGGTTTGTCATTATTAGTTTGTCATTACTGGTTTGCCATTACTGGTTTGTCATTATTGGTTTGTCATTACTGGTTTGCAATTACTGGTTTGTCATTGTTAGTTTGTCATTACTGGTTTGCCATTACTGGTTTGTCATAATTGGTTTGTCATTACTGGTTTGTCATTATTGGTTCATCATTATTGGTTTTATATGGTTTGTCATTACTGGTTTGTCATTATTAGTTTGTTGTATCATACTGGAAATAAGGATAATGTTTCTCAGATTCATTTTTGCTGATTTTATCTAATTAAGTTGTTATTAATTTCTATATTTCCAATTTTTTAGAATTAAAACCAAATTTTACTTTGGAGTTTTTGCAGTTTCTTATTTCTATGCAGCTGCAAATTTCTCATTTAAAAGTCTGAATTACATGGCAGTGATTTCTATATAATGCATGATTTGATGAGATTCATCATTAAATTTTTAACAGTTAACAGTGGCAAAATGGCTAATCAGTCTATATATAAAAGTGCATATTAATGCTGACAGAAACATAATGGTTTAATGTCTATTAAAGAACTGTTGAGATTTATTGGTCATTTTATTGACCAGACATGTAGTTTTGTTCTATCAAGAGACTTAAAATTGATCTAATGCAAAAATGTTAAGATTTATGGTACAAAGTCTGTAGGATTTCAGCACAGCAGATTAAACTTATGCCTACAATCTGTCGGAACATCACTTACATTGAACTAGCAGAGCTCCTTGTAAGGGCAACTGGATATGTATTGAGTTGGTTATGCTGTAAATTTATGCTCTCAATAGTTGTATTGGAGAACACATTGTCCCCTAATGATGTGATCTGGTTAGATGAAAGCACCAAGCTTTGGACATATGACTCAGAGCTGATTATTTCTTCATCAATCTTGCTTATGACATTGCTGCCAAGGTTCCTAAAAACAAAATTGTAAAATTGTATATATATATATCTATATCTATATATATATATATATATATATATATATATATATATATATATATATATATATATATATATATATATATATATATATATAAATAGAATGAGACTGAGACTTTGGAAGTCCTGTGAAAATTATACACCACTCCTTTCTCCTTTGTACTTCGTTTGTGTTTCATCTCTGTATTTACAATTATCTTGTCTCAACTGTGTTTCACTTAAGCTCATCTGTGTCTATACAATTATCTATCTGTCTTCTCCCAAACAAAAAAGCAAACATAAAACCTAAAGAAACAAACTCAAAACAACACTTTTACAAACTGTCTACATAAGAGTTATATATTTTACATTATTATGCTTCTGTGGATGAGACAATAAAAAAACACCTTGATAGCATTTCTTTATACAAAAATAAATAGCTGTTTCAGCTCACTTTTTTCCCAATAACATTGTACTAAACAATAACTACTATATTTACTAATCTATGTGTCATTATAATAGTGTAAACTCGGGTCTCTTATTGTGAGTGCAGATCTTATCCAGTGATGGAACCAGAGTAAATTCAGGGTTCTAGTTAAACCCTTGCCAGTTAATTAATTCAAATACATATTTTAATAAAAGCTAAGCATTTTTTGGACAATGGATCGCCCATCACAAACTTAAACAAGGAGACTTGGTGAGCCTTCTATCACTCTCTTCTGTTAACTTTGGTCAAATTAAATTATTTTGTTTCTAAGATGTCATTTCAAGGATTTCTATTTGATGACAGATAGCTATCATTTAAACACCTTGAAAGACCTTCATCCAAGGAATGTTCAGCAGTTCATAAAGAGGTCTTATATTTAATAATGTTGGCTATATTTGATGGGAAATTGGCATAATTAAAAAAAAATGATGTGTCTCATACCAGGATGTCTGCCTTCAAATTTGATCAAATTCTGTTTAGCAGTTCTTGCTTGGAAGTTATTGAAAGGTTTGCTATTTACAGTATAGTGTGTGTGTGTGTGTGTGTGTGTGTGTGTATTATTTTTAAAGTAGCTTTAACAATTCTTCAGTTATATCGCTATGATATCTGCAGTGTATGATGTCTAGCACTGGGGCATCATGCCTCAGACATGTAACATGATGTCCCACCTAGTCACAATATCCTGACACCAGGCTGACTAGTCCTAACTCTAACTTCTTA
The DNA here is from genome assembly GCA_016746295.1 of Potamilus streckersoni. NCBI lineage: Eukaryota > Metazoa > Mollusca > Bivalvia > Unionida > Unionidae > Potamilus > Potamilus streckersoni. The sequence continues at coordinate 215,138 of JAEAOA010000094.1, read as the reverse complement.
ATGCTGAGTGACTAGTGAAGCAGCTGTTGGTACCATTTTTATGAGTCTTTGGTATGATTCAGCTGGGGTTCAAAACCCAGAACCTACTGCATCTGAGGTGGACACTCAAACCACTAGTCCACCGGAACGGTTTAAGTGTATAGTAACCATAGCCATACTGAGAGTAAATCACCATCAAGCTGGAATGGATTTTAAGGAGTTTCATACCGCAATGCTTTATTTCAGATCTATTCAACAATTTTACTAATTGGTTCTTCTAAATTTAGTAATTGTAGCCATATTTGATAGTAGATAATCATTCTTAAAAATTCATACTAGGAACCTTTCAATAAAATCTCATCAAATTATTATGAGTGGTACTTGAGAAGAAATCTCTTAAAGATTTCATTATATGTTTTATTATATTTGGCAATGATGGCCATATTTGATTTGGTCATTATAATTTGAAAATAATTTAAAGAGCATCATGCCAGAATGCTTTCTTTAAAATTTCAGCAGATTTTTTAAAAGTTTTTTTTTGAGAAGAAGTCATTGAAAATGATTTCTATATTTAGGAATGGTGGTCATATCTGACAGCATAATTTGAACAAATTTGAAAGACCTCTCAAAGGAGCAGATCTCAAAATCATTTGATGTTTTTATATATGTTAGTAACAGTTTATAATGGTGTGGGCCCAATCAGCCCCATTAGAAATAATCCTGGCAAAATGGTCGTTTTATGCCAGGATACTGTCAAATTTGGGACTAGTTGTGCTGAAAACAACTGTTTCATAAACTGCTACAAGACAAAAGGGGTAAAGTGATTTGTCAAAAATAGACACATGCTCAGATGATGACCATAATAATTACATGCTAATCCATCAAAACCTGTGAGGCTAGCTGCACTAGAAGGTGCCAAAGTAAGGACAGACAAAACATATATAGTCTAGCATGGTATTATAATAATAATAATAATAATAATAATAATAATAATAATAATAATAATAATAATAATAATAATAATAATAATAATAATTTATTACTGATTATTTACTTACCATGAAACAATTAGTTTACATTAATCTTCTTCACAGAATCCTTTTTAATAGTACATAAAAAAATAGTAAATTAAGAAATTTTGAAGTATGTTAGACAAAAATTTATTTCACAATTAAACAATAGTTACCAAAGTCATTTTGTTTGGGACTTTATGAACTTTGTAAGTGCCTGTGGGATTACATGAGATAAAACTAGACTTGTGATGTGTCAGTCTTAGAGGAATGATCTGCTTGGATGCTTCAAAGAAACACATTAGGGAAACATATGTATCAAGCTAATGAATAGGGCAGGTTACAAATAAGACAGTTGTGATATAATGCCTAAAAATAATCCACATGAGCAGTGTTGTAAACCCTACAGACAAACTTTGAAAATGGTGGCTAAGTTTCAACATGAAAAGTTAACTGATGATGATGTTCAAGGATCAAAATTACCTTACAGGCTAACAGAAAGTAACTCTGTTATACTTGTCAACTGAAAATTACCTTACAGGCTAATAGAAAGTAACTTTGTTACACCTGTCAAATTGGAAATTACCTTATAAGCTAATAGAAAGTAACTCTGTTATACTTATCAACTTAAAATTACCTTACAGGCTAATGGAAAGTAACTCTGTTATACTTGTCAACTGAAAATTACTTACAGGCTAATAGAAATAACTCTGTTATACCTGTCAACTGAAAATTACCTTACAGGCTAATAGAAATAACTCTGTTATACCTGTCAACTGAAAATTACCTTACAGGCTAATGGAAAAAGTAACTCTGTTATACTTGTCAACTGAAAATTACTAACAGGCTAATAGAAAGTAACTTTGTTACACCTGTCAACTGAAAATTACCTTACAGGCAAATGGAAAGTAACTCTGTTATACTTGTCAACTGAAAAGGTGGTTACAATGTCATTTTCATCAAGTGGAAATTAAATTAAATTAATATACTTTATTTTAGTAATTAAGGCTACAATTCAATTCTGTAATAAATATAAAAAGGTCTCTATATTGAAGTGCAATACACTTCTTGTAGTATAGCTGTTAGACAATAAGTAGAGCTTTTTTGTCTAGCTTATAAATGGTATATAATCTGTGGATTTTGAAATGAAATCAAACTATAAAGTTTTTCCAAAGATGAACGGACACAAAATGTGTTTATTTTAATATTTTTTTCTAATCCATTAGTAAATTTAAAAACAAAATGCATACTATCCATCATGAAATAAGAATAAATTATTTCTGGAACAGAAGTCACAAACAAATGTCTGAAGCATGGTCAGTCCCAATATTATTGTTATGACTAGAACATATCTACAAGTCCCAATATTCATGTTATGATTAGAACATATCTACAAGTCCCAATATTCATGTTATGATTAGAACATATCTATCAGTCCCATATTAATGTTATGATTAGAACATATCTACCAGTCCCAATATTAATGTTATGATTAGAACATATCTACCAGTCCCAATATTAGTTTTATGACTAGAACATATCTATCAGTCCCAATATTAATTTTATGATTAGAACATATCTACAAGTCCCAATATTCATGTTATGATTAGAACATATCTATCAGTCCCAATATTAATGTTATGATTAGAACATATCTATCAGTCCCAATATTAATTTTATGATTAGAACATATCTATCAGTCCCAATATTAATGTTATGATTAGAACATATCTACCAGTCCCAATATTAATGTTATGATTAGAACATATCTACCAGTCCCAATATTAATGTTATGATTAGAACATATCTACCAGTCCCAATATTAATTTTATGACTAGAACATATCTATCAGTCCCAATATTAATTTTATGATTAGAACATATCTACCAGTCCCAATATTAATTTTATGACTAGAACATATCTATCAGTCCCAATATTCATGTTATTATTAGAACATATCTACAAGTCCCAATATTCATGTTATGATTAGAACATATCTACCAGTCCCAATATTAATGTTATAATTAGAACATATCTACCAGTCCCAATATTAATTTTATGACTAGAACATATCTATTAGTCCCAATATTAATGTTATGATTAGAACATATCTACCAGTCCCAATATTAATTTTATGATTAGAACATATCTATCAGTCCCAATATTAATTTTATGATTAGAACATATCTTCCAGTCCCAATATTAATTTTATGATTAGAACATATCTACCAGTCCCAATAGTAATTTTATGACTAGAATATATCTATCAGTCCCAATATTAATGTTATGATTAGAACATATCTACCAGTCCCAATATTAATTTTATGACTAGAACATATCTATCAGTCCCAATATTAATGTTATGATTAGAACATATCTACAAGTCCCAATATTCATGTTATGATTAGAACATATCTACCAGTCCCAATATTAATGTTATGATTAGAACATATCTATCAGTCCCAATATTAATGTTATGATTAGAACATATCTACCAGTCCCAATATTAATGTTATGATTAGAACATCGAGATGTAGAAAAATTCCAAGGAATGTAAAGAGGTAATCCTCTGTATTGATGTTTCTCAACAGCCTCTTATGACTTGTATTCTTAATAATACAGAGATTTAACTGATTGACTTTTCCATGTCAATTTAGACATATAAATTCTTTTAAATGTCTGAAAAAGTTAATGCATGAAAAGTTAAAAATCGCAGTTTTCACCAAAAATTATTTCATATAATCTCCCACAATTCTTCCAATTTTATTGAAACAATAATAACTATAAATCTTAACATTCTATTTTTTTTCTCAATAATTATGATTGACATTGCCATTATAGAGTCTAATTCATTTAGTTTTTGATTTCATTCTTATAAATTCAAAGGATGCGCCATGATTTCACCACTCATTCTTATAAATTCAAAGGATGCACCATGATTTCACCACTCATTCTTATAAATTCAAAGGATGCACCATGATTTCACCACTCATTCTTATAAATTCAAAGGATGCGCCATGATTTCACCACTCATTCTTATAAATTCAAAGGATGCACCATGATTTCACCACTCATTCTTATAAATTCAAAGGATGCACCATGATTTCACCACTCATTCTTATAAATTCAAAGGATGCGCCATGATTTCACCACTCATTCTTATAAATTCAAAGGATGCACCATGATTTCACCACTCATTCTTATAAATTCAAAGGATGCGCCATGATTTCACCACTCATTCTTATAAATTCAAAGGATGCACCATGATTTCACCACTCATTCTTATAAATTCAAAGGATGTGAAATGATTTCACCACTCATTCTTATAAATTCAAAGGATGTGCCATGATTTCACCACTCATTCTTATAAATTCAAAGGATGTGAAATGATTTCACCACTCATTCTTAAAAATTCAAAGGATGCGCAATGATTTCACCACTCATTCTTATAAATTCAAAGGATGCACCATGATTTCACCACTCATTCTTATAAATTCAAAGGATGCGCCATGATTTCACCACTCATTCTTATAAATTCAAAGGATGCGCCATGAATGGATGAACAAGCAGAGGTAAGTAGATGGAAAGTATGAACAGAAGTTGCTATTGAATGGGGTTTGATTTACAGATTTTTTTAGACTGAACAATAAAACAAATATTTTCTTAGCTGATAAATCACTAATCTCCCAAAATTTTGAGGACTTGAAGACTAAAAAACAAGTCTTCATTGATTTTATCTAATAGATCTGGGTAATTTCTTTTCTTTGATTACTACATTGATATGAGCAGATGGACATAGTTCAGTTTAGGCACATTGCTGTGGTTCTGGATGTCCAAAAACAATATGGTGGTGCATGCCAGGACTGGTGGTAAAGTGACCTCAAACTATTAATACATAGCATCAATGTGAATTTCCTAACCTGCCCTGATAAACAAAAGTGTGGGCATGTCATCCTGGGCACTTACAGATTCATAAAATTCCATCAACTGTTACTATGTACTAACTGTCTGGGACCAAGACACAGTCATCAGAAATAAATCTATAAAGTATATGAACAGTGATGGTATAAAAGTTCTCAAAATGATGGAGGCATTTAAAGTGTATGATGACTATAAATTTCATAAATCTTGCCAAAATCACTAAAAAAAAATATTGTATACACCCAGCCGCACCCACACCCTGGTGAAAAATGACATTAATTAAATCCAGAACAACAATAACAACCAACTACTGCCTCACTGATGCTGGACCAGTTCACTGATATATAATGTGGCTTAGTGGACCAGTCATTAAGTACTTATATCATTAAATACAATATAGGGGGATAAGTACAGGTAAGAAGTGAAAACATAGATAATAATTAATAATGCTCATCTGGCCTAGAGATCATAAAACATTTGAGCTTGAGTCTCTGCTTAAATTTTTTATTTAACCAGTCACAAATTATTTCATTCTAAATGGTTGGAAGCTGAATAACTGTACAATCTCAAACTCTATCATTTAGTTAAATAATCTTTTGACCTGACTAGTCATACTCACAACACATTTAATTGGACTTTATAAAAGGTGTTTCTGTCAATTCTTTCCACTCCATTTCCATTAAGTCCTAGGTAACCTATAGCCACATCAGAGAAGGCATTACTTGTCAGTTCCCTGAGGTGTCCATTGCTGCCAATTTCCACATGACTGAAGGTTGAAGAATTAAAGGCATGTGGGGAGATCTGCCTCACAGGATTACCAGTTAGACTGACAGACCCAGATATATAATCAAAAGCAAAGCTTTCAATAACAGCAATTCGGTTCATGGCCAAATTTATCCTGCAAAAAAATTGAAATGAATTTAAAAAAGTAAACAATCAGAATTTTCATATTAACTCCATAAACATTTCCAGTATAAAATTAAAGAGAAATACAGTTAATACCTCAACATCAAATGAAAAAGAAAGAAAGAAAGAAACAAAGATAAGGTAAGAAAAAAGATAAGTAAATAACTTTAAATAGGTGACTTAAAGATGACTCAAGACAAAAATGGCATGCATCAAATTGGACAATATTAAGATTTGAGAAAATGAACAATAATTTTATAAATAACAAAAGCTTTTCAGGGAAGGGACATTTTCTAATACACCCTTTAAAATGTCTCTTTTTCTCATTCAAAATTCAAGCAATGTAGAATTTGAACTGGACATTATGTGTCCTTTTGGTTTTAAAACAACTAATATTAATTACTGTCTATATGGGCTCATAATAATAATTATGGTTTAGTCTGATTCAAGATTTCATTAGCAATTAATAGACTCATTCACAGAAACATTCAGATAATCTGGAACCCAAAACTAATACAATTAATTACCTGGACACATCATCAGCTGTAGACCAAAGTATGGAACTGTTTATAATATTAAATGACTAAATTTGCCAACATACTCAGCCAACACTGGATGCAGGGCAGTCACATGCTATCCAAGTCTTAATACTTACATGCCTTTAACTGTGACATTTCTGAAAGTTTCTGAAGGAATGGAAACAATTGCATTGTTCACAAAGATCATAGAGTTAATTTCCTTATTCCAGAAAGACCTAACTGGTAATGAATTCAGTTCATTGTTAGAAAAGTCCCTGAAATTAGAAAAGAATTATCAGTCTTTCATTTCATAAGCACTGAGTTTTCTATTTAAAAATATACATGTATATATTACAGAGCACTAATGGGATCTATTCTTGCACTCAAAGGGAAGAAATTTCTTACTCCATTTAAAGAGAGAGGGGTATTTTCTGAAAGTATTGTTTGTACACACTTATGAAACATGTCCAACTGCAAACTGCACAGTGTGCCAACAGGTCTGGGTCTGTGCAGTTTGTATAAAATAATCAGTAGAACAAACAACACAGACCCTGTGCATTATGCTATGGCAGATCAGAATCTTTGTTGTTCGGAATTTGACTCGACTTATAAGCAAGTACACACAAATAGGAGGAATTAAATGAAGACACTGATAATGTGTAATTTTATTGAATCTTTAAATTCCTGGCAAAATTACTGTGAAACCTGCAATGATGCATCTTGAACAATAAAGTAATAAATTTAGAGAATCTTACAATTTGGTGGCAATATGATGGATATAGTGGATATTTATTAGAAATGAGTAAATTACATTTATTTCATCTCTGCTTGTACATAATCTTTAGTTAACTTTTCAAAACTGTATGATATTTGATATATGCTTATGTGCTCATAGATGACTGTGAATATATTTGGGTTTTAAACTGGGTTTCAGGATAACTCTGTTTTTAGAGTTAAGCCAAATTTGTCACACTTTGCTGTATAGACTGTATATACTGTACATACCAGAAGTAATCAAGGTAGATTAGTTATGTAACTGAGTTACCTTCTCCAAGTCATCATCATCATCATCATCACCATTATGTGAGTGAAAACCTCAGTAATATAAATACTATTAATAGCACTTCCCCCCAAAAAAAATATCCATTATTCCCTTGGAATAATCAAAGTTTCTTTTAATTTTATGCTTAAATATTGGCTAGTTAAACAGATTGAAATACTGTAGTAGATTTCTTATCATAACTATATCATTCATATTTTACAGTGTATATTTGCATTGTGTAAACAGCAACATCATTCTCTTTCCTTATTAGTGTGGCATCTTCCCTAGCTAAGGTTCTGATATGATAACCCAATCTACACCTTGCATCTGATTGACACATTTTGCATTGAATTACAAGAGGACACATTGCATTTATGATGATTACACTTAAAAGGAATTAAAGACAAAACTAGAAAACAAATTTAAAGTGATAATAAAAAGTATTTAATTTGCATTTATTATTAAAGTACTGCCTCCACTAGTGCATAAGTGACATTTACATTAAACAAAATTTCCTTAATACCTTAAATTGCAGTGTACTAGAAATGATGTTTGAAAAGAAAATGTAAAAAATTGCATGGCTTATTTTAAATTTGATAATGTTCATAATTTTATAATGTTGATTAAAATTTGCTGGTCCTACCTGCCATTTTTGATGATAAAATGAGCAATATACCAAAGTTTATTTTAACAATTTTGATCATGATTTTCTTCAACAAATTGGGATCAATTTTTGGGGTATTTTCTGGTTTAAAAAATGGGATCCACACCTGACCCTACGTTATAAATGGGTTTACAAGTTATCATGGCATGAGTTATCGAGAGAGTGTTGTATCAGTTCAAGCCACCAAGGTGTATATAGGGTTATCATATCAGAAACTTGACTAGAAAATATGCAGTGGTTGTGGAATCTAAAAAAACTAATTTCATTAGTTAATCTTGTTTTAATGAAATTCATATAAAACATAACTCCCTCCATAGTTTTTGTCCTGATCCTGATATTTCAACCGCTATACGAGATCTGATGACTGCTAGATGTACAGACATTTAGAAGGGAATTAGAGAAAGAACAAATATAAATGCATTTAATAATAATCTAATTCAACACCAGCAAGATCTGTACCATGTCTTTGTGGATTTCAGAAATGCTTCAAAAATCAATGTCATGGGGACATAACTCATGTAAATTACTAATGGAATGCTAGAAATCAAACCAATTCAATTCAAGTTTTATCATTGTTAAGGTATATACTAAATTTAGCTGAAATCTTCAAACCTTTAGTAAAGTACACTATGAAAAACCAAAGATATGAGGATTAGAAATTAAGGACCACAACTCATTTATGTAAAATTATATGCTAAGTCTGGAATCAAATAATCCTTGATAAGTTTATGCAACGAAATCCCAAGTCAGGAAGACAGACAATGGACACCATAACCCTGGCCAATTTTTGTTTAATCACTATAAATCTACATTCCAATGAAGTTATGGACATCTAACTTATTTAACTTATACATGGATAACACTGAGCTAAGCTAGGTAAAGTTATACAGTCAGGGGGCATAATTCACATAATGATGATGAGGAATGCTGGAAATTAAACATACAAGGCCTTAACAATATACAGCTGCATGCCTAGTTGAAATCTAAAAATCCTTGGTCAAGGTTTTCTTCATAACCAAATTAAGGACATAGCTCCTATAAATGATATAAAAAAAATAAAATTAAAAATCATTTGAGTTATGTTCACTCTGTAGCTTTGCAGTAAATTTGGTTAAAATTCAAACATTGTTTATCTAGAATAACCAGATTATTCACAAGTAGATGGATGGAAAATGTGGTTACTAAAGGGGCTTCAATGGCCCTAATCATGTAGGAATCTCACCATAAAACTTACCCCCATACATTTTCAGTCTTCTAACCTAACTTATAATTCTGATGTTTTGATTGGATAACACACATAACTTAAAATTATTCTTCTCATTATAAAACCAAGGAGAATACTTAATAAATTTGTCCAAGGGTAGGAAATATAATCCTACTAAAATATCTTTTGTATATATTTGTCACAATATTTATATATGGGAGGTGTGCTTGTCATCAAGAATAGGTGTATTATTCAATAAGTATTCACAGCTTCATGTTAGACCCCAAAAACTGGAGTTCAAATTATTTGAACATCAGAGCAATGAGATATTAGACCTAAAACAGTGACAAATTTATAAATTTAAAAGGGGATCATGGGATACTATTTTTTGTCTCTCAAACACGTAGCAGTCATATTCACAGATTGTGTTGGAGGATTTTTAAGATGCAAAAAGTGTCTTTGATATCCCATGGTGGATTAGTGCAAGTAACTAACAAAGCATTATCATCCAATAAAAAATAAGCTATCTTTTCATATTAAAATGATTGCAAATTTAAATCTGTATCTAAAAAATAACTTGCAAGTTTTATTGAAAGTGTTAATAAAAGAAAATAGTTGGTATAATGAATATTGTCAAATACCATACACATGTACAGACAAACACTAACATAATCACACCCACACTGACATTAAATAAAAACATATACAAGTTTCTGTCCTTAAAATCCTTTGGATGCAGTGTTTGCTGTTAATCTTTGCACTCAGTAGAGACTGGATAGCAATACTTAAAGAATGGATTCTCTAAGCAAATCCTAGACTGAACTGAGTTCTTGCTGAAAATAATATTAGCATTGTCAGAACTGTACAGAAAAATGAACATACATCACATCTGGGACTAATCTGGTTTAATTGGGGATTTGGAGGGGAGGAAGCATAATATTTTCAAGATCAATGGGGACTTTACAGGCAATACAGCAATAATAAACACCAGAGATGCACATGATTCAGTCTGAATCAACCCCAAGGATGTTTAATCTTCCTGATCAATATCAGAATGTAATATCTAACTCTGAGATCTATGGGTAATGATTAGGAAAACAAAATGGCTGCATATTGTTAGTAATATTCTTTTCAGAGAACTGTCCAGAGATCATGAGCTCTAATTTTTCTATGTACCTTGGACAGACTATTTCAGCTGAAAATTTTTCTGTACAGATAAATAAACATGAGACCAAAGAAGGGATGGGAACCTCGGGTCGCCTTCTTGTCTAATAGCCAAATGCAAGATTAATTGGCCAAGAATTTATATTACTGGTAGGATACATACTTGTTGAAGCAAACTAAAAGCAACGAAGATCCTGATCTTCTACAGCATAATGTGCCTGCAGATCAGAGTTTATGATATACACACATACAAAAGCCCAGTGCCATATATGATTCAAAGCCCCAGAATTATATGATAACTGACTTTACTGTTTGAAAATTTTATGACATAATTCATACAATTGCATATTTTTACTTTCAGCATTCCATTTAAAAATATTTTTGTAAGCTGTTGATGATTCGAAGCAAAAACTCAAGATTCTAGATGATGCAGGGCTGATTAAAACAGAGGCATAACAGGATTGAACTGTTGAAACATTTATGATTTTAATTTTCATACATATTCTAGCATTGAATTTTGTATAATCAAAGAAACATTCATTTATATCAAACGACTTTGTTTTTATCATATCAAATATAAATCAATGTGGGCAAATTTTACTTCTGAAAATCACATGATAAACATTATTACAATTGTCCCCATAATGGATTTAGAAAAGTCAAATCATTTATGGCACCATGATGTACATATTAAAAATGTTCAGATCATTTGCATTAGCAACTTTCATTTTAGTTCATAACACTAAAATACCTGGTCGTTAGAATAGTTCAGAAACAGAATTAGGTTCATATGGATTTTACTTCTTCTTTAAGAGATGGGAATAAAAAATTAATAAATTAAACAATTCTGGGAATTTTCTTACAAGGTGCCTAATTTGGGACTGTTGAAAAAGATTCCATCTTCAATCCAGCCAATCCTGTTGTTAGCAACTGACAGTATATTCGCAAGAGGGCAATTTTTAAAATGTACCGCCTTCAACTGGAGCAATTCATTGTGATCTAAATATCTGAAAGATACAAAACATTACTTGAAATATTTTCTTGTACAAAAATTATGTCAAATAAAACTTAATAACAAAAACTCATTTTCTGTAATGTTTGTTACAATTTTTAATGCTGATAGGAATAGCAATTTTGTATTTCCAGTTTATAAAAAAACTTTATCACAATTATTTTGCTCTGATTTGTAGAAAATAAGGTAAGGTATCCAGGGTTACCAAGTGCATTCACCAATTTCTGCCATTTCACCAATAACCTCATGAGTTTGTGTCTCAGGTTTTACAAATGTGGGTATGCAAGGCAGCTTGCCAATAGCTTTCTTTGGGTTGGTGATAATTTTAATTTTCACTTGGGTATTTTCCTGAGGTCTTCTTCCACCAGTTGTACTGGCTGACATGTATAGCCTATCATGTGCTGAAAAATTGTATCAAAGCCACAACAACAGCAACAATAACTGATTAAAAATGATGCAAAGTGACATGGCTGATTAAGACAATGTGAGGTCTATAGAAACTAGAACAATGTGTCTGTGATTTACATAAGACTAAGTTGACAATAAAACATCAAAATAAAGAGTTTCCATTCTTCAGTAATAAGTTAATAGATCTGAAAATAAAGAAAGGCTGCACTATTTATATATCTGAAGCTATAATAACACATTCCATTACATATTAAAGATATAATGACACCTTGCATTACATATTGAAGCTATAATGACACCTTCATTTACATATTGAAGCTATAATGACACCTTCATTTACATATTGAAGCTATAATGACTCCTTCATTTACATATTGAAGCCATAATGACAAATTCCATTACATACTGAAGATATAATGACACCTTCCATTACATATTGCAGCTATAATGACACCTTGCATTACATACTTAAGCTATAATGACACCTTCCATTACATACTGAAGATATAATGACACCTTGCATTACATATTGAAGCTATAATGACACCTTCATTTATATATTGAAGCTATAATGACTCCTTCATTTACATATTGAAGCCATAATGACAAATTCCATTACATACTGAAGATATAATGACACCTTCCATTACATATTGCAGCTATAATGACACCTTGCATTACATACTGAAGCTATAATGACACCTTCCATTACATACTGAAGCTATAATGACACCTTGCATTACATACTGAAGCTATAATGACACCTTCCATTACATACTGAAGATATAATGACACCTTGCATTACATACTGAAGCTATAATGACACCTTCCATTACATATTGCAGCTATAATGACACCTTGCATTACATATTGAAGCTATAATGACACCTTCATTTATATATTGAAGTTATAAAGACACCTTCCATTACATATTGAAGCTATAATGACAACTTCATTTATATATTGAAGCTATAATGACACCTTCCATTACATATTGAAGCTATAATGACACCTTCCATTACATAACACCTTCCATTACATATTAAAGCTATAATGACACCTTCCATTACATATTGAAGCTATAATGACACCTTCCATTACATAACACCTTCCATTACATATTAAAGCTATAATGACACCTTCCATTACATATTGAAGCTATAATGACACCTTCCATTACATATTGAAGCTATAATGGCACCTTCCATTACATATTGAAGCTATAATGACAAATTCCATTACATATTGAAGCTATAATGACACCTTCCATTACATATTGAAGCTATAATGACACCTTCCATTATATACTGAAGCTATAATGACACCTTAATTTACATATTGAAGCTATAATGACACCTTCCATTACATACTGAAGCTATAATGACACCTTCATTTACATATTGAAGCTATAATGGCACCTTCCATTACACACTGAAGATATAATGACACCTTAATTTACATATTGAAGCTATAATGACACCTTCCATTACATATTGAAGCAATAATGACACCTTAATTTACATATTTGAAGCTATAATGACACCTTCCATTACATACTAAAACTATAATGACACATTCCATTACATATTGAAGCTATAATGATACCTTCCATTACATACTGAAGCTATAATGACACCTTCATTTATATATTGAAGCTATAATGACACCTTCCATTACATACTGAAACTATAATGACACCTTCCATTACATACTGAAGATATAATGATACCTTAATTTACATATTGAAGCTATAATGACACCGACCATTACATAGTGAAGCTATATTGACACCTTCCATTACATATTGAAGCTATAATGACACCTTAATTTACATATTGAAGCTATAATGATACCTTCCATTACATACTGAAGCTATAATGACACCTTCCATTACATATTGAAGCTAAAATGACAAATTCCATTACATATTGAAGCTATAATGACACCTTCATTTATATATTGAAGCTATAATGACACCTTCCATTACATACTGTAACTATAATGACACCTTCCATTACATATTGAAGCTATACTGATACCTTCCATTACATATTGAAGCTATAATGACACCTTAATTTACATATTGAAGCTATAATGATACCTTCCATTACATACTGAAGCTATAATGACACCTTCCATTACATATTGAAGCTACAATGACAAATTCCATTACATATTGAAGCTATAATGACACCTTCCATTACATATTGAAGCTATAATGACACCTTAATTTACATATTGAAGCTATAATGATACCTTCCATTACATACTGAAGCTATAATGACACCTTCCATTACATATTGAAGCTACAATGACAAATTCCATTACATATTAAAGCTATACTGATACCTTCCATTACATATTGAAGCTAAAATGACACTTTCCATTACATATTTAAGCTATAATGACACATTCATTTACATATTGAACCTATAATGATACCTTTCATTATATATTGAAGCTATACTGATACCTTCCATTACATATTGAAGCTATAATGAAACCTTAATTTACATATTGAAGATATAATGACACCTTCCATTACATATTGAAGCTATAATGACAACTTCATTTACATATTAAAGCTATAATGACACCTTCCATTACATATTGAAGCTATAATGATACCTTTCATTATATATTGAAGCTATAATGACACCTTCCATTACATATTGAAGCTATAATGACAACTTCATTTACATATTGAAGCTATAATGAAACCTACCATTACATATTGAAGCTATGATGACACCTTCAGTTATATATTGAAGCTATAATGACACCTTCCATTACATATTGAAGCTATAATGACACCTTCATTTATATATTGAAGCTATAGCGACTCCTTCATTTATATATTGAAGCTATAATGACACCTTCCATTACATATTGAAGTATAATGACACCTTCCATTACATATTGAAGCTATAATGACACCTTAGTTTACATATTGAAGCTATAATGACATCTTCCATTACATACTGAAGCTATAATGACACCTTCCATTACATATTGAAGCTATAATGACACCTTCATTTATATATTGAAGCTATAATGACACCTTCCATTACATATTGAAGCTATAATGACACCTTCCATTACATATTGAAGTATAATGACACCTTCCATTACATATTGAAGCTATAATGACACCTTCATTTACATATTGAAGCTATAATGACACCTTCCATTACATACTGAAGCTATAATGACACCATCATTTACATACTGAAGCTATAATGACACCTTAGTTTACATATTGAAGCTATAATGACACCTTCATTTACATACTGAAGCTATAATGACACCTTCATTTATGTACTGAAGCTTTAATGAAACCTTCCTTAACATATTGAAGCTATAATGACACCTTCCATTATGTATTGAAGCTATAATGACACCTTAGTTTACATATTGAAGCTATAATGACACCTTCCATTACATATTGAAGCTATAATGACACCTTAATTTACATATTGAAGCTATATTGACACCTTAGTTTACATATTGAAGCTATAATAACACCTTAGTTTACATATTGAAGCTATAATGACACCTTCCATTACATATTGAAGCTATAATGATACCTTCCATTACATATTGAAGCTATAATGATACCTTCATTTACATATTGAAGCCATAATGACACCTTCCATTACATATTGAAGCTATAATGATACCTTCCATTACATATTGAAGCTATAATGACACCTTCATTTATATATTGAAGCTATAATGACACCTTCCATTACATACTAAAGCTATAATGACACCTTCCATTACATACTGAAGCTATAATGACACCTTCATTTATATATTGAAGCTATAATGACACCTTCCATTACATATTGAAGCTATAATGACACATTCCATTACAAATTGAAGCTATAATGATACCTTCCATTACATACTAAAGCTATAATGACACCTTCATTTATATATTGAAGCTATAATGACACCTTCCATTACATACTAAAGCTATAATGACACCTTCCATTACATACTGAAGCTATAACACCTTCATTTATATATTGAAGCTATAATGACACCTTCCATCACATATTGAAGCTATACTGATACCTTCCATTACATACTGAAGCTATAATGACACCTTCCATTACATATTGAAGCTATAATGACACCTTCCATTACATATTGAAGCTATAATGACACCTTCATTTATATATTAAAGCTATAATGACACCTTCCATTACATATTGAAGCTATACTGACACCTTCATTTATATATTGAAGCTATAATGATACCTTCCGTTACATACTGAAGCTATAATGACACCTTCATTTATATATTGAACCTTTAATGACACCTTCCATTACATATTCAATAGACTGTTCATGGTTACTATAATCTGTTGATCAAGTTGTTATTGTTATTGATTTAACATGCAACTCATAACATATGCAAAATGATTCAAGAAAAATAAACTGTCAAAAAAAGAAATATGATTATAAGTTCAACAGTGCTTGGATAGAGAAATTTAAATGTGTGAAGTGTAGTGAAAAGGGAGAAAGCTCTGTGTACTTTTCCAGGGTGGGGTGGGGAGGGAATGATTTTACCAGGCACTTGAAAAGAATGCAGAACACTGTAAATAAGAAATCATCAGATAATGCAACTAAACAAGATTTTGAAGCACAGACCGTACTTTATGTGAAGATTATTATTCTTCATAAGATTAGGAAAATAACAAGTAAGGCAATAAATAAAGTGGAGTAACTATTATTCGCTGTAGTTATTTACTTGGTATTGGTATGATGTGCACTTTTGTGTTTAAATTTATGGCAAAAATGTTCTTTATGCTGATCCCCTTGATTAGCACCCAGTTTCTCTGCTTGTGAACACTGATCTCCCTGATTTGGTTCCAAAAATAATGGCATGCATGATTATATAAGATTCAAAATCTATGTATAGGCATATTTGAAATTATTTTTACCAAAGTTTCCTCAAGAAAACTTACCCCACACATTAGGAATCACAACTTTGCTACCTTCCAAGCCAGCCCTCTCATAAAAAGACATTTACAAGACATTATTTTAAAGTTTCAGTAACTATGGGACTGATCATTTAATTGAGAGCAGGGGAGATTTCTAAATTTCAGCTCCAAATTAGAATATAAAAAAAATATTCTAGCTCTTCTTTATAGAAAACAAAATAACAATTCTAACCAACATCAGTTGAAGAAAATTTGTGGGGGGGAGATGTAAAATACAAAAATATTCTGTTAGGAAAGAAAATCCCAGGCTACACCTCCACCCTCCCAAAGATTAAATGGACAGTCACTTAAATAACTGAAAATTTTATCAAATATTGGTGATAAAGGCCTAAATGTTCATTGTAAAATTGAATTCTACTGGTGTGTTCTCCCCTGTCATATGCATTTTACCCAAATCTATCTGTACCCTAAAAGGGGGATAAAGCTTTCATGAGCAGTAGAACTGATGGGAAGGTCATGACTTTTCTAATGACAGGGTAAGTATTCTTGAAGAAACTTATCTGAAATACAAATAAAAAAATTTCTTCTTTGAGTACATTGCTCAGTCTTAATACATTAAGAATCATGAAGAGGGGATGGGATATTGCAAGCTCTGAGAGGAACAAACTTTAAAATTCAAACCCATGATACATTTCTGGCATTTCCAGCAAAATATAGAAGGAACTCAGATGATGGCACATGATGAGACTTGTGGCATGGTAGCCTGGTGTACTCCAGCTACCAAGTTACACTTGTGATATGGTAGCTTGGTGTACTCCAGCTACCAAGTTACCCTTGTGGCATGGTAGCTTGGTGTACTCCAGCTACCAAGTTACACTTTTGGCATGGTAGCTTGGTGTACTCCAGCTACCAAGTTACACTTGTGGCATGGTAGCTTGGTGTACTCCAGCTACCAAGTTACACTTGTGATATGATAGCTTGGCATACTCTAGCTACCAAGTTACCCTTGTGGCATGGTAGCTTGGTGTACTCCAGCTACCAAGTTACACATGTGGCATGGTAGCTTGGTGTACTCCAGCTACCAAGTTACACTTGTGGCATGGTAGCTTGGTGTGCTCCAGCTACCAAGTTAACACTTGTGGCATGGTAGCTTGGTGTACTCCACTACCACCAATTTACACTTGTGGCATGGTAGTTTGGTGTACTCCACTGCCACCAAGTTACACTTGTGATATGGTAGCTTGGTGTGCTCTAGCTACCAATTTAACACTTGTGACATGGTAGCTTGGTGTACTCCAGCTATAGGGACTGTACCAAGTTACAGTTGAGGCATGGCAACTTAGCTTGTTCAAACAATATGGACTGTACCAATTTAGACTTGAGGTGTGGTGGCTTGGTGTGTTCCAGCTATTGGGATGATACCAAGTTATTCTTACATGACTGAATTGGTAGAGCATGCTAACTGAATATTAAGAATGCAAGCCAACTGCCTCAAGCGATGACCTGAAGAACATAGTTTTGATTGAGAACATCAAATACTTCCAAGTATTGCTGATTGTTATCAATTTCATTTCTTTATTGATGATCTGAAGAATGCAAAATGGTCTTCAAATTTAATTATACTGCATGAGAATGGAGGTAATGAAATAAGTGATAATATGCTTTAGCTTAATATTTATACTTCTTTCAGAAATGTCTTGTCAAATAAAGTATAAACATAAGACAATGGGGATGCAGTAGAAAGTATTAGCTTACTGACCTTGTGTTTTGTTATTGTGGAAATTTCATTTAAAATAACATTTTTTACAACAAAGCTCACAGTGCAAAAAAAACTTAAATCATGATTCAGATTGACAGTTGAAAAATGGGAGACACTGAAATGAAGTATTTTGGCATCTATGTAGTAGCAACTGCACAAATTACATGTGCAGAAAATCCTTACAAATTTGTAGCTTTATGGATGTGTGCTTAAGGATTTATTCATTTTTCAACCAGGTGGCCAGAACTTGTGGAGAAATATTATATATCCCAATCAGTGGCAGGAAAAGGTGAGATCAATATGCTAGACAGTTGTATATAACCTACCTAAGATAATGATAAAAGCTTTTTTGAAGTCAAAGTCTGATTATAATTTAAACTGCACATTTTTATAATAGACTCAATCGGAAAAGATTTTCTCATGAATATGTGCATATCTTGCTCCTAAAAATTCATCCAATATCTTGATTACTATAGGCTTTCTTAATATGTCTGATCAAATTCCAATCACAAATATAGCACACAGAGTGTTGACTAACTCTGCCAGTCAGATGCAAGATCACATTAATAATATGTATGAACTTCACACACAGAACTGAGATCTTGATGATATTAGCCTACTAACCAAGTTTGATCAAATCATAGGTATAGTCTCTTAAAGGTAAATACTATACCAATCAGATGCAAAACTGCATCATAAATATACCTAGGTTTCACTCATAATAAAATGCATCTGACATAATCAATATTAGCCTATTTACTAAGTTTGATTAAAATTGGGTCTGAAATACTGTCTCTTTTTAGTTGTAAGAAACTTAGCTGAATGTATTGTATGATCACCAGATTTATATGCACAGATCTCTTTCATAATTGAAACTCATTTGATAATTTGATACACCTATTTATGATGTCTGATACAAATCTGATGCATGCTAAATCTTTTCTCATATTCAACAATACTGAGCAGACTTATGCACCAGAAACAAAGGTTAGGAGAATGAATATTCCTTTAAATAATACATGGGATTTTTTAAATCAATTTCATTTGCGGTCTGGACAAAGCTGTACCCCAATTTGATCCAGATCAAAGAAAGATTGATAAAGTGATTCTGTGGAGAATAAAGTTAGGATGATGTTAATAAAGGCTGTAACTAATGCAAATAACATTACTGAATGTTAGAGGTTAATTTTATTCAAGGTCTATTCATTATAAAGCTGTGTTTGAAATACATTTTTTGAAAAGTTGTGTTGGGAACCAAAGGAGAATGGGCAATCATGAGCCATAATATTTCTAAATGATGACCTTGAATACTGGAAGTCAATATCATCAAAATAAATATTTGTGATATGTGTGATAAATGTTGCTGAGATTCAACAATCCTAAGTAAAGCCATGCTGCAGAAGGAAACAGAGGGGAATCAGTTGCCATAATTCCTTAATGATTTAATGGAATGCGTTATCAAACTTGATCAATATCATGTTGCATTCTACTTTTGGTTGAAATTCAAAAAATTCAATAGAGTTATGTTGTGGAATGTAAAAGAACAAACTTGAGTTTTATCAACGATCAGTTCCAAATTTGACTGAAATACACAAATCACAGGTAAAAATTATGTTGTGGAGCAAGAACCTCCAATTAGGGGCTATAACTCTTCTAAAAAATATTGAGGAAAACTGTAAATCATTCTCCTTCAAGGCCTCACTAATATAAAGTTACAGTAATAATAGCACAGTGTAACAGAATGTCATATTAGAAAGGGCTATATTTAAATATAATGAAATGCTCAAATAATTGCAACAGAAAAAAAGCCTTCATTAATAAACCAAAACATGAGGTACCATAATCCGACACTACATCCCCAATTCTTTGTACCCTCTACCGATTTCAATAACTAAAATGTTCAATGTGATAAAAAATGCACAGATCTAAGTCAATTGAATCATAGATTTATAATTTCTAACCTGACTGTGACCAGAATGGCACTGATACTGGCATCCCCTTGCACCTTTCATGCTTAACGGACTTTCCATACTAACACGGCGCCATATTCCGTACACTATGGAGTAGTTTATTTCCATTAGACAACATAATGACATAATTCATCCTATTCGGTAACTACCAGATAATTCTGTAAATTATCATTATGCTGAGTTTAAAATTATATTCCTTTGCACACATGAACATATTAATAAAACCACCTGTTAAATCCACATGAAAAGCAAATTTTTTTGTTGTCATTCTTTTCCTTTGCTTGATTTGACACTGTAATTATCAGAAGCAGATGGCATATGTATGTACATCTTTAGTCGCGCATACAACCCTTTGCTGAAAACAGACTTGTTTAGGAACTGGAAATGGGTCTCAGGCATGTCCGTCTATAATACTGAAAACTTCCATTAAGCATGAAACATGCAGACCATGATGGTGTTATCGCATTTTTACTCATAGTCTGGTTTGAAAATATAAAACAATGAATGAATTAACTAAGTTATTTGCACTTTTTATCAAATTAAAGGTTTCCATTATTGAAATCAGAAGGACGGTACAACCAAATGGGTTAATAGACTTGGACTATAAACCACATAAGCTGATGATAAAGATGTTACAATTTTATAAAGTGTACATAAGTTGTAAGTTCTTTGTAAAAAAATGTAACATACTTAAAACATATGGTCACATTCAGCAAATAATAATACATAATATAAATAATAATCTGAAGTCCAAGATTTCACTAGCAGCATATCATCATAAAGTTCCTCCATGGTGTTTACATCAAAATAATTCTGTTTGACAAGGTCAATGTCATCCACTCAATAAGAGTGTAAGAATGTGTTCCACTATCAGGTCAAGGTTCACACTTTAATAGGTAGGCATGAATCAGGTATGCGTGTCCAATACATAACAAACAAATGCCACTTCATCTCTAAGTATATTAGGGATGCCACATTCATGCTGTGTTTTAGTGTTCTGAAGCAAAGTTTTCACTTTGCATATTTTGCTATTAAAGTATTAAGAACTTGAATGGTTTGAGTCTTTGTCTAATATTTGAAGTCAGTATATGAAATTTTCCATTTAGAAACAGGTGACTGCAGCTAGGGCATGTTTCCAGTATTGCTCTCCTGTGGAAACCAAAATGCTGGGAGGGAGCAATGAAAAAGATAGATGGATAGATGGTTATTTGTTGTTATTATAGAGTTCTGTAAGTTTCATCAGCCCTAAATATCATGTCATCAATGTATATACCCGATTATACAATGAGTCCAACTGCAAACTGCACCATCACCTAAGTTAGGAGTAAAAACAAAATAGACCCTGATCTACAGGTGCATTATACCATGGCAGATCAGTGTCTTTGTTGTTTGCTGTTTTAATTTACTTATAAGCGAGTATATACAGAAGTATAAATGCTATTCACGATGGTCTGTAAGAACTAATAGTCTTTGCAAAAAAAAAAATGATTAAAAGAAATTTAATTCATTGCATGGACAAAATTAAAAAAATTTAATAATTGGTACCAACAGCTTTTTTAGGGAAAAACATTCTTCAAATGCGTCCTCAGGCAAAGTCTTTATTCTATTGGCTCCCAAATTCAAAACTTGCAACATCTGGAGCTTGCTAAATGGATTCCTGTGAGTAAATCTAAATTCATTCTGAAACAAAGAACTGCAAAAAGAAAAAAGATTTAAATTATAAATCATGTGATTTATCAAAAAAGTACTTGAAATAATCAACTATTGCATTACTGGCCACATGATAGTTATAGATCTTTTAGTTGGAAACTATTTGAATTGTGGGAGGGGCTTATTCATGAACATCTTTAACATCAGTGAAAATAATTGTATTACTTGACATCACAATGCACACATTTATAATAAGACAAGACAGCAAAGATTATGTTTAATAATTATGGGTGTATTTCAGTTCATGGAACTCATACACTGCATTCATGTAGCAGTTCAAGACAAAGTTTCCATGTGGCCTCAGTCATTAAGTACAAGTAACAAATGTACCAGGTTCCCTAGCTAAATTCATTAAATCAGAGCATCAGATTTTTTGCTAGAAATGCATACATTACTGAAACAAACAAATGTACCAAAATACTGGACAAAGTCATAAACACCAGAGCACCAGACATTCCCTTAAAGCAGCATGCACTGAATAGAAAGTACAAGAACCAGTCTCCATTATGGTTAGTTTATTAAATAGATACAAATAAAAAATGTTATTAAAATGCAGCAAAAATAATTAAATTCCTTTGAATGAGGGCCTCAAGGTAGATTAGTTCTTAGCTAATTGAGTTACCCTCTTTAAATAAAGTCATAATAATAATAATAATAATAATAATAATAATAATAATAATAATAATAATAATAAAAAATGCAAATCATACTCACTCTAGACTGAGATTTATGCTAAATGCCTGGTTTAAATGTAATAATTGTCAATGAAATAATGACACATCACACCTTTAATTAAATTAATGGGTGGAGCAGCAGGGAGGATGAACCCAACAAAATTTTTGCTCATGTCATTAACCTAAAATAAGAGTTCCTACAGAGGCTGAAAAAAAGGTCAATAAACCAAAATCTCTAACTTTTATACCATACGGATGGTTAAAACCGCATAATAAACCACATGAGGTTAGCTCAGTTTTGTTAAACTATTGACTTTTTTTCCTGATTTTATTGAACTATTTTTTTCGTTAAAAACTCGAGTAAAATTTTGTAGAGGTCCACCTTCCATGCTGCTCCTGACTTTGTCACCTGATTTTATCAGGGATTAACCAAATATTTTATCCAGACCTATACGATATCTGGATCTTGGGTCATGTAGATTTATTGTTATAAATCCAAATGGAACTGATTGTGCTTAGAAAAGAAATTTTTAAATTTAATCATATCAATATCCCCATAACACCAAGTATAATAAATATTCTGCAGGGTATAATTATCTACTCCATTAAACACAACCAAAATATTACAGTTATCTCTAATCACTTTAGCTATTTGTGTATATCTTTGAGTAACATAAATCATGTCTGTGTTTTTGTGACGACCTCAAGAAAATATTCTAGCTGGATTAGATTGCTTGTCCAACATCACATCATCATATACTACGCGATTATTAATGAATTCATCCAAGCCATCTACATATGGGGCTTCATCTATATCTGTGATAAAATCAATAATGTCTTCACCGTCTTTATTAACTGATTTTGCTTTCTTGTTAAAATCTTTTAAGTACTTCGTAACAATGCTGATCATCCACAGAAGGTGCTATTAAATATAGTTTGTTCCATCTCATCCATCTCATTATTAAATTTAATAATAATTGTGTTTTATCCGATCCAGATGGACCTATTATAATCATTCTTTTAGAATTTGGTAATGCTAGATGGTGCTTTATTGGTTCTTGTTTTCGTGTCGCCGAAAAATCAATTATTGTATCCATATTATTAATAACATGAGTCTTTATTGTTTTTGATTTAGATCATCTACACCCACTGTTGGTGGGACCACT
Source organism: Potamilus streckersoni (assembly GCA_016746295.1). Lineage (NCBI taxonomy): Eukaryota > Metazoa > Mollusca > Bivalvia > Unionida > Unionidae > Potamilus > Potamilus streckersoni. The sequence continues at coordinate 191,079 of JAEAOA010000094.1, read as the reverse complement.
GGATTGACAACAATAACAACAAAAAATAAACGACATGCATTAACAGGTAAATGTAAAAAATGTCGCATGAAAAAATATAAATTTATCTCTATGTCTGATTCAGGGACAAAGATAGGTGGAGATATAGCCGCATCATTAGGAAAATTACCCGGATTACCATGGGCTAAATATATTGGTGAGAAACACCTTCCTGGATATAATTATTGTGGTCCTGGAACTCGTCTCCATATCCGACTTGATGATCAAGATCAACCAAGTCCAGAAGAGTATCCAGTAAATAAAATTGATCAAGCATGTCACATTCATGACGTTGCTTATAAAAGTAAAGATTTGCAACAATGGCATCTTGCAGATGTAAAATTGATTCATGCATTAAATTCTATACCTAATAAATCTGTTAGAGAGAAACTTGCTAGTTTTCTAATAAAATCCGCTATGAAAAGTAAAATAATGTTAGGGGCTGGCAATTAATTATATAATTATTATAATGGAATCTATTTATTATAGCCCAAGAGGGTATTGGAGGAGTAAAGCAGCGATCACTAAACTTGCTAAAGCAGCAAAAGTTTCACATTCTGTTGCTGCAGAGTGGTTAGCACGACAGGCAATATGGCAAATTTATCTACCACCACCAAAAAAAATTCAATATGCACATTTTGATGTCAGTGTTCCTAACAAAGTTCATCAAGCAGATATTTTGTTTTTACCACATGATACTATTAAAACATGTGGATGAAAGTCACGTACGTACAAATACGCATTGACTGTTGTTGATATTGCAAGTAGATATAAAGAAGCTGAACCATTATTAACAAAAACATCATTTGAAGTAGCATTTGCGTTTGAGCGAATTTATCAATGTGGTGGTCTACGATGGCCACAGTTATTACAAGTAGAATCTGGCAAAGAATTTCTTGGTGCAGTATTATCTTTGATGAAAAAACATAATGTTACAATCAGACAAGGGCATACTGAAATTCATCATGATCAAGCAATCGTTGAATGATTTAATCGAACACTTGCTGAGCAGTTATTTGGATATCAATATGTGAAGAAAATATCTGCTGACTTTAAGTCCGGTGAGCGATCTCGTGAATGGGTTGCAAGGTTACCAAGTGTGATATCTGCATTAAATAATTAAATTACTTGTGCAACTTCTATGAAACCTTCTAATGCAATAACAAAAAAATATATACCATGTAGCGATGAATATGGACGAGGTCAACAACCAGTATTAGGTAATGTGATTGTGAGATATTTATACGAACCAGGGGAGTTGGAGGGTGGCAAAAGACGAGCTACTGATCCTATCTGGAATGTGATCACACATATAATTTCTAGCATGGTTAGATCCACTGGAAGACCATCCATATATAGACTAGATTCTACTGCCCCTCAATGTGGATTTGTGAACAATTGCAAGTAATTTCTGCAGATATACAATTACCACCGCGTTCACTTATGTAAATTAGCACCTCTTCGTCGATTACATTCAAGACAGGTCAGCATCACATTTTCACGTGTGTGACCAAGATCACTATTTATTCTGTCTACGGTAAATTGTCTTGGATTATTATTCGAATATTGCCATAACTCCAAGTAGACTATCATGACAGACCATTTGCAACATTTCATCCTTCCATGAAAGACATAGTTCATCACTATCAAGTTTTATTCTTTTGTTCCCTGTTGAGATAAGTAATATTTTAGTTTTACCAGTATTAACCACCATGCCATTGCATGTGCACCAGTTGTCCAGTTTGTTTAGGGCATTCTGTAAAGAAATTTCGAGTTCTTGCTTTGTGTTTTGGATGTTTGACAATGTTGTTTCATCTGCATAGAGATCTGTAGATGATACTGAGTCTTTTTTAGTACAAGTGGTAGGTCATTAATAAATAAAATAAACAGTAATGGACCCAGAATTGAACCTTGTGGTAATCCACATCTAATTGTTCCAGGATCAGACAGAACATTATTTATATAAACATGTTGTGTTCTCTCATTTAAGTATGAAGTAAATCATCTAACTGGGAATTTATCAAATTGGTAGATTTTCAGTTTCTTCAAAAGGATTTTATGATCTACCATGTCAAAAGCTTTCCTGAAATCTACAAATACAAAACCTATTATTCTACCTTGGTCAAGTGCTTGAAGCCATTTATCAGTTAGGGAGATCAAGGCAGTCTTACATGAATGTTTCTGTTTAAAGCCTGATTAATTAAGGTATAAAAGAAAGTGGTTAAATATAATATGAATGAATCATGGACATGCTTTTCAATCAATTTTGACAAGTTTGGTAGTATTGAGATTGGCTGATAGTTAACAGCATCATCCATAGGACCAGATTTGAGTTACTTTTGCAGTTTTCCATATTTTGGGGAGATATGAGTATGCAATAATTAAATTGATTATGAATGTTATGCTATCTACAATAGCAGAGGCAGAAGATTTAATGAGGCATGGACCAAATTGATCAAGTCCTGTAGTTTTCTTAGTATCAAGTTCACTGAGATATTTCTTAACAAAGTTTTTTTTAACTAGTGGGGTAGAGAAACATACCTCCTTAGAGATTTTGCTGCTACAAAACTTTTTCAGTTCATTAAAGTTGTTTTCAATCACTGGATCTTTTAACTTTGAGGTAATGTTGGTGAAAAAATCATTGATGGGATGTGGATATATGGATTACAAGTATATATCATGGTGTCAAGGGATGGGATTATATGGATTATGAGTATATATCATGGTGTCAAATAAGGACTAAAAATTATGTTTTTTGGATACAACCATGTCAGGGGATTGATGAGTCAAAACTAATGTTTTTACACATAGCATATTCTACCAGGTATATTTGACTAATTAGCTTCAGCAAAATCATTTGGATAATTCTCTAAAATGCAGAAAAGGTTTTAAAAACTTAACAGACTTTAAATACTCTTTCTGAGGATGTGATTTTAATTTAAAAGCCAAGTTATGCCTTTTCAATGAACATAATAATGAGAATGTCTTAGGGTATCGATGGAAAATTTGTTTTTGTTGTTTTGGGGTTCAACACCATCTCTCAGCATAAAATAGACTGTATATGGTAGAGGAAGTACCTAGAAAATCCTGGTAATTATGACCAAACTTTGGGAAGTTACCAGCAGCTTTCTCATATACCCACAATGGCCAAGAATGAAACTTGAACCCACATGTATCAAGGTGAGATGGCAGTGATTGGTACAGGAGAATGTCTAATACCATTTAGCCACCTGGAGCACCAGGAAATTCTACTACATTTAAACCCACTTATCTTGACCTCGGTGACCTCCTTACCAACCCTATTATGTCGAAGTGGAACCACCAAATTCTCTCTTTGTCTTAGCATTTTCTCATTGGTTATAGATTTATGTCTTGAGCACAAAAGAGTGCCAAATTTGCCAATTAACATGGTTATCTCGATCCCCATGACCAATGGACGGCAATTTTTTGCCCTTATTGGTGACAAAAATGTCCCATCTGGCGACAGACTTTTTGGTTATTTAATTTGGCTTTCAACTGGATAAATAAAAGAGAGAATGGAAGAGCTACAAACTTAACTAAGTAATGCATTGGAATCAATCAGTACACAAATGATCCTTGGCTTGTAGGACAACCATATCTTAGTAGTGCATTGTTACATCATAATCTGCTTATGCTGATATAAGGCAGAGTACCTATGTTTTGACAGTCAATTATGCTACTGTACTATACCTACAAATGACCAACTTCTGAAGAATACAGATACAATTAATGCATTGGCTAAACCTTCTGTTTGTTGGTTGTTATAGACACTTAAACTCAGCTAGAAAAAATAGCAAACAATAAATAAAGAACTTTTGCATAATTAAAAATAATTATTTATTTTTCAAAATACAGGAGAGAAAGAATTCCTATATTGGGTGTTAACTACAGTAATATATACATCCAATACTGCCAGGTGTTAACTGTGTAATTGGGAATTGAGATACTCTTTGGATTTTTTAATTTACATGTACTTCATGCAATTGGTTACATTTATGCTATCTTCTGTCTTATCAATAAAATGATCCTACTTGGTTAACTGCAGCACTGATACCTGTCATTCACTCAAATGACAGGTCATTAACTCTTGTTGATCTTATCTGAAGGATAACATGTTGCAGCTATTTTGTTTATGATACTTTTCAGAGCTGTCAGAGTGAAATGACTCACAATTTTAATTTGAACACTGGTTAGCATTTTGTAAAAATGATCTACACCCTGCACATTTTTTTTTGTGATTTTGTGAATGATCTTTGTGTTTGCAATGTTGGAGAATATAATAAAGATTTGTATTGAGAATCGATGGTGGTTTGTATTTTATACTGGTAAATCTCTGCTGTTAGTTGGTGCATATATGCCTTTTGTTAACAACATGTACATATATTTTTATAGCATGCAGATTGCTTCATCAAACAAATCTTGGCAATGCTGTAGTGTAAAAAAAATCCATAAATATGTGCATGTGAATTCTCATTTATTAACGAACATCATGTACATACTGAAATTTCAAGCACATGTTATTATATTGACGCCATATTGGTTTTTGTTTATCTTGATCATTGGTTATCTCGATGCTTTTTGGCAAACCCCTAGCCGGCGACATAACCGGGTTTGACTGTAATTAGTTTATTTGAATTAAGAAAGGAGGGTTCAAATAATGACACACAAACAAACCATTTCCTTTAAAAAATTTTAATCAGAGATTCAATTACTGAAACACTATTGCAATAAGGTCACTATGAAAAAAGAAAGTGATGCTGATGATATAGAAGTTCCTAAACATAAACCCCTTAAATAGGGAATGCCATTTCTCCATTTATGGCTGCACTGACCAACATAGCTTCTTCTTCACAGTTTGCAACTGACTAAACCATTAAAAAATTTAAAATTCCCTAGACTATAATTTAAGTTGAGTGTTTTCAATTAAGGTGACAAAATATAAATTGTTTTTTAGATTATAGTTTTGTAAATAAATAGTTCTTGGATAGAATGTTTTGATAACATTGCCATTATTTTTTAATTTTGTTTTGGTTGTCTTTATTTAAAAATGCTAATATACAGTTAATATTCCTAAAGCAAAATAAACAGCATTCGTGAAGGATGAGTGGCATTATTTGAAAAAATACAAAAATCACACATCTATACCAATCCTTTATTGTAAAGAGTCAAAGAAGTTGTAATCTTATAGCATCTGCATCAGATACAGGAGGTCGTGGGTTCAAACCCCAGCTGAGTCATATCAAAGACTTTAAAAAATGGTATCAACAGCTGTCTCGCTTGGTGCTCAGCATTAAGAAGTTAGTGTTTGAACTGGTTGGCCTGGTGTCAGGATATTGTGACAGGGTGGGACATCATGCCACATGTCTTCTGCATGATGCCCTGATAGACATACCTATAAACTGTCACACTGCAGACATTGTAGTGATATGACTAAAAAAAATTGTTAAAACTCTAATAAAAATCTAAATCACACACACACACACACACACACACACACACACACACACACACACACACACGTTGTAATCTTTTTCATCTGACCTTCCCCCACCTCCACCTCCAGCTAATTGCTGGCTATAAGTTTTAAGTAGGGGACTAAAAGACATAACTTTAATCTGAGAACATGGAGAAGTTTGCGGATATCAGTCTGGGGAAGTAAATTTTACAAATACCAGACTGGGAAAACAAATGCAGAGAACTATGCTATATGACATAACATAAACAAATGTTTTATTTGAACTTCTTAAACCTAGCAGGAGTTTGCCCCATCAATAAGAATATTGTAAAAGATGACCCAGGAAATTATTAACCCACCTTCATACTATCAATGCTGTCAACAATTTATAGAAGCAAGATGCCAAGCAACATAATCAATATCTATGACAACATAATTTTTTACATAAATGAGATGATGGAAATAAAGTAGAAATACTCTTCTTGGATTTTAAAAAGGCTTGGTAAATTGCAACACACTACTGTCAAATTGAAAATTATATAAGCTTTCTTTTCAGGCAATGTAATGTATTGAATCCTATTTGCCATAAGTAACATATTCCAGTGAGTTTGTGTTGGGAACAGATTTATCTCTTTATTCTTTGTTAATTTCAAGTGTACCACAAGGCTTCATTTGGAGGCCACCATTATTTCTCATACTTACAAATGATTTATCTTTTTATCAGTGAGATCTTTACGCAGATGATATTTCCCTTAAAAACTTTTGATCAAGGTCATCATCAAATCCAGATAAAACTGATAATGACCTATGTTATGACTCTATGGTCAAAAACTAAGTACAGAAAAAAGCAAAACCAACAAGTTTTGTAAAAATGAATAAACTACTTAATTTCAAAGTTATAAATAAACTTACAGAATTCAAACTCGTCCTTATAAAGGTCTATGAAAAACGAATGTACATTTATTTATCAACTTTAAACTGGAAATGTACTGGTTCTCTAAGAACTATGAAGTTGTCAAGATGGAATTGTCCAGAACCTATTAAAAAATTTATAACAGTTCCAGAATAATATTATAGACTAAGTCCAAACAATGAGCTCTTTCTATTAAAATGAACAATCCAAACAAATGTTAGTCCAAACAATGAACTCTTTCTATTTGGACAATGAGCTCTTTCTATTCAAATGAACTATCCAAACAAAAGATAGCATATTAAAAAATATCTAAGTACAAAATAAAACACATCTGCAGACTTAAAACAGGAACACAATAAATGTGAATGACTCCAATAAAGGAATGAAACTGATTGCTTAACTCCATTATGAATGTATTTCACATGACAAATAACACTACTCCTTTTTTGTCCACTTGGACTATTCATGTGACCTAGCCCAATCAATAGGAAGTTGAAGAATTATTCTAGAAACATCAAAACCACCTCAACCACTAAGAAATTAAACCATAAGCACCATTAAGTCTTAATATTAGGATTATTATTAATAAGTGTCAAAACATATGTAAGTATCTATTTATATATCCTATGTAACTGTTATGCCTTATGCTTAGGTTATGTAGGCAAAATGTAACTAAAGATATTCTGTATGATTTACAGCCATGAATTAAAATTATAAAATTATATAAAATCATACACATGTACCAGGAACTACAAAAATATAGATATACATAACACCTTTACATTGAAATTGAATGGTGCTGCCCAATTAAAATTGTAATTTATTAGAGTGAAACTAACTTAATGGGTTTCCGACAGCCATTATCTGGATTAAAAGTTACAGAGTGAAAGTTTCTTTAAATAATACCTGAGCTGAAAATGTACAAACAGAAAACCTATTGGTGCAAACATTGATAAAAACATCACTAGGAACAAACATTTTCATTATTTTGTGCAAGTCCATAAAGTTCATTAAGAAAACGTACCACTGGACATGAGAGTACAGTATTTCAATGCATAACATTTTGCCTACCACATCAAAAAGTACAAACCCATGATACGAGAGTATTGTATTTCAATGCACAACTTTTTGCCCACATCAAAAGTAATAACCCATGATACCAGAGTATTGTATTTCAATGTATAACATTTTGCCCAAATAAAAAAGTACTAACCCATGATACCAGAGTATTGTATTCAACACAACATTTTGCCTACCACATCAAAAGTACTAACCCATGATACCAGAGTATTGTATTTCAATGCATAACAGTTTGCCTACCACATCAAAAAGTACTAACCCATGATACCAGAATATTGTATTTCAATGCATAACATTTTGCCTACATCAAAAAGTACTAACCCATGATACCAGAGTATTGTATTTCAATGCATAACTCATCCTTATAAAGGTCTATGAAAAATGAATGAACATTTATTTATCAATTTCAAACTGGAAATGTACTGGTTCTCTAAGAACTGTGAAGTTGTTAAGATGGAATTGTCCAGAATCTATTGAAAAATTTATAACAGATCCAGAATAATATTATAGACTAAGTCCAAACAATGAGCTTCTTTCTATATCAAAAAGTACTAACCCATGATACCAGAGTATTGTATTTCAATGCATAACATTTTGCCTACATCAAAAAGTACTAACCCATGATACCAGAGTATTGTATTTCAATGCATAACATTTTGCCTACATCAAAAAGTACTAACCCATGATACCAGTGTATTGTATTTCAATGCATAACATTTTGCCTACATCAAAAAGTACTAACCCATGATACCAGTGTATTGTATTTCAATGCATAACAGTTTGCCTACCACATCAAAAAGTACTAATCCATGATACCAGAGTATTGTATTTCAATGTATAACATTTTGCCTACCACATCAAAATGTAATAACCCATGATACCAGAGTATTGTATTTCAATGCATAACACTTTAACTATATCAAAAAATACTAGCCACTGATACCAGAGTATTGTATTTCAATGTATAATATTTTACCTATATCAAAAAGTACTAACCCATGATACCAGAGTATTGTATTTCAATGCATAACATTTTGCCTACATCAAAAAGTACTAACCCATGATACCAGTGTATTGTATTTCAATGCATAACATTTTGCCTACATCAAAAAGTACTAACCCATGATACCAGAGTATTGTATTTCAATGCATAACATTTTGCCTACATCAAAAAGTACTAACCCATGATACCAGTGTATTGTATTTCAATGCATAACATTTTGCCTACATCAAAAAGTACTAACCCATGATACCAAGTGTATTGTATTTCAATGCATAACAGTTTGCCTACCACATCAAAAAGTACTAATCCATGATACCAGAGTATTGTATTTCAATGCATAACACTTTAACTATATCAAAAAATACTAACCACTGATACCAGAGTATTGTATTTCAATGTATAATATTTTACCTATATCAAAAGGTACTAACCCATGATACCATAGTATTGTATTTCAATGTATAACAGTTTACCTATATCAACGAGTACTAACCCATGATACCAGAGTATTATATTTCAATGTATAACATTTTGCCTACATCAAAAAGTACTAACCCATGATACCATAGTATTGTATTTCAATGCATAACACTTTACCTATATCAAAAAGTACTAACTCATGATACCAGAGTATTGTATTTCAATGTATAACATTTAGCCTACCACATCAAAATGTAATAACCCATGATACCAGAGTATTGTATTTCAATGCATAACACTTTACCTATATCAAAAAGTACTAACCCATGATACCAGAGTATTGTATTTCAATGCATAACAGTTTGCCTACCACATCAGAAAGTACTAATCCATGATACCAGAGTATTGTATTTCAATGTATAACATTTTGCCTACCACATCAAAATGTAATAACCCATGATACCAGAGTATTGTATTTCAATGTATAACATTTTAACTATATCAAAAAATACTAACCCATGATACCAGAGTATTGTATTTCAATGTATAATATTTTACCTATATCAAAAGGTACTAACCCATGATACCATAGTATTGTATTTCAATGTATAACAGTTTACCTATATCAAAGAGTACTAACCCATGATACCAGAGTATTGTATTTCAATGTATAACAGTTTATCTATATCAAAAGGTACTAACCCATGATACCATAGTATTGTATTTCAATCTATAACATTTTACCTATATAAAAAAGTACTAACCCATGATACCAGAGTATAGTTTTTCAATGTATAACAGTTTACCTATATCAAAGAGTACTAACCCATGATACCAGAGTATTGTATTTCAATGCATAACATTTTGCCTACTATAGAATATTGAGCCTCGTAAAAAAAAATACAAACCCATGAAACCAGATTACCAGTATTGTATTTCAATGCAAACATTGTTTACCCACTAAGAACTACTTCACAAAAATTTGAGTGAACTGTTTTAATTACAGCTAAATAGTCCTAAAGTTACAAAATCAGTTTACATGCATTATTTTAGTTGCATCCTAGGATATTTTCTCAGAAAATTTACTTTCACAGTTACAATGGATGCCTGTTCATGAAAGAATAAACTATTTAAGAGTGTTCTTGTTTACAAATGCATTCATGGAATGGTATCTGGTTACTTCAAGAACTTTTTCAAAGTCTGTAAATCTTTTATAAAGTCACTTATGATCAAAGGCTTAAGTAATAATATTCAAATTCTAAAACCTGTATGGAAGTATTCAAAAGAAGTTCTCAGCACTCTGGTGCCAACATGTGGAACTCATTGATATTAAATGTTAAGACTTCATACAGTTGGCAAGGGTTTAAATCTAAATGCTCATCACTCTATATTCAAACTATAGGATTTAGTGTTGGCATAGCTAGACATATGCAATGATGCAAGTACGTAATGTAATGGATAAAATCCAGATACATGTCTTATGATACCTGTCCTCCCATACCATTGCATTCATCAAACAATTGCCTAGCTACAGTCATGTACTTACATTTCCACAATACCTGGGGGGAATGCATCATTTTCTATTACTGCAATGTAGCAATTATCAAAATTCCTGAAAAAAAAGAAATAAAGAGTTTCTGAACACAAAAACATGAGTTACAAATGAACATGCTTTGCCTGCCATGCCATCCATCATGAACTTGTCATACATACACACCAAGTATGGACAGCAGTTGTCTATTGCAGTCTGTTCCCTAGCAAATTTGACCTCAAGATATATCCATATATATCTACAGATCTGGTATAGACAATGCTAAACTTTCCAAAGTGATGATGGATTATAACAACTTACAACAGTAGTTCTCATCCTTATCATGCAGTAAATCTTCAGCTGTTTTTAGTACTACAGTAAGACCTGTCTTGAGAGTCCACTGCTATGAAAGACAATAAGTCTTGAGACCATGATATCTTTACACAGACTTATAGCAGGTGTGTCCAATGGCCACATTCAGCCCAGTCCTTCACAGTCTGTGACCCATAGCCATGTAGGTATTCCTTTTGAAAGCATGCATTTTAATTAATATGAATTATTACAATTATCTCATTATCAACAATGACTCATATTATCAATAATGTCTCCCATTCCTCCTGTCCATTATTGAAGACTCCCATTATTAAAAATGCCTCCTATCTAACCTTTCACTGTTTGAAATCTCCTATTTATCAACAATTCCTACAATACCTCCTGTCAATGTTAGACAACTCCCACTATCAACTATGTCTCCCAACTCTCCTGTCAATGTTAGACAACTCCCACTATCAACTATGCCACCCAACTCTCCTGTCAATGTTAGACAACTCCACTGTCAAATATGCCTACAATCTTTCCTGTCAATGTTAAACAACTCCCACTATCAACTATGACTCCAATCTCTCCTATCAATGTTTTACAACTCCAACTGTCAACAATCCCTCCCATTGCTCATGTCAATGTTTGACATCTCCCATTATCAACCATGCCTACAATCCCTCCCATCAATGTTTGAAGACTCCCATTATCAACAATGCCTCCTAACCTTGCTGTCAGTGTTTGAAGACTCCCATTATCAATAATGCCTCCTATTATCAACAACACCTCCAATAATCAACAATGCTTCATAATATCAATAATGTCTCCCATTATTCCTGTCAATGTTTGAAGACTCCCATTATTAAAAATGCCTCCTATCTAACCTTTCACTGTTTGAAATCTTCTATTTATCAACAATTCCTACAATACCTCCTGTCAATGTCTGACAACTCCCACTATCAACTATGCCTCCCAACTCTCCTGTCAATGTTAGACAACTTCCACTATCAACTATTCCACCCAACTCTCCTGACAATGTTAGACAACTTCCACTATCAACTATGCCTCCCAACTCTCCTGTCCATGTTAGACAACTTCCACCATCAACTATGCCACTCAACTCTCCTGTCAATGTTAGACAACTCCCACTATCAACTATACCTTCCAACTCTCCTGTCAATGTTAGACAACTCCCACTAATAACTATGCCTCCTTACTCTACTGTCAATGTTCAACAACTCCCACTATCAACTATGCCTCCAATCTCTTCTGTCAATATTTGACATCTCTCATCATCAACCATGCCTAAAATCCTTCCCATCAATGTTTGAAAACTCACAATATCAACAAAAATTCCTCCCATCCTTGCTGTCAGTATTTGAAGACTCCCATTATCATTAATGCCTCCCATCTCTACTGTCAATGTTGAAATCTCCCATTATAAGTTATGCCTACAATTCTTCCTGTCAGTGTTTGAAACTTCCTATTATCAACAATGCCTCTGATCTCTCCTGTCAATATTTGAAACCTTCCATTATCAACAATGCCCACAATCCATCCTATCTCCATTTATCAACAATACCTCCAATATTTCCTGTCAATGTTTGAAACCTTTTTCCTGTCAATGATTAAAATTGCCCATTGTCAACAATTCCTCCCATCTCTCCTATCAATGTTTGAAAACTAACAATATTAACAATGCCTCACATCCTTCATGTCCATGTTTGAATCTCTCCCATTATTAGCAATGCATTCAATCCATTTTGTCAATGATTGAAACTCCTGTTATCAGCAATGCCTCAGATCTCTCCTGACAATGTTAAAAATCGTCCATTATCAACAATGCATTCAATCCCTCTTGTCAATGACTGAAAACTCTTGTTTAAAATCAAAATGCAATCTTTCAAACTACTACTCTTTTAAAGTGATGCTTGTATACAACATATAGCATTAGGAATCAATATTTCAAAAATGTTTTGTTGATTCTATCAATTCTTTATAATGGAAGGTGAGAGACTTCTGAACTTACCAAATCTATTAAACATAAGTAATTTCCTGGAATTGATGTCTCCAACTAAAGATGGAGAGTGTAACAAAGGGAATTCATGATCATGTTGATAAAGAAAATGAATAAAGATACAGTTGTAAAGGAATATGCTATGGATGATGTAAAATACTTACAATCAATCAGATCTTATCAGTATGAAACTGAATATGCTATGGATGATGTAAAATACTTACAATCAATCAGATCTTATCAGTATGAAACTGAATATGCTATGGATGATGTAAAATACTTACAATCAGATCTTATCAGTATAACACTGAATACAAAATGTGGATCCAGCATTCAGCAGCCACACTTCCACTAAATCAACATCAAACAATGAAAAATCATAGTAAGCCAAGGAGTCATCAACAAAGTTGCATGCCATGATTGGTTTCAATCTAGCAAACAAATTCAGTACATTTGGGTCTATTGCCTACCATGGCAAGGTCACCAATGTTCATAATACTGAAATATGTGACCTTAAAATCAAAGCTGTTAAGTTACTATGCATAAGCTCTCATATTGTCATTACAATATCTACAGGTGCTATTAACAACTGAACAAAGGCCTTCACAGAATGAAATCCTTAATTATCATTAATTTGTTCTTCTTCTTAAGTCCTTCACCATAAAAAACACCATGTTCATTTAAAATGAGTTCAAAAGCCCTATAATGTTTTCTTATTCAACAAAAATGGTATCTAAGTACATACTAAAATAAAGACCATAGACCAATGATGAACTAGTCTTATTGTTTCATTATAGTCATACCCAAAAAATGATAAAATCTTTTCATTCTCTATCTTCAATTTGAAAGTCACAGACTCTATTAAATTAATTCTTAGATATACAATCTTTTAAGTGCCTGTACTGTTTTGACTTGAATATAATTAACATTTTGTTACAAATCTATCCTACTATATCTACCTTTCTATTGTTATATTTATTGGTGACTGAATAACAAGTAATGTTTATCATTGCTGGTCTTTACAACATCTGCTTATGGACAATAGCCTCAATAGCACATTGATAGATTTTCATGTCCCTAAAGAGAGCATAATTTCCCTATTCACAACCTTGAGGATTTGACTGGAATATGTATGGGTATTTTGAATTTTTCCCCTCTACTTGGTTTCAACTGGAATAATCATAACACTGCACAACCATGTGAATATTGTTACAATGTATATCATAATTAAAACATGAATGAACTGTTGATTCAGAGGTATTTATTGATAATTGTGCCCAAAATCATGAGTATTATTACAATTGTCAAGTAACTGGAAATCGTCCATTTTCTCTTTGCAAAAGCTACATTTAAAAACTGAACTGAATAAATAAGGTCTTGTACACTGTCATAGCTCTCTCTCTCTCTCTCTCTCTCTCTCTCTCTCTCTCTCACACACACACACACACACACACACACACACACACACACATGCTCACATGCATTAACTAAAACATGCTTTTAATTTTTAAAATTTTTTTATTGTGATTTGAAAATTAGGTTGTTGTTGTAAGAATACAAGTTGCACTTTGTTTCTTGACAACATGAATTCTGATCATATCATATACATACAAGTATGTCTCAGTTTTTTTGCTGACAATGGACAGAAGATAAAAAAGTGGAGACCTACTTGTTGGTCTATTTGTTGCATATCATTTGCCAATAAATATCCGTAATGTTCAGGCCTTCTCATTAATTTTGCCAACATTACACAACACAACAGCTACAAAGAAGAATGCTCCAACTGCAGATGAGCTTGCACACTAACATCTCTCTCTCTCTCTCTCACACACACACACACACACACACACACACACACACACACACACATTTATTTTGTATGTTTGAACCACTGGGTCGTTGAGTAGCATGTGTTTCATAGAATTTGTTTGGGTATGATTCCTTTATTTTTTTGTGCATGACCAGTAGCACAAAAAGCACAAAATTATAATTATTTATTTTACATATAATTTTTCTCACACTGAAATTAGTAATTATTTTTTTGTGTATGAAAAATTACATTAAATACATGTAGTAAAACAACAATTTTGTTTAATAAAGGACATAAAATTTCAAAAACATAAAGGTGTACACACAATATTGGCCCTCCATAACTAACATTGTTTAAATGTTATGGTGGATAGTACTTATGGATGAACTTCAACTTCCACAATGACCTTGATCTTAAAGGTAAGGGAGCATCTGACTAGGTGAGTCATACACTAGTCATAATTTATATCTATTAAGTGAAATTTCATTGACATATCATCTCTAATTCAAAGTTAGAGTCAAGCTGAGGAAATAGGTCATTTTAATTTCACTGATATCACCTTGATCTTTGATTTGAAGAAGAATAATGGTAACAAATTATCTACATGTATATCTGGATAAAGTATGATTATAATGTCTTCTAACAACAAGGAAAAACATTATTAAGTTAAATTTTTCATTGCCTTGACTTTGACATGATTGTGGTATGCACCATATGAACTAATTGTAAATTAAATATGAGTAAAGTTGAATGAAAATATCTCTGTTTGTTCAAAAGTTAGAGCCTAGACAAAGAAAACTGGGGCTGAAGTCACATTTTTCATGACTTAAACTTTGACCTTGAGGTATGGAAAAACGTGTCAGCATCATTCCTTGCTGAGACCTGAATATTGTACACAACAAACCATAGGTAAAATATTATTCTTGCATAGTTATGGGCCAGATAAGGAAATGTTTATGGATGAACAGGCTTGCAAATTTATAGGTCAGACAAGCAAATGGACAGATTAAAAGCACCATGCCATAATACTTCAATATATGATTTTAAAAAATCACAACAACGTCTTCACCAGCTCATGATACATAAGATATTATATAAAATATAATTTATACATACATATAAGTAAGAGTGGTCGCATTGGTGAAAGTCCCTGTTGTAATGAAAGTCAATGGATTGTTGTTCATGTACAGATTTATCAAAGATGGCAAATTTCCGAAAGCAACTGGAATTTCTTCAAAATTGTTTCTGCTAACATCTCTGGATACAAAAGATGGAAAAATGCAATATGCTATTATATTAAAATGAGCTCTTCTTGTTACATCAATGCAAAAGTCCAATACAAATTAAGATAATGGTATGACAGGCTGACAAAAGTAGACAAATTTCTATTTGGATATTTTATCATGGTTACAGATATGTAAATGAAAGACTGAGATCTTTTTCATGATCAAAACATTTAGACCATTTAAAAAACTTCCTGCATCTACTGATTAACTGTTTTTTAACATATCTCTGGTATCTGAAAACACTGCATTCAAGAGGATAAATTAAATTAAATATTAAAAAGTAGTACAATGAAAATGATAAATGATAAATCCTTTGAATTTTCTGGCATCATTTTTATTATTTTTATTATTTTCTTCATGATTTCCTTTTAAATGTGGATTTTTTTCCCTTTAAACTGTTTTGTTTTATTTAATTGATTTTTTATTGCCTATTTTAATATTTTTCTTCACAAAAATATCCTACTGCCGAAAATTTCAAAATACACAACTTGATATTGTAAATAACTTTTATTATTGAATCTTAAAGTAAGATTTGTTGTTAAATCAAATTCATCCATAAAGTATGTTTCACCAAGCCTATGGTCTTACTGCACCATTCGAACTAAATGACCATGTCAGCCATCATGTGATTTAAAATCATGGGTTAAAATTATTGTTTCAGAGAGGTTTTAATCAGTCATAAATGTATAACTCATTTATAAATTTATCTTGTTGTTGCCATCTGAGTTGATTTTTGTATTTAAAATAATTTATTCACCCTGAAAAATACTTGTGTTCATAAAGACTCTTGGACAAAGACATTCACAGGAAATTATTCAGAATTCTAAAGCTGGAATATTATTCTAGATTCATAAAATTCCACAAGGAACTATTGACACAACAATACAAAACAGGTAATAGAAAACATAATCTCCTTCCATATAGGAACTTCATTGGGATTCAAACCTCATTTAAAACTTTTTAGTGATAGAACTTATATTTTTATATTCCAGTTTTAAAATTTGGATTATATTCACAAACTGTAAATCTATTTTCATATTTTTATCATTTTTTTTCTATGGAAATAAATTTTGTTAAAATTTACAAAGCTTGTTGGCTTTACACTTTTCTTTGTTACTTTGGATGAGCCTATACGTAACAAAGGAAATTGGGGTGCTTGTCCTTGGTATATATAAATTTTGGCTAAAATATTTCAGAAAATTGTTTTTGAAATTTAAATTCCATTAGTTTTCAGAATATTTTAAATCCCAAGTATTATTTCACATTTCATTTTAAATCTTTAGTGAAATCAACAGGCTTTTTTACAATGTCATCAAACATTGAGACTTTTTTTCTAGTCCTACTCAGGAGCAGTTGGATTGTTTGAAAAAAGATAAATTGCTTTAACTTGCCCAAAAATATGATCTTTTTGAGGCGAAATCTTCCTTAATGAAGCAAGGGATAAAAAAACATTTTGATCCACTAATTGGTAGAAAAGATTGTTTTCAAGAAAAGTGTTTTGGGTTTGATCAGCATCAGACTCTGATACAAAAGTAAAGGAATTGAAATCAAAATATAAGATGGAATTAGAGTTAAGGAAGCATGAACTTCAGAAAAAACAACAAATGCATTTACAAAATAAAGAAAAAAAAATTGCAGTTACAATCTGAGAAAAAGGATAGAAAGAGAGACAGGAGAGAGAGAAAGATAAATGCTATTGGACTTACAGAAAGAACAAAAGCAGTTATGAGAGAGGGAGAGAGAGACAGATGCAAAAAGAGAACAATGAAAAGGGATTTCAAATTAAAATGTGTTAAAATTGTAGAATAACTCTGCAAATAAAGTTATATTTTTGGACATGGTTTTCACAATAAATTACTTATTGGATCAAAAATACAAAAGATCAAAATTAATATTAGAGTAAAAAAAAACAACATTAGCATTTGCAAACAGATATCTATAATTGTGTCAAGAAATTCTGATTATGTATAAGAACACTGCACAAAGATTATGTTAGCCTGCAATTTTATAATTTCTCTACAAAATATTTCAATTTTATCATTTTTTTTCATCTATAAATAACTCATTTTAATCCCTATAGAGAATTATGTTTCTATTTATATTAATTGCTCAATAGAGATTTATCCATATCGTATTCCAATATTCAATTTTTATATTGTTTGCCTAGTTGTTATAACCGTTTCATCTGCCTAGAGAATATAGCATCTGCTTCAGATGCAGGAGTTTGTGGGTTCGATCCTTGAGTCATACTAAAGACTAACAAAAATGGTACTAATGGCTGCCTCGCTTGGCGCTAAGTATTAAGAGGTTAGTGTTAGGACTGGTTGGCCTGGTGTCAGGATAATGTGACTGGGTGAGACATTATGCTACATGTCTGCGGCATGATACGCCAGTGAGAGACTTCACTATAAACAGCCACACTGCAGATATCGTAGCAGTAGGACTGAAAAATTATTAAAGCTGCGTCAAAAATCCAAATCACACTCACACACATTGGTTGTTACAAAAGAAAAACACTGTTACCCATGGGTTACTTCCCTTGCTTTGCTTTATTGAGAGAAGGCAGGTATTTACTGATTATATCCAAGATACCCCCCCCCTACCCCAAGGGTTGGTAGGTCTGTCATTCAGAAGTTGACTGAAGCACAACTTTCTGCACATCACCAATGTAAAACCTATCTTAAAACAAAACCACTTCTGGAAACAAAAATTATGTTCTTTTATGACACATCATAACATTATATAGTAATAAAAACTGTGCATTTGTGAATCTGGGCTTTCAGGAGGGGTGGTCTCTCATTGCAGTGGTCTTTCAAGACAGAATATGGTGGCAGATTTTAAATTGGTTCCATAATTGACACCCAACCTGACAAACCTTTCCTAATGAGATATGTGTTCAAACATAAGCACCCCTTAAAGTTGAGCATTTTGATGGAAACATCAGCTTTGAATGACAGCCTGGTAACAGAGTCAATTAAAGCTTACATTTAATGAATATTAAAGCTTACACGCATTTACATTTAAGGGGAAAAATGGAGGTGCCAAATGTTTATTGATAATTGTTTCTATTTTTGACATCATCACCACCATTAAATAGCACAGGTTGAAAGTAATCCTTTCTTATTCAGCCTGCAAAGACAGTTTATGTAGCACAATTGTTAGGATCCTGTAGTTTAAGTGTGTGTGTGTATTAAGAAATGAATTCTGTATAAATCTTTCTTTTTCACTTTTATTTCATTAAATGTGATTATTAATAATATTATTATGTTAATATGAATCTAATATGTTGTTAGAAACATTGTGTTTACTTGAGTTGTAAATGGGACTCATGTGAGCATGTGCTGTGTATGATGACAAATTTGTTACAAGTATACATTCAGGAATAGCTATGAAAATGATTGGCTGATACTTGGTCAGGCTTTTCTAATGTCCAGATGTATTGTGAAATTGCATGTGTCCTCTGTGCAAATGTAATTCAAACGACATATTAGCTATGTTTATATGCTAAGGTATTTTGTAAGACAGTCAGTCGGGAGTAATAGCCAGAATAAATAGTTGTAGCCTATTGTAACATCTTAGAGATACACAACTTCTATTACCTTAAAAAAGGTACATAAAACAACATGTGTCTTGTTAGTGGAGCTAACTGTACTTTGTTTTTCTGAATAATTGTTTTCCTGGAGAACAACATTACTGATTTTGACAAAGACATTTTCCGAGAATATTCTAAATTGGAAATGGAACAATACAAACTGTATTTGGAATTTTCTGTTAGCCTTTGTCTGACGCCATCATCCGCCATTTTGGACAGGAACTGAACTTCAAACTGTTTTAATTTAGAACTGTTCACAGGGCTTATGCTTTATATTTTCTGGATTGTTTCTGTAAATCATAAGTCTTGTTTAACATATTTACATTATTTCATGTTTTCTAGGAAAATAAATTATTTTTATTAAAATTTACAAAGTTTGTTGTCTTCACTCTATCTTTGTGTTACTTTGAAGGAGCCGATACATAACACGACAATGACTAATTGGGATGAAGACTAACTAGGATTCCAAAGAGTGGCTTGGTTCTCCAGTCTCCTTTACAAGTATCTGACTAGTCAAAAAATTTGTGTTTGGAGTTGATGATTCAGGACCAATCTAGTCTATTTGCATCAATTTGAGAAGGTAGGGATAGGGGGCCTGCAAATAAGTTTCAAAAAATATATTTGCTGTTATTTGTTGAATAAAAGAATATCCTTATACTACATGTAACAATAAACATTCTTAAGGTAAATAATGAATTATACCAAGATTATAAAAAAATCACGATCAACCTTAGAAGAACTAAATATTTGGTCCTTGATTAGAACTAAGCATGAGCATTTAAATTATTATCAAGTTATTGATGCAACAATATTCAATATAATACTTTGTAAAATTTGAATGTAGCTGTTTCAGAGTCTCAGAGGAGATTAATGTTACATCCAATTGTTTTTTTACAAGTGATGTGGTGTGATGTGATTATGATTTTTAACATAATTTTCAAACTTTTGTAGTCATATCACTACAATGTCTGCAGTGTGGCAGTTTATAATGATGTCTAGCACTGGGGCATCATGCCTCAGACATGTAGCATGATGTCCTACCCAGTCCCATTATCCTGACACCTGTTAATGCTTAGCATCAATGCAAAGCAGCTGTTAGTACCATGTTAGTAAGTCTTTGGGACTGGGGATCAAACATCAAAGTCGACTGGGGATCAACATGACAAGCCTTAGCATTAAGCAAAGCAGCTGTTAGTACCATGTCTGTTTGGTGTCACTCGACTGGGGATCAAACATGACAACCCTCATCCAAGGTAGATACTCTAACCACTAAGCCACAAGTACAGTGAAACCTGCTTCAACATGTGCTACTGCTATTATTGCATCTCACTGTAGTCCCTAAGAAAATCATTGCATTTTTGTCTCTGATTTTTCAATGAGAATTGTAAGCCAGTGATGAAGATTACATAAATTCAATAGAAAACATTAAAGGCTGGACAGAAAATAAAATGTTTATTCAGTTATTGGCCTATGTATAGGGTAACAGAGAAAACAGGTGTGACTTATCCAGTTCTGGAAAAGACACTTGCAACAAAACTTCCAGCCACTTCAATGAACTTTAAAATGCAACATAACCTATGCTGTGTTTATGTGTCTAACATAAGTAAGGTAGTCTTGATTCATCTGGACATTTAACTAATGCCATGTGATTCTTGATCAATGTGGCAATTATAAGGACCTTAATTAGTGTAAACCTCTCTATCAAAAGGACCGATGCTTAGAAATAAATTATTTATGAAATCATTACCTTTAACCTGTAGAAAAAAAGAGAGTTGTTTACAAAAGACTAAAAGATTCAATTCCTTAGTGCACTATAAATATAAATTTTACTGCATATAATCAGCATTATCTTGAGCATCATCAACATCATCATCATTAGCATTACACATTCAATGCATATTATCACCATCATTCATTATCACCAATGCATGTTCACTACACATCAACATCATCATCATTAGCATTACACATTCAATGCATATTATCACCATCATTCATTATCACCAATGCATGTTCACTACACATCAACATCATCATCATTAGCATTACACATTCAATGCATATTATCACCATCATTCATTATCACCAATGCATGTTCACTACACATCAACATCATCATCATTAGCATTACACATTCAATGCATATTATCACCATCATTCATTATCACCAATGCATGTTCACTACACATCAATATCATCATCATCATCATCATCATCATCATCATCATCATCATCATCATTATCATCATCATCACTGCATATTATTATTATCATCATCTTCTTCTGAACCCTGATTAAGCTGATGTGACATGTGGATTCTGCACAAATTTAAATATTAATGTAAATGAACCATGGAATGATGCATTAATTAGTTTTCTGTCAAATCTTTGACGAACTGTATTAATACAACACAAACCAGGAATAACTTAAATTCAAATTTATACCAGTTAGAAAACAAGAAAATTAAACAAGTACTACTTACAGTTGTTTCAAGCTTGGTAGACAATTCAATGCACGTAACTGAACTGTTGATGCAGACAGATAATTTTGATACAAGTTCAAATACTTTAACTTTTTAAGAGCACACAGATCATTGTCCTGAAGATATTCTATAATATTGCAGTGCAGATTCCTAGTAAAAGAAATTAAAAATGTATAAAACTCAATGTCAAAGACTATATATCTAAAATAATAATAAAAATAAAACAAGAGTCTCATGTAGGCCTAAGATTGAAAACATGGCTGATGTCTGCCCAAAATCCAAATGCATTAGTAATTTGCTAGCAAATTACCAGTAGGATTCATTCTGCTGAAATTTCTTCCATTGCTTTTTTTTGAATGTTACAAAACAATTATTTCAAGGTTTTTTTTTTATAATCTTGATCCATATTTAATTGCTCACCAGCATCATTTGTCCAGCACTGAAAGGCCCTTATACCAGAAAACAATTCTGCCAAATATGGTTAAATTCTGTTTAGCTGTTATTTTGGTTAATGTGCATATTTTTCTACTTTGTATCAATGCATCAGGATCATTTGCATAGGTTTGCAAGCTCTTTATGCCAGAGTGCTTTCTGTACAATTTGGTCATTTAATCCTGAGCACTATTTTTAATTGAAAGTCTTTTGATGTTTTTCATATTTAACAGTGGGCTGGTGTAATTCACATAAAATGACAGCCCTCAATGACAGGAAGTCAAATTCTGTTCAGCAGGTTTTTTAAAATGGTCATGTCAAGGCTTGTCTATTCTTAGAAATGGTGGCCATATTTGATGACAGATCAACATTATTTGCATAAACTTGAAAGCATCAGATTTATAATTTGAAAGATTTCAATGCCAGGATGACTTCTGCCAAAATTTGGTCAAATTCAGTTTGGCATTTTTTGAAACAAAGTTTAAATATTTTTATCTTTTTAGTAATGGCAGATCAACATCATTTGTGTAAATTTGAAAGCTCTTCTTGGAAACAACACTTCTGTCAGTGCTCATAATAGTCTTGGATTATAATGTTTTCAGTTTTTAGGATAACTTTGATGATGTCAACCATTTCTAATGTTGAATCAATATCATTTGTACAGATTTGGAAGGTCTTCCTTGCAGGAAGCTTTCAATGAAGTTTGGTCAAATTCTAATGAATGGTTTTGGAGATGTCTTTTTTTTTTCCTTCAGTAATGGTGGTATATTTGATTGTGGATAAGCAGTAGTTGTACAAATCTAACCACCCTCTATACCATTAAGCTTTCTATCCAACTTGGTCAAAGACTGTTCAGCTGGTTTTAAGATGTTTATAGGTGTTCTATTTTTAGTAACAACAGTCATGCTACATTAAAAAAATGTAAAAGTCTTTAGTGCTCTCTGTCAGGTTTTGTTAAATTCTACCCTTGACATGTTGTTTCAAGATTGTCTAATTTGAGTAATAACTTCAGGTTATTTGTACAAAAATTTAAAAGAAATTTAGGTCATGATGGCTGTATTCTGTCAAATATAATCAAATTATGTTCATCAGTTTTGGAGAAAAAAGGTGTCTCAATTATTTTCTACTTTTAGTAATGGTGGCCCTATTTGGATCAGATCATGAAAGATCTTTATGGGTAGATTTCTTTAATCAAATTTGGTCAAGTACTATTCAGTGGTTCTGGATAAGTTGTTGAAAAGTATTTCTATTAATAGTAATGACAGCCATATATGATGGCAAGTTAGCATCATTTATGCATGCTTGAAAGGATTTTATTCATGCCAAAATGCTTTCTGTAAAATCAGATCAAAAGCTCTGCAGCACTTTTGAAAAGAAGTTGTTTCAAGGATTCCTTATTTTACTAATATTGTTAATTACTAATATTCTTATTTTACTAATATTGTTAGTTACTAATATTCTTATTTTACTAATATTGTCTGATTGTGGATCCATAAAATTGTTACTAATATGAACTTTCTTTATTCAGAAATGCTCTATGCCAAGTTTAACTGAAACTAGTCTGACAATTTTTGAAATTTAAAAATGGCTATTGTTTATGAATACTACATAGACATGTGACACAACATAATCCATAACATAATCTTACTTGGCCATTCAGCCAGGTAAGCTAAAAATTAAAAATTCACTCAAATGATGTCATCTACATATGAATACCAGTATGTCTTAGGTATCTCAATTTCATAATCTTTACATGGATATCCAGACAAACATGATCACATCAAAATACCCCTGTCAAAAACTATAGAAGGATGAGCATATTTCATGAAATGAATGAAATTTTTTAAAAGTATTGACCAAAAAAAGGATGACAAGGTTCAGGACTCTTGACATACAGAGTATGAAACTCATGAAATAAAATGACAAAACTCATGACATATAAATGACAAGATTCATTACATAAAAATGACAAGGCTCATAACAGATAAATGACTAGACTCATTACATAAAAATGACAAGACTCATGGCATATAAATGACAAGACTTATTACATATAAATGACAAGACTCATGGCATATAAATGACAAGACTTATTACATATAAATGACAAGACTCATTACATAAAAATGACAAGACTCATTACCTATAAATGAAAAGACTCATAACAAATAAATGACAAAACTCATGACATATAAATGACAAGACTCATGGAATATAAATGAGAAGACCCATTACATATAAAGAATAAGACTCATGGCATATACATGACAAAACTCATAAAATAAATGACAAGACTCATGGCATATAAATGATAAGACACATGGCATATAAATGACAAGACTCATTACATATAAATGACAAGACTCATGTCATTTAAATGACAAGACTCATGGCATGTAAATGACAAAACTCATAACATATAAATGACAAGACTCATGTCATTTAAATGACCAGACTCATGGCATATAAATGACAAGACTCATGGCATATAAATGACAAGATTCATGACATATAAAGGACAAGACTCATTACATATAAATAATGAGACTCATGGCATGTAAATGACAAAACTCATAACATATAAATGACAAGACTCATGGCATATAAGTGATAAGATACATGTCATATAAATGAAAAGACTCATTACATATAAATGACAAGATTCATTACATATAAATAACAATACTCATTACATATAAATGACAAGACTAATGACATATAAATGACAAGACTCATAACAGATAAATGACAAGACTCATCGCATAAAAATGACAAGAATCATGACAAGATTCATTACATATAAATGACAAGACTCATGTCATATAAATGACAAGACTCAATATCTACTTTGTTTAGAGAGTATCTAAATTATCTACTTTGCTTAGGTGGGGCTCTACAGTATCATATTTTGCATAGGTTTAGAATTTTAAAGAAAAAGAATTTCCCCAGTTTTCCTCACTAGCTATACTGGCTATTTAAAAAAGACTTTGTATATCTTTGGCATTGTTTAAAGAACCTTTAATTCCCTTTATTGGGGTGTATGATTGATAGGTGTAATATGGGTTTTAAAGTATACAGCTTGGCCTTACTCCAGATAATTGCACCTTTCAAAAAAGTGCTAGCTCCACTTGCTAATTTTTACTTTCTGAACTTCAGAGGTAAATTATAATAAAAGAGCTGATAACTTATTTATTTACATTTAATATTTTTGGTAATTCATTCTCTGGTATTTTCTAGTATGGCAAAATTAATTTTCCCTATTTTAATAGCTGCCAAGGATACTTTAGATAAATTTAGGCTAAATTTTGGAGCACAAGGGAGCAGTCATTTTAGCCAGCAGTGTGCTATGATCATTTACAATTTATAAAAATACAATATCCAAAGAAATTTCAGCCACATAACATCAAAAGTAGCATAGAGGTATGCCAACATTCTCACCGCTGTGCATGTTTTAAATGCAAACCACTTCACCTTACATATGTCACTCTTTCAAAAGTACATAACAATTGGTGAACACCCCTTCAGAGAGTATCTACTTTGTTTAGAGATGAATAATAAATAATAGTTTGCATCAACAATAATGCTCGATGATGATATATCTTTTGATAGAGTTGTAATATCTACAAAGAAAATCAAACCCAGATAGTCCATTACAAACATATGCCCATGCCGGATGTGAAAACATTATTCACCTTGTCACAGACTTATCAATTCACAAAAGTAAAACAAAAACAAAATCATTCTGGGCTGAAGTACAGAATTAAATCTTAAAGTAACTTTTTTATTTTAATTATTTATTGAGAAACTTACAGAAACAAAAGATTGGGATAAGTTCCAAATGGTGTGCAGGTTTTTTCATGCTTTGCCTTCAGCCATTGGTCTGATGTTTTGTAAGCCTCTTTACCAAACTCAGTGATATTCTTGATCCAATTATTCTCTGCATATCTTTAAAAACAAAAAAGGAAAGGAAAGGAAAATTTGTTATTGAAGCAGTGAATCTTTACATATTTGTTCAAAATATTACTTACATGCAATTTCAAAGCCAATATAAATTAAAGTTTAAAATATGCATTATACATGTTCCAGTAATTATAATGTTCTCACCCACATGTATTTAAAAATGATATGCTTTTTTAATGAAAGCCCAACAATAAACACAAAATAGGTTTACATTTCTGAATAGCCTGAAACCTTTCTTATTTAGAGGGTTTCTATCCCTGAATGCTAATTAGTTTGTATTAGTTATCTATCTCTCAATCTCTCTCTCTCGTTCACAATTTCATAAATGAATATAGCATTCATTTGCTAAAATGTGTATGCACAGAAGATGCGATGTGATGTGATTATGATTTTTAACATAGCTTTAACAATTTTTCAGCCATATTGCTATGATGTCTGTTGTGTGGCAGTTCATAGTAATGTCCAGCACTATGACATCATGCTGAAGACATGTAGCATGATGTCCCACCCAGTCACATTATCCTGACACCAGGCCAACCAGTCCTAACACTAATCTCTTAATGCTGAGCATCAAGCAAGGCAGCTGTTAGAACCATGTTTTGTAAGTCTTTGGTATGACTTGACTGGAGATCGAACCCATGACCTCTCACATCCGAGGTGGACGCTCTAACCCCTAGACCACAGGAGAAGTTATATACACAGAAGGAAATGCAGTGAGCACATTTTTCTAACACAAAATTAAATTTGGTTTGTAGAGTTTTATGCCATTGTTTAGCATATGATAGATTAAACAATATATGGCAACCTGAATATCTGGACAAAGTACCTGGGAAGAACCAACTAACTGGAAGTTACTGGAAAAACTTTCTCACACACCCACAAAGACTGAGACGACATGTGAGTGATCTGTACTGGTGAGTGCCTTAGACATCTCAGCCCCATAAATGAAATAGCATGATCAACTTTATGACAATTCATCTACTTGCCACAATATAGCATAGTACAAAGCTATACCATTACTAAAGATGTCGTAATTAATGTTATAGTCAATTTGACAATTCGGCCCAACTGGAAAGACACTTTGGATCAATTTAACAATAGTTTGAACAATTGCTTTAAACAAGTAAATACAATGCAAGATATGTTTTAGGGATAGGTTTTAGGAAAAAAAACCCTAAATTTAAATGAAATTGTTATTCTTTCAAAGAAAATGATCATATTTTGCAATGTACATATATATATGAGAGAAAACACAAGCAGACATATCTTGCTCATTCTAAAAAAAATATTTATAAACATTTTTATGCTAAAAAAATATATGCATCTGCACAATGACATTCTCAATTTAAGTCTTGTGGTCAAATTATTATTATTCATTTATTAACTCATTAAACCCTAGCGCCGCATTTACGGGGCAGGAGGTGGTAACCTACTTCTGAGCTCTGTAGTGTTATGGTCATGTGCGACCCAATAAAGTGGGTGGTATTATTGAAAGGTAGACAGATGTAGCTTTAGGAAGATACCAAATAATATGGATGTTCTAGTTGCACTACAGAATACAGAGGGAAAAACATTACTCTTTGGACCCGAGTGTTTTCCAGCCAAAATGTGGCCGAAGTCGTGATCTGGTTTTGTGTCCAGATTTTAGGCTTTTTGGCCTCAGATCTAAGACAGACCAGTCTGAATTGCACACAGACATGTTAACCTTTACAAAAAGTAGGATAAGATGGGCATTTAGAATGAAGAGTGGTTTTGATATGAAAATTATGGGTCCATTAAGCAAAAAAAAACAGAGAAAAAAGTCCAGTTGTTACCTTTCTGCTCATGCTCAGGTGAAATAGCCAATGAAAATCGAAGCTTCTAACACAAAGAGGCATTAAGTTAACTGAAAATGTCTTCCAAGTCAATGTATTATAATATATTCAGAAATATCTCTCAAAATTGATTTCCTACTCGCATTTCTAACAAAAAGGACGAAAACCTCCAAGGGTTAATGGGTTAAACAATAAAATTTAATAGAAAATATTCTACAGAATATGTATACATTTTTCTAAGGGTAGTGTACATGAGATATTAAAACAAAAATACTTAATTTTTGGCTTCATGTTGTAACAGTGCTGCATATAATACACAGTTAAACAAAAGAGTGAGAGAGAGTGTGTATGTATGTTGTTGAGCATTTTGTCAATGAGAGAGAGAATGGTGTTGAGCAGTTTGTCAATGTGGCTGCAATATGAAGCTCTTACCAGTTAATTTTATTGTTTGTTTTTATTTTCAAGTTGTCTTAGTGTGCACGCATAAATTAAAAGCTTGTCATTACAGGTCAATATTGTCAATCATATTTGCCCCAGTATTCCATTCAAATAAGAAAGTAATTAATTTTGTGTTAAATTTGTGCCTCTCCCCCCTGCAAGGTGAAACAAAAATGATAAACATACACTTATTTGAAAATAAAATGAAAAAAAAATAACCTTGCATTGTTATCATTTATTCCTTCTTTTTCATCATGTGAAATTAATTAAAGATAAAATATACCCACAAACTCCTTGTATGTAGTGGATGCTGGTTTCACATGCATCCTTACTGTAATGTGTATCGCTTATGTCAAATAACAAAATCTCAAAAGAGATGAAAACATCACCCGATTGCTTGAAGGCACCTGCCACATGCATGATGTTACAAGGTGCAACTAAAAAAAAACATCCAATGCAAGTGCAAATAATAATCTTTTTGCTTGCATGGGATACAAACATATTATTAAAGCACATTGTTGCCCTGCAAATGTAAATTATGATCAAATCTGGGAAACAAATACAAGCCCAGGTGATGAAGTCAACAAAAGAAAGTCAAGTTTGATTCTTTTTGATTCTTTTAAATGTGCTGATTATCTTTATTTTTTTAAAAAAAGTTGGCTGACATAGTGAAGCCAACATTGATTCCATTTTACTTGTATTAATGAGAATTTTTAAATTAAATTGAAATAATGGAACAGTTTTAAAGTGACAGAATCTAATGCATCACACAAACATGTCAATATAAGGCTGAACAGTAAATTAGTTTTCAGTATTTTCAGTATAGTCATCTAAATGTTCCCTATCTGTGGTTTATAATGTTTAATTTTTCCACAGCAAGAAGCATGTACTTCCAGCTGGCATCCTCTATAGGTGGGAAATCATAGCTAAGTGGTAGTAACTGCAATGTATACATCATTTTCATGTAATTTTTTCTAAGTTTTCACTTGAAAATTTTTTGTTCTTTTTGTGCGAGTTATAACCACTTTTAATCATGTAATGCAGATCTGATGAAAACAGAAAAATGTTGAAGTGTGGCTTGGGTCACATTAGCAGAATGAGAAGTAAGGTCAGGTATATAAAATTTCACTTACCCTCAATTGTGCATCATGATCACATGAGGTGACACAGGTCACATGACTGATCAGAACTAAGGTCACAGTGCTGTGATCATTTTGGAAGCAAATGCAGAATGTACAGAACAATTTATAATTTTCTGCATATAACTGTTGCATTTATAATTCCTTTTGTGAACATTTCTGTTTACTCCTTGGAGTGCACCTTTGCAGAGGCAAAGTCTTGCATGAAACTTTACAAACTATAAAAAATTCGCTGAACTGTAAGTTTCAGACAATGGAGTGTGCAGACCACCCTACCCATATCACAGATGGGATTGGCTTAATGAGTAAATGAAAGGATAACATCATAGATGGGATTGGCTTAATGAGTAAATGAAAGGATAACATCACAGATGGGATTGGTGTAATGAGTAAATGAAAGGATAACATCACAGATGGGATTGGCGTAATGAGTAAATGAAAGGATAACATCACAGATGGGATTGGCTTAATGAGTAAATGAAAGGATATCACAGATGGGATTGGTTTAATGAGTAGATGAAATGTTCTAACATCACAGATGGGATTGGCGTAATGAGTAAATGAAAGGATAACATCACAGATGGGATTGGCTTAATGAGTAAATGAAAGGATAACATCACAGATGGGATTGGCTTAATGATGATTCTGGCACATCTTACATTGCAGCTTTCAAGGGGAGACAAACTTGTCAGCCAACAGTGACTGTATCTTCGAGTCTGATGGCTAGTAAGGCTGCCCTTACACCTCCAACAAGACTTGACATTTCCTAGCACAAGTCATGTGACTTCCACCCAAAGAACAATTAGTATGGCTGCTGTGGACAAATGCAGTGAATTGTAGATGCAACATGTATATGCGTGTAACATACATGCTTTATTGATCAAAATAATGGGTCAATAATCATGCAGAAAATAAAGAAAGAAAACTGAAATTTCAAAAATGAGCAGCTGACGTTTTTATTCTAAATTAGATATACCATCAATAAATCTTTTTAAAACCTTTAAGTGGCTTCCTTTTCAGCATAGAACTTGGCATCAAAAGGGTTCACTAGTCTATAAATCTGTACATGGCAAGGCTCAAGATTATCTGAAACCTACATCTAAATTTGTGGAAAATATACATATGCATAAAGTTACTAAAATTCCATCTCAATCAACAATTTTTATTTATCTAAACAAGATTAATAGTTTTATGGGAAGATTTTGTTTTTCTGGAGCCAAACTATAGAATTCATTCCCTATAAAAGGTCATTTGTCACATGCCAAGTATTTATTAAGTGTGTAAGTCAACATTTACGGAAATAATCATTTCATATTATTATAAGTAATTCAGTAAAAAAGCATACTATTATACTGGAATGTCTTGCAAATATTCACTACTTTATGTAATCATCCTTAATGTACATATTTTACAGTAGATCAATTATCTAGTTTTTAAATAACATTGTTGTCTAAAGACACAACAACTTGTAAAGACTGTATATCATGTACATAAAACTGAAGAAGGCCTCATGGAAGACTGGTCAGAAGACCAAATAAGCTTCATTAAAAATGGCATCATTATTATCATCAATATTATCATTAATATTTTTGGGTTTATTTATTTTCTACAGTGGTAAACACCATATGTTCCTTCCTTACAGCGCATAACAAAAAAATCAGCTATACTGTATTACTACTTACCAATCATGAACAAAATGTCACAGCCTGTAATTCCAATCAGACTGATCAAGTTACTTATATCTGTAACTCCACTCAGATTGATCATGCTATTTATATCTGTAACTCCATTCAGATCATTCATGTTACTTATATCTGTAACTCCTCTCTGATCATGTTACTTATATCTGTAACTCCACTCAGATCAATCGTTTTACTTATATCAGTAAATCCAATCATCCATCTTGCTTATATCTTCAACTCCACTCAGACTGATCATGTTACTACAATGTGTAATTTGACCCAGATTGATCATGTTAATTATATCTAATTCTACTCAGATCAATCATTTTAATTATATCTGTAACTCCACTCAGATCATGTTACTTTAATCAGTAACTACAATCAATCGTGTTACTTATATCTGATTGATTATGCTACACTGTACTCCACTATGATCATGTTACTTATATATGTGATGCCAATTAATCATGTTCTTAAATATTTAACTCCACTCAGATTGTGTTACATGTAACTCCACTCAGATCAATCATATTATGTATATCTGTAACTAAGCTCAGATCAATCATTTTACTTATATATGTAACTCCACCCTGATCAATCATGTTACTCATATCTTTTACTCCATTCAGATCGATCATGTTACTTATATCTGAAACCTGATTCAGATCAATCATGTTACTTTTATTTGTAATTCTACTCAGATCAATCATATTACTTATATCTGTAACTCAACTCAGACCCATAATGTTAATTACATCTGTAACTTGAGTCAGATTGACCATGTTACGTACATCTGTAACTTCACTCAGAATGAGCATGCTACTTAAATCCAAACAATTTGAATCAATCTAAATTATGCTTAGATAACTTTGTACTTTTTACTTACATGGATGATAACTTGGGATAAATGTCCCCACACATAGCTGCATGTGGAAATGTTTCCAGTTGATTGTCACTAATCAATCTGTAAATTTGAGAAACATTTTTCAGATTTTTTTATATGTGTAATTATTGATATCTCAGATGAATTAGTTTTTTTGTTACCATATGGCTGATAAGATTGCAAGTCAACTATTCAAAACAATGACTGCCCACTTGTGATATTAAATAGAACACATATATATTGTCTAAGATATTAGGTAGTACACATATTAACAATCTGAAATATCAGGTAATGCACCTACAATTAATGTGAGATATCAGGTAGTTCAAATATAATTAGTCTGATATAACAGGTAGTACATATATAATTATTCTGAGATATCAGATATTACACCTACAATTACACTAACATAAAATGGTGTACACATAATTAGTCTGAGATATCAGGTAATTAGTCTGATATAACAGTTACAACACATATAATTAGTGTTTGCCAGCAAAACATTGTATTTGCATAGAGAATTTACACAGATATCAGTCTGAGGAAAAACTGCAAAAGATGTGACCTCTTGCAGTTTCTCAACATCAAGCAAACATATTTTATCTCATCTCTTGAGAAAGTGCTGACATTATCATTTTTATAACATAATGTATGTGCTGTCAGAAAAAATGCCAAAAATGTATACAAAGAAACTGTTCTTACAAGTGAAAATGTTACTTATAGTACCTCAAAACATGTGAATTGGCATGCTTTTTTCATTATTTTTACAGTTTAATCTAACTCAATACTCATAGCAATGCTTAGTGCCTCAAAATTTAGGGTTCACCATTTTCATTTCATCTCATTTTG
Organism: Potamilus streckersoni; assembly: GCA_016746295.1. Classification (NCBI taxonomy): domain Eukaryota; kingdom Metazoa; phylum Mollusca; class Bivalvia; order Unionida; family Unionidae; genus Potamilus; species Potamilus streckersoni. The sequence continues at coordinate 157,936 of JAEAOA010000094.1, read as the reverse complement.
TCGACCAGGCCCTGGATTCTCTCTACACTGCATGTTGATGAAATCAAAGTGTTCCTAATGACTCAGGATAACACATAATAATTGCATGTAGATGAAATCAAAGTGTTCCCAATGACCCAGGATAACATGTTCCCAATGACCCAGGATAACACATAATAATTGCATGGGGATGAAATCAAAGTGTTCCCAATGACCCAGGATAACATGTTCCCAATGACCCAGGATAATACATAATAATTGCATGGGGATGAAATCAAAGTGTTCCCAATGACCCAGGATAACATGTTCCCAATGACCCAGGATAACACATAATAATTGCATGGGGATGAAATCAAAGTGTTCCCAATGACCCAGGATAACATGTTCCTAATGACCCAGGATAACACATAATAATTTACTATGTACTCTAACTTGTAATCAGCATCAAAAAACTGATTTCCAAATTTTAATACACTGAAACCTGTCCTACCCAAAAGAGAGATGGGCTCAAGCTATAAGTCTATTATATAGTGCATTTGATCCATGCATGAAAATTCTGATCTATGATTACAGGAGTTCTTTCAAAATAGTTGTGTTTTAAAAATCTTGCTTATTACTTAAGAAAACAAATACAAATATAACTTTAGAATAATATGCTCATGTTTATTCTTAATCTTGTTTACTTGATACAATAATTCATTCATGCATGAATACATGTGGCACAATGAAATAATTTTTGAAAACCTGGAAGACACCATACTGTAGAATACTGAATGACATCATAATGTTAAATGTTGGATAACATCAAAATATTGAATGTTGAATAGCATCATAATGTAGAATGTTTCATGACATCATATGCTGAATTTTGGAGAACATCATAATTTACAATGTTTCATTACATCATAATATACAATGTTTCATTACATCATAATGTAGATGTGTCATGACATCTTAATGTAGAATGTTGGATAGTTTTGTAAAGCATGGCATATATATATATATATATATATATATATATATATATATATATATATATATATATATATATATATATATATATACATTCACATATACACTATTCAGCAATTTCCAATGTTAGTCTTTGAAACAAAATCAAGGTATATATTAATTAAAATAATATAAATTTTGATTTTTGTCATCTTAATAGTTCAAAATTTAAAAAAATATCCAATCTGTTTAAAAGTCAGATCTTCCCTGTCCTAAATGAAGATCAGATAGTGACTGCATAGGGGTCATGCTCCAGTGACCTATATTATTATGATAATTACTAATTTTATCAGCCAATCAGATGAATTTTTATATCTTCATATTTGGGAAACTGTGCAGTATAGCTGAAGAAAATCAGCATGTGCCTATTGATGTAATTCACTTTCAAATTTCTGAAAGCTGCATTTCAATTGACTAACTCAAAGATCACCAGAACATGACCTCTAAATGGTCACTATCAGATCTACACCCAGGAGAGTTGAGATCTGATTTTTATCAGATTGCAAAAATATCCAACATACATGCCTACATACACAGAGACAGAGATGGAGAGATCAAGATATAATTACAAATTTTTATTAAACAAGTGATTGCTCATATATTAAATTTGATTTCATTTCTCAAGCTGTAATTAAATAATTAAATGAACATATAAATTTTTGAAGATGCTACTCACAGGTAAGCCAGATTTTGACCTATACCATGCCATGCATCAAATGCTATGGTCTGCATTGGAGGATTCTGGGAATGAAGTCGCAGCTCCTCAAGGTTTGGAAGGTTCATGAATGACTTGCTAGTTATATATTGTAGACAATTCCTATGTAAGTCACTGAAAATGAAATGGAATAAAATTTAAGATTACGCTTAATTAGTAGGGAAACATTTTCACAACACTTACTTTTTGAAGATTTTATTTTATAATAATATAATGTACCTTGTCATGCTATATTTTAAATATGTATATCCCACTGTAAACAATCATCATATACCATATATGTTAACTTTCAATACAAGTGAAACTGCAAACAACAAAGGTCCTAATCTGCCATAACATAATCCACCTGATGACCATATGCTGTATGTTTCACAGATTACTCCTAACAGATTGCACAGATCTGCTGGCACACATTATGCTATACATTATGCTATGACGGAATCTTATAAAGATTTACCTAGTGTGATTTGACTGTTGGCAGAATGCTAATATATGGATTTAGCAAGTGTGATTTTCACTTACATGATGCAATGACAGAAACATATATCAATCTACCCAGGGTGAATTTAACTGTCACATTATGCAATGACAAAGTGAATCTACCCAGGGTGAATTTGACTGTTGCATTATGCAATGACAGTGGATTTAACCAGTGTGATTTTGGCTGTTACACCAGGCAATGACAGAATCTTATGTGGATTTACCCAGGGTGAATTTGACTGTTACATTATGCAATGACAAAGTGGATTTAACCAAAATTAATTTGGCTGTTACATTAGGCAATTACATAATCTTATGTGGATTTACCAGGTGTGATTTTGACTGTTGTATTATGCATTGACAGAGTGAATTTACCAAGTGTGATTTTGGCTGTTACATTATCAATGACAGAGTGTATTTACCATGTGTGATTTTGACTGTTGTATTATGCATTGACAGAGTGGATTTACCAAGTGTGATTTTGGCTGTTACATTATCAATGGCAGAATCTTATGTGGATTTACCATGCATAATTTTGATTGTTACATTATGCAATCATAGAACCATATTTAGAATTACCCAGTGTGATTTTGACTGTTATGTTATACAATGACAGAGTGCAATTTTGACTGATTCATTATGTAATGACAGTATCCTATGTGGATTTACTATACCTGATATTGACTGTTATGTTATGCAATTACAGAATCTTATGTGGATTTACCTAGTGTGATTTTGACTGTTCCCTTCTGTAATGACAGAATTTTATATGGAATTACCTGTGTGATTTTGACTTAAGTGAATTTACCCAGGGTGATTTTGACTTAAGTGAATTTACCCAGGGTGATTTTGACTTAAGTGAATTTACCCAGGGTGATTTTGACTGTTACATCATGCAATGACAGAATCTCATATTGATTTACTGAGTGATTTTAAGTGCTATGTTATGCGTTGACTGAGTGTATTTACCAGGTGTGATTTTGACTGTTACATTATTCAATGACAGAGTGTATTTACCATGTGTGATTTTGACTGTTACATTATGCAATGACAGAGTGTATTTACCATGTGTGATTTTGACTGTTACATTATTCAATGACAGAGTGTATTTACCATGTGTGATTTTGACTGTTACATTATGCAATGACAGAGTGAATTTACCCAGAGTGAATTTGACTGTTGCATTATGCAATGATAGTGGATTTAACCAGTGTGATTTTGGCTGTTACATTAGGCAATGACAGAATCTTATGTAGATTTACCATGTGTGATTTTGACTGTTGTATTATGCATTGACAGAGTGGATTTACCCAGTGTGATTTTGGCTATTACATTAGGCAATGACAGAATCTTATGTGGATTTACCATGTGTGATTTTGACTGTTACATTATGCAATGACAGAGTGGATTTACCAAGTGTGAATTTATGTTATGCAATGTCAGAGTCAATTTACCCAGTGTGAATTTAACAGTTAAATTATGCAATGACAAAATCTTATGTGGATTTATCTAGTGAGATTTTAATTGTTACTTTAAGCAATAACAGAATCATATATATGGATTTACCAAGTGTGACTTTGGCCATATGTTATGCAATCATGACATAAACTTTTGTGTTAATTTACCCAGGGTGATTTTGACTGTTACATTGTGCAATGACAGAATCTTATGTATGTATGTTGTTGTTAGGCTTAACATCATTTTTCAGCACACAATAATGGTGGAGGAAGAAACCAGGAAATCACCGGAATGAACCACTGACCCACGAGAAGCTACTGGCAAGCTTTCTCACTTATCCACATTTACTACTGGCAAGCTTTCTCACTTATCCACATTCAATGAATCCTAGATTCAAATCCACACAGACAGAGGTGAGATGGCAGTGATCCTAACGGACATAGTTTTAGACCACTATGCCACTATGTATGTATGTATGTATGTATGTATGTATGTATGTATGTATGTATGTATGTATGTATGTATGTATGTATGTATGTATGTATGTATGTATGTATGTATGTATGTATGTATGTATGTATGTATGTATGTATGTGTGTGTATGTGTGTATGTATGTATGTATGTGTGTGTGTGTGTATGAATGTATGTATGTATATATGTATGTATGTATGTATGTATGTATGTATGTATGTAGGTAGGTAGGTAGGTAGGTAGGTAGGTAAGTATATATATATATATATATATATATATAGAGATATATAGATATATATATATATAGCTATATATATATATATATATATATATATATCTATATATACAGATGCAATAAACTAATGACGAACAGTTTCACACTGTTCATCGTCAGTTTTTTGCATCTATTTTTAATCAATCCCTGACACACATGATCCCTTGGTGGATCCAGTGCGCTTGAAAGGGTTGTTATTCTCCATATTATTTGTATTCTATCTATATATATATATATATATATATATATATATATATATATATATATATATATATATATATATATATATATAAGAAAACAAAAATACAAGTGTTGCCATATATTCCATCTGTACATTATATCCTAATATTACAACCTTTGGTCTTGGTACAATATCAATGTTTACTTTATTCTGAATCTAGTGACATACATGATTCCAAAGCCTGTTTATCATATTGCATTCCCAAAGACAATTGCAGTATTTATTCCAGGAATTTTGTTTTAACAATTTGTTTAATACATTTTCTTGTATCTTACAAAGGTATACTGACAGGAAAGCTTGAAATACAGTCTTACCCATTTATGTTGACATGTTCAGGCCTGAGGAAATATTGTCCACATGTCTTTTTTTATCCAGATAAGTGTTGGAAAAGGGGTCATAAAACAGATACAGATTAAACTCACACCTATGGAGTTGAGATGGCAGTGACCTGTAACCAGGAGCTTTTAGACCACTCTGCCACTGTACATGAACCAGTGTGACTGGTCAGTTGTATATTGACAAATTACATTTTGGTTACCTTTGTGTAATAAAATCCACAATAAAATATTGCATAGGTCACATCCTGATATGAAAAGCATATTCAATGTTGGCATTAACAGTTATTTACATGCTTCAATTTCATGTACTTGTACTTAAATTGGTCTAGATTTTGGTCAGTCTGTTCCCATCTTATTGAGGCTACCAAGGGAATGGGGCTATTCACAGGAAAATGAAAACCTGTCAACAAGTTGATTTAAACAGTACTAATGCTACAGAAGTAATTGTGAAAAGTGCATAATAGCAAACAAGAGATACGTGGCTGGTATGTTTTATGAAGGCATAATATTGTATACATTGACATGTGCTAATGAGGTATTAAAAGGAAATTATTATGATACAATATTGTAACAATGTCAGTTTAATACATTTAAAATTGTTCATAGACAAGTTTGTGATATGATCCAACTTTATCGTCCCTTAACAGCTAGATAAATTTAATCTGTAAATTTAATCTGCATGTACACTGCCATTGGTAGTCATAATAAATTAAAATAAAGCTAAAAAGGAAACTTTTACAGCACAATAAACCTGTTTTAATTAATGATCACTTTGGAAAATGTAAAAATCTGATCAGATTTCATTGCTTTTATTTAAGTCTCTGTGAGAAGCCAATTTTATAGGACCAAATAAAAGCCTGTTTTTGTGCCTGCTTTTCTTTTTTTTATTATCTGACTGCCACATTATAGCATTGTGGCAAAATCAACTAACTGTTGAATAATGTATATGTTGGAACTGGCTTGCTGATATAAATAATAAAATTAAAATTAAAGCCTGGTGGCAAAATCAACTAACTGATGAACAAAGAATGGGTAGGAACTGGCAGCTTGTTAACATAAATGATAAAACAAAGGATTTGTTCAAGCTGTGACCAAGGAATTCTGTCCACATATATGTTTATTATTTGATCTCAATGTCCAAATCAGCAGGACAATTTTGGTAGCAATAGTAGACCAAAGTACTGGGACTTTGCTTTTTTGTTGAGATAGGTGGCTTGTTGACATAAGTGATGTTGACATAGGTGGGTAGGACTGTAGTGTATTACCAAATAAGTGTCCCAATATCCCACTGCCTTGAAATCTGATGTAAATGCAAAGATATATCAAATGTGTGAAGATGGGACACATGTATAATGGCTAAAAATAGAAACCTCTTGCCCAATAAATCATCAATGGCATAACAAGTTTGTATGATAAATAGAAGGCGCATACTGGCACAAGTAACACTAAAGACATGAACAGATTCATTAAATCATGTTAGTGTAAGATGTGGTTTGTAAACACAATTGGATGTACAGCAGAAATTGCTTATAACAAAGTTTGATTTCTGAATTTCTCAGAAAAAGTGATGTATTAATTAAGGTTCAATTTTATAAATATAAATCCATTTAATATTTTACTATGTTTAATTAAATCTGCTTTTATCAAACCAATTTCAATAGTCCCTTGGAGTTTGTTATCAATAGATGCCTTTAGTTCTGCAGAAAGGATAACTGTAACCAAAATATTGTCTGAAATTCAGTGGAATCCTAGTGGATAAGTATGTTAACGAGAGAGAGAGAGAGAGAGAGAGAGAGAGAGAGAGAGAGAGAGAGAGAGAGAGAGAGAGAGAGAGAGAGAGAGAGAGAGAGAGAGAGAGAGAGAGAGAGAGAGAGAGAGAGAGAGAGAGAGAGAGAGAGAGAGAGAGAGAGAGAGAGAGAGAGAGAGAGAGAGAGAGAGAGAGAGAGAGAGAGAGAGAGAGAGAGAGAGAGAGAGAGAAGAGAGAGAGAGAGAGAGAGAGGAGAGAGAAGAGAGAGAGAGAGAGAGAGAGAGAGAGAGAAATTAATACTTACAGGTGTTTTAGTCTTGGTATGTTCCAAAATAGACCTTGTGGAATCACAGAAAGTTTATTTCCTTGTAACTCTCTGTCAAAAGACACATTTTTCATAAATGTAAAATATATATATATATATATATATATATATATATATATATATATATATATATATATATATATATATATATATATATATATATATATATATATTAGTAACATTGATATTTAAAAATGTAAATGAGATTTAACAATAACATTACTGAAAACATATATAGCCACTGCACTTCTAAAACATTTCTATTACCAAAACAGTGACTAACCTGGGCAAAATTATATGTTATCCCTCTATTATTTCTGGATACAGAATTTAAGATAAATGGCTGTGTTGGGCTAATAGAATCTATGTAGGGCTAATCTAATCTATGTTGGGCTAATATAATCTATGTTAGGCTAGTAGAATCTATGTTGGGCTAATAGAATATATGTAGAACTTAATAGAATCTATGTTGGGCTAATAGAATCTATGTAGGGCTAATAGAATCTATGTAGGGCTAATAGAATCTATGTTGGGCTAATGGAATCTATGTAGAGCTAATAGAATATATGTAGGGCTAATAGAATCTATGTAGGGCTAATAGAATATATGTTGGGCTAATAGAATCTATGTAGGGCTAATAGAATCTATGTTGGAATTCTACTGAGGCAAAGAAATTTCTGTTGGTGAGTTACATTATTTGTCGTCTTTAAGTGTCTGCTCAGCAAAAGTCAAATAATTTAACTCCCAGACTGGGATTTCCTTTTCTTGGTCACAACCAAACATGGATTATTATTTACTCACACATTAGTATTTTAAAAGAGATAGAACAAAAATTGATTCTATCACATCAATAACTTTCTTTATTGCAAATAATCAGGTTATAAAGTGCATGATTTTATGTTTTTATTTTATATCAAGAAGTCATCCCATTAAAAATGGACCCAAGACAACTGACCTGAGACAACCAGACAGAGACAAGAAAGCAAGAAAGTAATGGTGAAATATGCATGAGATTTCTGTCACATGGGTATGGCAAGCCAAATTTCTATTTATTTCATATTCCATAAAACTTAGAAGATATCTTAAAAATTAGAAAAGATATCACACTTGAATATTTAGTTAAATTATGAGACATCTTATATATTTTATAAATATCAGAAACCTTATAAACTTTTATAACATGTTGTACATATGTTAAAAAATCATAAGACATCACACAATTTTTGATATATCTCTTAAAAAATATTATTAACATTTCTGTCTTCTGGTGAATTTGCAACTTTTCCAAGAATTGAGTTCCTTCTGATGCAGTGAAAGTGTCACATTTTGTGAGAGTTTTCCTTTTTTTTAAAAAAAAAAGATGAATTCATGCGGGTTTCCCATATGCACTATTTAGACAAATACAGTGTGAAATGCTATAACATGGTAGTTGGGAGCCATAAAAACCTACCATGTTATAGACCGACCGTGTTATAAGAAACAAGGTCAGTTACCTAAAGAAATTGATGCATTTACCCCAAAATAATTTGCAGGGGAGGTAATAAATGTGGGTGCAAAAATACATGCTTCATTGGCAAAGTTACCATCTTAAACTGATGCATATTAAATGAAAAATATACCTGTAATGAAAACAGAGATGGCATATATAATATTTGCTTTATTCAGTGAACAACACATTGGTAGATATATGTATATACTGTTTATATATATATATATATTTTTTTTAATGTATAGCATGAATAGAGTATCAACATCGTGTACCCACCCACAAATCTCATCACATACATTGAATTAAAAATACAAGTAATTCCATAAAAAATATGCACACACACATTTAAAATATTAAATAATTTTGTCACAGGTCATATAGATCTGAAGTCTAGGAAAACAATAGCACAATCACATAATGAATAATGAAGCATATTTACGTCCCAAGTCAGTAAAATTTTGTTTGCGTTTTAAGCCGCCATTTGTAGCATTCATAAGCATAAACTTTCTTCCTGCAAAAAAGAAACTTTCAATGCACAGTAAACCATGTTCAAGTCATGCTGGAAATTAAACAATCCAAAAGATTTCATTGCGTTTATTAAATTTTGGTACTGAATTCCTTTGAAGAAAGGTTCTTTGTTTTTATTGAAGACTGTTGTCGGCTTTCTTGTATGAAGGGTGCATGCATCATTGAAGTTGCCAATAAAGGATAGCTTTAGAGGACCAAACAAATGCTTATTGTTGTTCCAACATCAAAAACTGTACGGTATGATTTGAGTCAGATTTTTCTTTTGCTTAGTACATTTTTATAACAACTGGTGTTCTGCCTCTGCTATTGTAGATAGCTTAACATTCATAATCAATTTAAGTATTGCATCCTCATCTGTTCCCAAAATATGGAAAACTGCAAAAGTAACTCCTATTCACAAATCTGGCCCTAAGGATGATGCTGATAACTACCGGCCAATCTCAATACTACCAAACTTGTAAAAATTGAATGAAAAGCATGTCCATGATTCATTCATATCATATTTAACCAAACACTTTCTGTTATACCCTAATCAATCAGGCTTTAGACAGAAACACTCATGTGAGACTGCCTTGATCTCCCTAACTGATAAATGGCTTCAAGCACTTGATCAAGGTAGAATAATAGGTTCTGTATTTGTAGATTTCAGGAAAGCTTTTGACATGGTAGATCATGAAATCCTTTTGAAGAAACTGAAAATCTACCAATGTGATGAAAGCATAGTTAGATGGTTTACTTCATACTTAAGTGAGAGAACACAACATGTTTATATTAATAATGTTCTGTCTGAGCCTGAAACAATTAGATGTGTAGTATCACAAGGCTCAATTCTGGGTCCATTACTGTTTATTTTATTTATTAATGACCTACCACTTGTACTAAAGAACTCAGTATCATCTACAGATCTCTATGCAGATGACACAACATTGTCAGACATCCAAAACACAAAACAAGAACTCGAAATTTCTTTACAGAATGCCTTAAACAAACTAGAATACTGGTGCACATGCAATGGCATGGTGGTTAATACTGGTAAAACTAAAATATTACTTATCTCAACACGGAAAAAAAGAACAAAACTTGATAGCAATGAACTATGTCTGACATGGAAGGATAAAAGGTTGCAAATGGTCTGTCATGATAGTCTACTTGGTGTTTTGGTAGATAATAACCTATCATGGACTGAACATATCAAACATATCAGTAAAAAAGTCAATTCAAGTTTATGGCTTCTCAGTAGGATAAGACACTTTCTTCCGGAAAAGCACAGAAAACTATTTTATGACAGTTACATACAACCCTATTTAGACTATTGTAATACAGTATGGGGTAATTCAAATGATAAAAACTTAGCAAAGCTGGCACATCTCCAAAAAAGAGCTTTTGAGTTAATATCAATCCAGAAAGAAAGCAAGGAAAATTGAGTTGGTAAGTTAAAAATACTACCTATTAAAGACCAAATCTGTTTAAGAAAAGCCAAATTAATGTACAGGATAGCCAATAATAATGCTCCTGAATATTTACAATCACTATTCAAGTATAGGCTACCTGGAAATACTCCCCACCTGCGATCAATGTCTACCAAACATTACAAAATTCCCAAACCAAATAAGGAATTATTTAAAAAAAGTTTCCAATATTCTGGAACTTTGCTCTGGAAACATATTCCAGTTGAGATTAGAAATGCCCACTCTATTTCCTCTTTCCAAACCCAGTATATACAATGGCTTCAGAGATGCAGCAAAAATAATTAAATTCCTTTGAATGATGGCCTCAAGGTAGATTAGTTCTTAACTAATTGAGTTACCTTCTTTAAATAAAGTCATAATAATAATAATAATAATAATAATAATAATAATAATAATAATAATAATAATAATAATAATAATAATAGGTAATCTGTTTATCTGTTTTCTTGCAAACTATTTTAACTGTGTACATTTTTATAAAAGGAATTGACCATTATTTGGTCAATTGTAGCTACTGTGCCTTCCTGCCTATTGTACAGACCAACAAGTAAAATTTATTTTTTTTAAAATCTTTTTTACATTTGTGGTAGCAGATTGATGCTGCCTTCCATGCATGTGTCAGAAAATTAAAAAAGGGTCAATGAATAGAGATGCAGATTTTCAAGTCTCATGACAAGGATTACTACATAAAATGTAAGCATTCTGAAGGATTCAATTCTGAATGAAAAGAAGAGGAATTTTGCTTACCATCCACATACAAATGTCAGTCTATTTAAATATATTAATTACTACCAAGTGGCAGAATATCTGATGAAAAATGGATTATGAGATAATGCCTCATCTGGTTGATCTCCACTACTAGAAAAAAAGAGTGGATATCTCACAATATACTGTACTCATGCCAGATTCAACATAGGTGGATTATGATATAATAATGCACTCTTAAAATGGTTTGTTAATATGGACAAAGAATTTGTTTATGTAACAAAATATAAATTTCAGTGCATTTTATATCAACTTTGTAGCTTCCTTTCATGGATTCTCTGAATTTTTCAACTCCAAACCAATGGCTGCATATACAAATTTAAACAGCTAACAATGTTTTCAAAACAAAAATCACCAGACGATATATTTTGCTGCCAAAAAGGTGGGGGGAATCAGAATTTGCATCATTGGCAAATCTCTGCATGATCCCTGAATAAACTTTTTACATGCTATTTTTCATACTTTTAAGAAGAAAAACATACCTTTAGATGTACAAGATTAATAATAAAACATATAAAATTTCAGGAGCCATGCCATGAGCCTTTTGTATTATTTATACATGATCTCTTCCCCATGACAATAAACTTTTTACATTTTTTTTCTTCATACTTTTAAGAAAGAATGTCTTTTTTCATGTATGAGAATGAATTTTTTTTGGAAGCAACACCACAACTGTATTATAACATCATGTGCTATTGCAGGACTATAATGTAGAAAAATAATTGATGATGCCTTAGATAGATAGATATTTCAAAGAAAGGATTCTTAATCCTAGAAATGATCAACTTACAGAATAATCATATACTTCAGCTGACCAAAGGATCCTGGCTCAATAAAGTCTATCATATTATTACTAATATTCCTGCAATATAAAACAACAAAATCAACAAGATCTATTAGCAACTGATGCATCAAAAAGGTCATGCTCACTGCAGCATCTTAAACAAAGGCATTTGTATTTGGAAATAAGGTAATTTGAATGGGCAAATTCAGAAGACATAACTCATCTAAAACTGATGGCATTGAGTGATTGAAATTGAACCCTTTCAGTGTTTCATCAGCATACAGATTCATTAAACATATGGTTGATATTTAACCCTTTCAGTGTTTCATCAGCATACAGGTTCATTAAACATATGGTTGAAATTGAACCCTTTCAGTGTTTCATCAGCATATAGATTCATCAAACATGTGGTTGATATTTAACCCTTTCAGTGTTTCATCAGCATACAGATTCAATAAACATGTGGTTGAAATTTAACCCTTTCAGTGTTTCATCAGCATATAGATTCATCAAACATGTGGTTGATATTTAACCCTTTCAGTGTTTCATCAGCATACAGATTCATTAAACATATGGTTGAAATTGAACCCTTTCAGTGTTTCATCAGTATACAGATTCATCAAACATGTGGTTGAAATTTAACCCTTTCAGTGTTTCATCAGTATACAGATTCATTAAACATATGGTTGAAATTTAATCCTTTCAGTGTTTCATCAGCATACAGATTCATTAAACATATGGTTGAAATTTAACCCTTTCAGTGTTTCATCAGCATACAGATTCATTAAACATATGGTTGAAATTGAACCCTTTCAGTGTTTCATCAGTATACAGATTCATCAAACATGTGGTTGAAATTTAACCCTTTCAGTGTTTCATCAGTATACAGATTCATCAAATATGTGGTTGAAATTTAACCCTTTCAGTGTTTCATCAGCATATAGATTCATTAAACATATGGTTGAAATTTAACCCTTTCAGTGTTTCATCAGCATACAGATTCATTAAACATATGGTTGAAATTTAACCCTTTCAGTGTTTCATCAGTATACAGATTCATTAAACATATGGTTGAAATTTAATCCTTTCAGTGTTTCATCAGCATACAGATTCATTAAACATATGGTTGAAATTTAACCCTTTCAGTGTTTCATCAGCATACAGATTCATTAAACATATGGTTGAAATTTAACCCTTTCAGTGTTTCATCAGCATACAGATTCATTAAACATATGGTTGAAATTTAACCCTTTCAGTGTTTCATCAGCATACAGATTCATTAAACATGTGGTTGAAATTTAACCCTTTCAGTGTTTCATCAGCATACAGATTCATCAAACATGTGGTTGAAATTCTACCCTTTCAGTGTTTCATCAGCATACAGATTCAATAAACATGTGGTTGAAATTGAACCCTTTCAGTGTTTCATCAGTATACAGATTCATCAAACATGTGGTTGATATTCAACCCTTTCAGTGTTTTATCAGTATACAGATTCATCAAACATGTGGTTGATATTCAACCCTTTCAGTGTTTTATCAGTATACAGATTCATCAAACATGTGGTTGATATTCTACCCTTTCAGTGTTTCATCAGAAACAGATTCAATAAACATGTGGTTGAAATTACACCTTTTCAGTGCTTCAATATGTGGTTGAAATCCACATTTCAATGCTTATCTTCAAATGCCAAAGGAGTCAAATGATCAAAGGCCATAGCTCTTAAAATTTATAATGGGGAATGTTGGAAATCATTCAGTTTCACATTAGCGTATATCTGCATACAAAAGTTAGTTCATCCAACAAAATTAGCTAAAGAAATGCTCCAGAAACAAAACATCAGGAGGACAAACAACATGGGTAGAGTGGAATTAGCATGAATTGTGCAAATTGATGTCATGGAAGGATGGAAATAAAGTCCATTTAAAGTCTTAGGAATATAAAACACGTCAATTTGTTTGAAAAACCACAAATTTTGGCAAACCAAAGTCAAGGTCAAGTCAAAGACAACAGGATAATTATCCCAATGTTTGCAACTTTGTGACAAATTAAACAAATCTGTATCCTCACATAATGAGATATATCATTATCAAAACCGAATCAAGTGTCATGCAGAATGCAGTGTCATGATAATGAATACATTAATTTCTATGATATAGCATATATAAATAAGACAGGAAGTTCAATCATGCCTGGGTATAAAACTTTAGACATATGTGGGTATAAACTTTAGACATATATGGGTATATACTTTGGATATATGTGGGTATAAACTTTAAACATATATGGGTAAATACTTTAGAAATATATGGATATAAACTTTATATATACTTTAGACTTATGTAGGGTATATACCTTAGATATATGTGGGTATACACTTTAGACATATATTGGTATTTACTTTAAATATATGTGAATATAAACTTTAGACATATATGGGTATATACTTTAGATATATGTGGGTATAAACTTTAGACATATCAGGTATATACTTTAGATATATGTGGATATAAACTTTAGATATATATGGGTATATACTTTAGACTTATGTGGGAATATTCTTTAGATATATATGGGTATAAACTTTAGACATATATGGGTATATACATTAGATATATGTGGGTATAGACTTTAGATAAATGGGTATATACATTAGATATACGTGGGTATAAACTTTAGACATATATGGGTATATATTTTAGACATATGTGGGTATATACTTTAGACATATGTGGGTATATACTTTAGACATATGTGAGTATATACTTTAGACATATGTGGGTATATACTTAAGACATATATAGGTATATACTTTAAAATATATGTGGGTATAAACTTTAGTTATATATGGGTATATACTGTAGACTTATGTGGGTATATACTTTAGACATAGGTGGGTATATACTTTAGACATATGTGGGTATATACTTAAGACATATATGGGTATATATTTTAGACATGAGTGTATACACTTTAGACATATGTGTATAACCTTTACCATATATGGGTAAACACTTTATATGGGTATAAACTTTAGACATACATTAGATTATACTTTAGACATATGTGGGTATAAATGTTAGACATATACATGTTGTGATATTTCAGTAAAGTTCAAGTTGAATACAACAAATGATTTAAAAAATATCTGAACTGATAAAATGTAACAAATCAAGTGAAGTCTTAACTGTAATGCAATCACCACCAGAAAAGTTATATGTATTTCTTTATATTTATAGGCAAGACAAAAATAGTATCTCAATAAAAATTTTAATGTTAGATCTTCATTTATCCAGTAAGTACAATGAACAAGTCATTTCTTAATACAAGATTCATTCACCAGTAAAAATTATGTTAGAAAGAAATCTTACTTACTCAATTTACTCATATCAGTAATATTAATCACAACATGTTATGAGACAGAATGATAAACTATTATTTTTGCCATTAAACAAGAGTTATTGTATGAATAACACTAATCAAAGTACCTACAATACTTACAAGTGAATGAAAATATCTGACTGGGCCAGACCAGCCAAATTTTGTTTAGAAATTTTCTTTATGTTGTTATACTCCATACCCCTGAAAATATGAGAAAATATTAAATAGTCCCAAGTAAACCTGATATCACTTACCTGCTTTATATAAATTAAACAGTTTACCACTTTACCAAGCAAGCTTATGTACTTCTATGCAAACACTGCCTATGTACAGTATCTCTCAAAATTTATATCATGTTTATTTTACCTATTTTACTATAGTCAGGTAAAAAATCTTTAGAATGCTTTATTAACATTAAGTGGAATCAAAAAGAAAGTCATCAAAAAGTTTTAAGAAAAAAACTAGAAAGGTTGTACAAGCAGTACCTGTAATTCCAGCCTTATGAATACTACATACTTCAACATTGTTCTAAAGTTGTTAATGCCAATATTGGACTATATCCACTGGCACAAAGCAAGTTCTTCATAATTATTATTTTATACATATAAAAAAGCATGTCATTTCTCTTTAAACAAAATCTGCTGAGGCCATATGTGAAGCAGAGCATAAGGTTGAATGGTTCTGTAGGTAATTATTTGTTTTTTGGCTGAAATTTTACTCTACAATTGTTGCAATATTTTTCATATCGTAATATGTAAATAGATTTCATGGTTTTCGGATTAGTATATTTATATAACTGTTAAATATAATCAGCACCAAAATTACAAATCATGAGTGAAAACCAGAGAACATGTTTTAATTCAAGCATGTCATGGCAGAGTTGGTTAATTTTGACCATTGATAAAATAGTTTTTTAATTAGATTTTAAACTAAGATTATACTTATTTATTTTTAGATGTTGTTTCTTTTGTGGAACAAAATCAACTTGGATAGAATCTTATTTAGAACATTACATATAATGATTCTTGTAAAATATCATATGACATTAGATATGACCATAACCAACCAACACCATTTTGCTCATTGCCTCTCTTTTGGGCCAATGTTTGCTCAATGGATACCCAATTGTCTTCACAGTCATCCCAACCTGGTCCAAGTCATTTTATTCATTAGCCCTCTGTTGGGCCAACATGTTTGACAAATGCTGCTTCTCCAGTGTCAGCCCAACTTGGCTAATTAATATTGGTCCAAGTCATTTTATTCATTAGCCCAATGTTGGGCCAACATGTTTGACAAATGCTGCCTCTTTAGTGTCAGCCCAACTTGTCTAATTAATGTTGGTCCAAGTCATTTTATTCATTAGCCCTCTGTTGGCCAACATGTTTGACAAATGCTGCCTCAATGGATCATCATAAAATCATCATGTTGGGCAGACATTGATTCAACAATGGTCACTGTTGGGCCAACACTGGCCTGATATGTTGGCCAAACAGAGGCTATCAGCAAAATTACTTTGGACATTACAATGGTCCAAAGTTGGCCCAACACAAGTGTGATGTCTGGACAGCAGAAAAGGATTTTAAAATAAAAAAAAATATATAGATGCTTATTATTTAGCATAGAGTTAACATTAATGCATTATATATTTATATATAAATATATATTTGCTTATAAATTGAGCTAAACTGCAAACAACAAAGATCCTGATCTAATGTAGCATAGTACACCTGCAGATCAGGGTTTATGTTGTTAATCCCATTAATTAGTCCTCACAAATTGTACCGGCCCAGATCTGCCAGCAAATTATGTGATGGCAGATCTTAGTCTGTACAGTTTGTATTTGGACGACTTGTCTTATAAGTGAGTAAATAATGTAATTAGTAAGAACTTAATACACATAAGACCTCTGCAATAATAAAAACCAGACAGAAAATCATAAAGCCAGTGAAAAGTATACAACACCTGTTACGAGTCAATACTCTTAAAAAAAGTAACAGAAAAGAGTCAAGACAACAAGCTTTGTAAAATTTAACAAATAATTTATTTCCCTAGAATAAAAAGTAAACATTGAGAAAAAAGAACTTAAGGTATTGCAGATTAAATCTAAAAATAATCCAAGAATTAAAGACACAAGTCCTAATGATAAAATGTACTGAATTAACTCAGTTCAAGTCCTGAAGAGATCCAAAACTGAAGACAATGATGTGTCTGTTGTGGCCTGCATTGTACTAATGTGTCATCATTCTCTTGTTGAATCACAGAGATAGTATTCTAGGTTGGACTTTAGTAAAAATTTCAATGAATGTCATTATCCAATAATTTTGTCAGAGCTCTTTTGTATTTCCAAAGAAAATAATCACTTGAATTTAATAATTTGAAGAAAATAAAATTCAGCCCAAACTGGTCACAACATAATTTAACTTAAAGTACTAGGTAATAAAGCATAACTGGTAAAATCCTCAGAGTCATAAGATAATATAGTTCTGATTGGCCTCAAGGTCACAATTAGCATTTTTAAAAACAACCAACACCAAAATGGAAAATAACCTTCTTGAATGGTTTCATGAGCCTTGTTTATTTAAAATATAATAACATATGCAATTCACTTTGGAATCCCCAAAATCTTGACCCAAATTAACATGTTGATGCCTTCTTGTTTACCTGAATAATTATTTTGTCCATGAGCTTATACCCATAGAGAATAATGAAGCTATTATGAGTTGTTTACATAAATGAAATTTTAAAAAAAGTTTTAAAAGTCAATCAGGTCAAACAAAACTCAACCCAATTTCGGACAAGGTCAAGTCCAGTAAACAATGTTACATTACAAAAACATAATGGAATAAAAAAAATTTAAAACTAACAGACAAACAATTAAATTAAATATACAAAACACACTTCAGGGATATCTTTTGACATTTATGACATGCAATAAATCAACACATCAGGCTTTCCAGTTTGAAATTCACTGTGACTTCAGTAACTTTTCTAGTGAAAAGAAATTACAGTGAAACCCTGCTATAACAAGATTTATTATAGCACAAATTTGTACATAGCACGTGTATGTCAAAGGTTTTTAAATTTTACAATATTTTCACCAATTGCTTGAAATTATTGTCTATGTACTATAAAAGTTTAGTGCCAAAATAAGCAAGAATTTGATTTAAAAATATGACAAGATATGTCATATTCTTAAAACGAAAAAATATCTTACTGCTTCTTTTTTATTTTTGGAAGACATTAGCTCCTTAAAAAGTGATAATTATTAATCTAATTAGTATTGAACCATCAACAATAAAGCCATTAAGTCCTCTGTGTGTTTCTCTTTGATGCATCATTTGTAAAATTATTGCTAAATTCAGGAAAATAGCTCAGTCATCTGACATACAGATCCAAACATTGCAGTGGTCTGAAGATGTTTTCACCCAAATTTATTGAAAAAAAAAAATGGAAAAAGAATAGACCACCAATACCAGCTCATTCAACCACAACATACCTGTTGGAGAAAGTTTATTTATAACTCAAATTTTTTGGATCCAATTATAGTCATAATTTAATGCCGCTGCTTCACTTTATATTAATCCTTTTCATTTTTGAGTCACATCAGCTCCAAATCAATGGACTGATCTGTCATTGTGATGCTAAGGTTACTTGCATACTTGTACCATTGACTGGAACAGAACCATTCAAGTTGTAGGGGTGAAATACTACTCATTGTTTTTACTATGGTGCCTTGTAGTGTTATAATAGGGACCATTTTACTATGGTGCCAGTAGTAGAGGAAAATGAGGGTTTTGGCACCCCCCACACCTCCTCCCCCACCCCCGCCAAACCTCTCATTTCCCTATATTACTACGTAGACAGATATTTTGTAACCAGACAAAACAACAGGTGTTGGAATGCGATAAGCTCTGTCAACAGAAGTGACGAATTTGTTAGAACAGGGTATGTGTGGAATATGATTATTCTAAAGACGGCAAATAGGTTTTACCACAAATTTTTTATCAGATAACAGGATGAAAATTAAACTGTACATTAGAACGTTTCAGTTAACAAGGCGGAAATTAAACTAGCATTAGAATGAAAATGATATTATTTTAGTTATATTATATCTTAAGTTTAGATAAAATTTTATGTTACTCATATTTTTTGTGATATTTTTTTTCATACTTGCTAAACCTCATTGGTAGAATATCTGTTAACATATTGTCAATAATACGAAATTCACATAATAAATCATCCATATTATATTTAACTCCTCGTAGGTAAGACCGGATCTGATCAAGTAGTTTCTTGTAAGTTTTAATTGATGTTAAACAACTGTGCTTCTTTATCAAAAGTCTTTTTTGGGGCCCCGAGTGGCCGAGTGGTCTAAAGCGCTGTCCGTTACGGATCACTGCCATCTCACCTCTATCTGCGTGGGTTCGAGTCTAAGATTCGGCGAATGTGGATAAGTGAGAGAGCTTGCCAGTAGCTTCTCGTGGGTCGGTGGTTCTTTCCGGTGATTTCCCGGTTTCTTCCTCCACCATTAATACTGGCCGCCATGTATAGCCTTTCCTGTGCTGAAAAATGGCGTTAAACCCCACAACAACAACATCAAAAGTCTTGGTTCTACTTTTTTACACGCCGCTGTAAGTGAAACACCAATACCGGATATAATTAACAAAAATGGATTTAATGATACCCCACTTGAAATTATACCAGAACTGGTCATTAACAAGGGTAGATATGATATTACTCGAAGGATCTTGTTGTAGTATTTGTAACATTTTTTTACACACCAAAGTTTTTTATGATAATATTTATAGTATTGTATTAGTGCGTCCACATCCTGTTCTGGAATATCTTTTGAAATGTGATTAAAATCAACTATAGTTCTTTTCATTATAATATTAGTTTACATAGTTATGATAAATCAGCTACAAATTCCAAACACCACCGATAAGGACCTACAAAATTTTTATCAATTGGTTCAAGTGTAAATTCCTCCTCAGAATTTTTGTTTAATATTACAGATAATATTCCAAATATGTCATCATCTGAATAACGCCATGAATATGTGGTAAATATTTTAAACTTTACACTGCTAAACACTGACCATCTATACACACCGGTAACTTCTGCAATATATTTGATAGATTTGTTTTGTGATGTCCATCCACTATAACCGGATGCAACAGTATACACAATATTTTTAATCTGTTTGTGAGGAATTTTAATCATATTCGTTTTCTCAACAATATTAGGAATTCCACTAATAATATCATTGAGTTTTGTGTTAATATCATTGAGTTTTGTGTTAATATTAGCGAGTGTAATGTTAACATTTGATGGATTTCCAAAACATTCATCTCTAATTTTGTTTATGTTTCTGCGAAAACTTAAAAATGTATTCACGTGACTGGTAAAATAAGTTTTGAGCGCTGTGATTTCATTATTAATTGAAGCGTCCCAATCATTGACGTATTTTTTAGTGACAGCATCCCCATCCTCAGTTGGGTTTCCAAGATCTGTAATCTTGTTTTGTTTCATAACAATATTCCCACTTGGATTTCGTACAACTACATCTGGCAGTTTTACATCACTCGTTTTTAATCGTCCTTCTTTGTCCTGGAAAATGACAACTTCATCTGGTTCTACACTGGAAAGATTTAGTAAATTGTTGATTTCATTTTTGAGCTGATCAAGAGTTGCATATTTGGATAAGTCACCTTGGTAACCTTTTGTGGATAAATCTGATAGTGTTCCAAATTTTGTATAAGAGCTCATTATTTACTGTCCTAGAAAAAATTATCAACACCAGTTTAATATTATATAAAATGGCAAAATCGTCGATATTAAACTTTGATACAGAGAGACTAGTGAAGCATAAACATAACAATGAACTTCCTGATTGTCATTATCTTATTGTTGGGCGAACTGGATCGGGGAAAACAAATTTGCTTATGAATTGCTTCTTGGTGATAATTTTAACTATTACAGAGTTTATATTTACACAATCAATCCACAGCAGGATAAGTATGAGTTATTAAGCGAATATAATAACAAGCTTCGTGATGATCTTAAAGCTGGTGAAGATTTTTTTATAATTAGGCAGCCAGAAGATCTTATTCCAGTTAATCAACTTGATGCAGATGAACATAAGATAGTAGTTTTTGACGATATTCCTCTAAATAACATGGAGATGAATAAAATAAGATCATATTTCTCACTGTCACGTAACAAACAGTGTAATTCTGTTTATCTCGCTCAAGGATTTTATAATGTTGATAGATTTATTAGGCGAAATACGGGTTGTTTTATTTTATTTCCAGGACTGGATAATGTTGACGTTAGAAATATTGCAAGCGAGCAATGCGGTGGCGTGACAAAAGATAAGTTTATTGAACTTTACCGTAATGCTACAAAAGATAAATTTAACTTTTTCTTGTTTGATAAACTTACAAATGATCCAACTAAAATGTTTCGCTGTTGTATTAACAGTTACTTACAGTAAAGCGTTTCAATTTTATAAAATTGATAATAATAATAATAATGGACAAACGAGCAAGATACAGACAACACATAGAAGATCTAAGAAAACTTGCTCAATCTCAGACATCGCTTAAGCAAAAAGTACAAGAAGTACGACGTGGGCAAGTAACCGCTACAGAAGCAACAGCTACAATTTTCAAGCCGGTTACTGAAGCACTATGTTACTGAAGCACTATTAGGTAAACAACCTGAAACTAAACCACTGTCAGAAGAAGAACTTAAACAACTGCAGGAAAAAGGCTTGGTTGGAATTGTTAAAGAACAACAGGAAGCAGCTGCTGCAAAACTTGTTACTAGATCTGATGAAGAAAAAAGAAAACTAATTGAGGCATTTACAGCAAATATAGCTGATCCTGCGGCTAGACAAGCTGAAACAGATCGATTGATA
Organism: Potamilus streckersoni; assembly: GCA_016746295.1. Taxonomy (NCBI): domain Eukaryota; kingdom Metazoa; phylum Mollusca; class Bivalvia; order Unionida; family Unionidae; genus Potamilus; species Potamilus streckersoni. The sequence continues at coordinate 135,558 of JAEAOA010000094.1, read as the reverse complement.
AACAATCCCCTGGAACTTGAGCGAAGATTAGCAGAGTTAACAACGCAAGGAATAACAAATATTATAAAAAATTTATCAAGAGATATAAAAGATATCAAAGAGGAGCAACAAAGAGTTGGTGAGCTTACTGTAAAGTTTATGGAAGTTGGAGATCAAAGATTTCATTTTATAAAAAGAGCAAATGATGAGATAAAAGGTATTGAATATGATGATTTTTTAATGAATGAAAATATAAGGGGTATTGATGATATAAGCAAGTGGACTGATGTAGAATATCAAACATTACTCGATAGATTAGATGTAATATTTAAAGACGGAGCTGCTGCTAAAGATGAATTAAACACTGTTACAGAGATTGATAATATGATTCCACTTTATGAAAGAATGAGAAACGGTGTTATTGCTCTCACGTTTAAAAAAACAGCAGAAAATAGTAGATTAAAACCTTTTGGTAAAGGGTGGAGTTTTAAAAGGAATTTTTTTACTTTTGATAAAACTCGTGTAGAGAAAGGTAGAGAAGTAAGAACAGGAACTGGTGTAAAGGTATTTACATCAACTACTGAAATGATAGGTAGATTAATGTTATTAATATCATCAAAGGAAGCTGGGAATGTTAATGTTGAACTTGATAATGAAATCATTGACATACTTGATCATCTAAGATCGAGTGAATTATTAACATCTGTCGAATATGAAACTTTACACCGCGACTTAATCGCGGCGACTTAATTTTGTAAAATGATATAATATTAAAGGAATGCAAATAACATTATTACTAAACTCTAGTGAGTCTGCGATAGATAGCGCAAATTTTTCAGTAAATTATATTCCACCTATCCAACTAGATCCTACAAAACAATATGAAATTGGATTAATTTCTTGTACTTGCTGGAATGCTATACCTAACGTGAAAAATGATGTTAACGATGAAATGTATTTTACTATGATTACAACATCTCCAATATCTACAACAAAAAAATAAAAATTCCGCAAGAAGCTTATAATATTACTGATCTAAACAAGACAATCAAAGAGCTCATCACAAAAGCTGACGGTGTGGCTGATAATTTTGAATTGGCAGCAAATTATAACACATTGCGAACTAGGATAACTTTGAAAAATATAGTAATCAGTCTTGAACCAAGAGAAAGAAGTATTGCACAACTGTTAGGATTTACTGAAAAAACTTACACTGCACTTGATCAGCCTATTACATATGACAGTGAACTGCCAGCAAATATAACAGAAGTAAATACAATATTAGTAAATTGCTCTATTGCTTCTGGCTCTTATACATCAAAAGGCAGCAAAGGTCAAACGATTTACAGTTTCTCACCAGAAGTCCCGCCAGGTTCTCTCATGCAAATAACTCCACGACATATTATATATTATCCTTTAAACGTTGAAGATCAAATATCAAGTATAATAATGCAGTTGACAGATCAATCAGGAAAACAGTTACATGTTAATAATGAAGTTGTAACTTATTATTTACATCTACGCGAGCAAAAGTAAAAATTATGCAACATCAAATATAATGAAACAAAGAAAAAAGGTTTATCGAAGAAAAATAGTAGGAGGATTTTTTGGAAATATATTCACTAAAGTTTTTGAAAATAATTCCGGGTATAGCACGTAAAGTTGCACCAATTGCTATTGACGCTGGTAAAGCTTTTGCAACTGGGGCTGCATCTGCCGCTGGGACTGCGGTGGGACAAAAAATAGCTGATAAAATAAAAGGTGATCCACCGACTGCATCTGAAATAAAACAAGCTATCTCAGAAATCGCTCCAAGAAAAGAAACTCAAAAAGCTATGATAACAACAACAAAAAAATTATTATCACCAAAGGGCGAGCAGATCATACAAAAAATAATATCTAAAGTAACAGTGCCGCAATAAAATTTTATATAATCTAATAAAATAAAATGTCTGTTAAAAATTATCTCGAGTTAACAGAAACTTATGGCATCGACAACGATGTGACAGAATTCGAGTTTGTTGAGTATGTTGATGAGAATTCTAACGAACCAAATAAAGCTGGTATTAGAACCTTTAACACCAGAGACGAAGATGTATTTCTACTGCCACATAAGGCTATGTTAGAAGTTCGTGGTCAGATTATGACAGTAGCCAATCCACCTGCTGCAATTGCAGTTGGAGCAGAAGTAGCTCTTATAAATAACGGCTGGTGTTTATTCAAAAGTGCTAGATATCAACTGGCCAATCAAACTATAGAAGATATTTCAAGTCATCTGCAAGTTGCAAGTACAATTTTAAATATTATTTCGTTTTCCGACGATTACTCAAGATCAACTGCAACTAATATGATGTGGTTTAAAGATACTGGACGGGGTATAGCTGAATCAACTGAATTTTTAAAGAGAGGCGCTATAGTACATGGAGCAGATGCTGACGCAAATGCTGTAATTGTGAGAAATTTTCTCATTGCTAATGCAGACGCGCTAGTTATTGTCGCACCAGGTGCAGCTGCTAATGCAGACGCTACAAGAGTTTCTCTTACAGCAGCTTTTAATAATCTAAATATAACACCACCAGCTGCAGATGCAAACGGTACTGCGATGTTAAATTTGCTTCTTAACACACTTGACGTGAGAAATCCACGCTATAACGATGGTTTTGCTAGGCGAAGAAAACTTGCAGCAGGATCACGTCAAATTACAATGATGCTTCCACTAAGTATGATTTTCGGCTTTTGTCGCGATCATGATAAAGTATTCCGTGGAGTAAAACATACTCTTATTTTAGATCGAGCAGACCAAAACGATTGCTTGTTTAGATCTGGAGGGGTTGATGTACAGTTTATTATAAACAAACTTGCTTTGTGGATGCCACGTATAACACCATCAATAACTAAAATTTCAGAACTAAATAGTACGCTTGATAAACATACAAACAGAATTTATTTTAAGCAGCATAAGATATATCAGACAGCGGTTCCAAATACTACTGACTACACATGGAGGGTCACAACAACATCAAGCGAACAACTGCCGAGAAATATCTTTGTCGTATTTCAACAGCAAGCCCAACGAGGTAACCAACAACAAAATAATGCAATATTTGATCACTCTGATGTCAGACGAATATACGCTAGATTAAATTCAAAGCAATATCCAGAACGAGCTATCGAGTGCAATTTTGCTGATGACGTTAATAAAAATATTTCTCGACCGTACATGTACCTGCTTGACGCAATACAAAAATATCAAGATGTTGAAGATGGAACTCAAATATCAGCAGAGGAATTTCGTACGCTTTATCCTATATTTCATTTTGATGTTAGTAAACATAGCGAGCGAGCTGTAGACAGCACAGCGGATATTGAAATTACCTGGACACTTGGGGCGGTTCCAATAGCACCGTTATACGTATACGCATTAGTGATTAGTGATAGATTTATCACGGTAGATTCTATTGGAGGTAAAATGACAGTTCAAGTTTAATCTACAGTTGTTATATAAAATGACAAAATATATTGTAAAAGAAGTATATTTAACCGATGGCCAAGTTAAAAAATTAGTAGCTGCTATTGCAAAGCGAGAACAGGTATCATTAAAAATCAATCCTAATATTTCTGATGGTGTTTTAACAAAATTAATGCTAACAAAAAAATCAAGTAAAAAAGTATGATCGTAAAAAAACTTTTGTTTTAAATTTGAGTGCTGCACAAATGACAGCGATGGCAAACGACATTGTCGTTAAAGGTGGTTTTCTTGGTCCAGCATTATCAGTATTAACTAGTACAATAATACCTAAAATTTTACCAGTCTTAGGCACACTAGGACTAGCAGCAGCGTCTGGAGCAATATCTAGCGCAACGAAGAAAGCAGTCGCAGGTAATGGTATCATTCGTGGAAGTGGAATAAAAAAATTGTAAATTTTATGTAAATGATATATTATAATGCCACAAAAGAAAAAAAAATCGCCAATAACAAAAAAAAAAAAAAAGAAAAAGAAAACGACAAAAACAAAATCGCTAACACCAAAATGCAAATGCATATGCAATCAACCAAAACAAGGAGGAATTATTCCGTTCGCTCCACTTTTGGCGGGACTAACGGGAAGTCTGCTGCCAAATCTTTTAGGAATCGGACGTGGTCTAACATTACCAGGAACTCGACCACCCCGTTGAGTAATTTTGATATCATTGATAAGTTAAAAGCGGTTAGTGGATTTCACGGAGTTTATTCTAAAGATGAACTCGCAGCAATAAAATCACCATCAGCTGTAAGTTCGTGTGTTATTAATGACGGATCCGGCACGCATTGGGTAGCAGTTTATAATAATAATTATTTTGACTCGTTTGGACTTCCTCAAAGCGATGTAATAAAAAAGTATATGAAGAAAAAATTTAAAAAGATATATTATTCATCAAATCAACTCCAACCTGTTGGAACGTCTACTTGCGGATATTATTGTATTATGTTTATCCAACAGATGAGCAGAAATCTTAATTTTTTAAAATTTATTTTACAGTTTGACAAGCATCCTTCTCACGCTAATGATGAGATCGCAATAAATTTTATCTAAACTTAAAAATATAATAATGTCAACATACTGTCTCAAGTGTAGAACTAAAACAGAAAATATTAATGAAACAACAGAAAAAACAAAAAACAACAGGATAATATTAAAAAGTTTTTGTGCAGTCTGCGGAAAAAGAAAAAATATGTTTTTAAAGAAAGTGTCCCCAGCGACAGTATCCTCAGAGATGTCGCTAGGATCTGGTTATCCTGATAATATTTTAGTCGACGACTAAAAATATAGAATGATATGCAACTGTGATTCTGACAGAGATTTGTGTCTTGAGCAAAATAAATTTGTCGCATACTGTCAATGTTGTAACAACAGAGAAATAATAGGGTCAGGTATAGATATACATAAAATTTTTGGAAAATTGCCAAAACCAAAAGGCGGTTGGACTTTGCCAGGTCATCGGTATACATGACCTTACAATCCGCTAGATCAACAACTAGATGAAAACGACAATCCATTGCCAGGTCAAGAGCTTTATAATCAAGTGGATGCAATAGCGATGCGTCATGATATCTGTTATCGTGATCATGAAAACTCGAAAGCAGATTGTGATAAAGTAATGTTAGACGAATTACGTGATATGGAGCCAACAAATCTACGAGAACGTTTTGATAGATTTGTTCAGGGAATGATAGGAGCAAAATATAAACTCGGACTCGGAAAAAAAAGTATACGATGATCTTGCAGTCGAGCTGCACAGACCTAAAAAAAAACGTTTCCACGACGTAAAGTTGTCGCTAATGGTGTAGATGATATCTGGGCAATAGATTTGGTGGATGTATCCAATCTAGCTCAGTTTAACGTTGGCGCTGATGGTGCTCCAAAAAGGTATTTGTTTAATGTTATAGATGTTTTTAGCAAATACGCTTTCAGTGTACCTGTTTCGGATAAGACAGGGACTTCAATGACTGATGCGCTAAAACAAATAATAACGAGTACAGAAAGAAAACCAAACAAAATCTGGACTGATCACGGATCCTAGTTTTTTAACAAAAAGTTTGAACTGTTTCTAGAACAAAATAATACAAAAAGGTATGTTACAGGAAACGAAGGTAAAAGCGTTGTTGTTGAGAGATTTAATCGCACGCTAAACGAGAAATTACACAAACATATGACAGCTAAAAACACCAACAGGTACATCGATGACCTTTCTCAAATCGTAGGTGAATATAATAACACAAAACATCGAACCATCAAAATGACACCTAAAAAAGCTATAAAAAATCCAATATTAGCAAATGAAAACATGTACCGCAGACATAAATTTAAGGTTGCTGATAAAGTTAGAATTTCTTTGACAAAAAAGGTATTTGCAAAAGGATTTACTCCAAACTGGAGTGAAGAAGTTTTTGTAGTTGATAGGGTACTTTTCACAATACCTGTAACGTACGTTTTAAAAGATCTGGCAGGGGAACCGATCGTAGGTAGTTTTTATGAACAAGAACTACAGAAAACTGAGCAGGATGTTTTTGTTATCGAGAAAGTAATTAAGAAAAAAGGAAATAAAAGTTTAGTCAAATGGCGTGGGTATGGCGATAAATTTAACAGTTGGATCCCAACCAAGCAGATTATGATATAATATTATTATAAATTTTCTCATACTTTTGTTTGACAGATTTACATTTTACTGGTTTACATAACGATATTAGATGCTGCTTACGATCGTCAGAGATCGTCATTAGATTAAAAATCTTGACAAATATGAAATCGAATTTGATATTTTTCTGTCGGCCTGGAATTCTGATGTTTAAGAAAGGTTTGATTAGCTGCCAAAACAGTTTTTGTTCGGCAACGGTAAAATTAAATTTCATTATTTTTTTTGCAATGTGATACTTGACATTATATCGTTTAGTTGTTGGTCTGCTGTAATTTGATCTGTCAGCAACAGTGACTATTTCACCATCATCATCAGATTCGCTGTTATATAAAATATCATCTTCATTATAACCAATAGATTTGTCTATGAAATCTTTGGAAAATGTGACCTCATCACTGACGACCTTATCGCTGGCGACTTTATCGCTAGTATCTTGTTTGTAGAGTTCAGCGAGTCGTTCATAAAGTCCATTATTATAATATATTTTTATCTAAATTATTGTTATAAGATGACTGAGATAAAATATCACCAAAAAGTTAATATATTAAATTACAACAAACTAGCCGAAGCGGTAAGAAAATGTTTGTTGGGTTATAGTGTTGATTTTATTGTAATGCAAGGTGATTCTCATAAAATATTGCTAACAGAAGCAGAAAAAAATAAAATTAATGAAAGTGCAGTAACGACGCTAAAATTTAATCACGATGATATCATAGCATTTGCTCATCATTGCTTGACTAAAACTGAATTACAAAATATTATTGATCATCATATCTAAAACGAATCCTAGCATCGTATTCGCTTGATAAAGTTGATTTATTTACTCCATCAGCTACAAATTTTACTGCTCTGGAATTTATCTTATAATGCTTTGCCGCAGCTGTAATCGATTTGAATTCGATCTCCTCATCCGTTTCAAGGTTTTTTGAAATAACAGGTTTTGCTGGACATCTAAAATTAATACCACCACCTCGTCCTTTTCTCACATTTTCCTGTTGCGTCACTAGCTCCAGATTTATCAATCGATTATCAGTTTTTACGTTATTAATATGATTAATAACCAGATCATTGGGTATAGAACCGTTGAACAACTCGTAAACAAACCTATGACCAGTATAACAAACTTGATCTGTCGATGTTCCTCTAACAGTTACCCTGATATATCCCATATTACTCATAGTACCAAGAACTTTTTTAGTTTTTCTGTTTCTAATAATACCGCAATCGTTAGCCTCGTATAAATCAAAGACCGGATGCGGCTGAAACTCATCTTGTAAGGATAAGTTTTCAATGTTGTCATCAGTGACTTTATCGTTCACGTGATATACACGCTGTCCCTCTGGAATATCATCGCAAAACAACGTGTAAATAAAATCTTTTCTAAACATTGCAATCCTCTCGGCATTATCTCCCTTTACACTAATCGTATAACCCGCTGACGTTAATTTGCCAACAGATATTCTAGTTTTGATGTTAATAACTGAACCTAATGTATTTCCAGCGTATAAGTTGTATTTTGGGTGAACATGATAAATCTCTTGCTCACGTGCGCTTGTCAGATTTACTGTCATTATATTATAGGTGATATTTTTTTATCTTTAATTGATTTTTAGCGCATGCGCAGTGTGAGGTAAAGTTATACTTGGGTGAATTTGATATGCTTCTTGCTCACATGTGTTTGTTAGATTTGCTGTCATTATATTATAGGAGATTTTTTTATCTTTATTTGATTTTTAGCGCATGCGCAGTGTGAGAAAATTATCAATTAGATATTACATTATAGTATAATAATGTTAAAATTGCGTGATATAGCTAAGAGAAGCCTTATGGGAGAACCTGATAAAATAGCGACTGCTTTTGCAGGTTTTGATAATAGTTATCAGTTTGATAATCAAATTGTTTTAGTAAATTTTAATGCAGCAAATCTTTACCACCAACTACAGACAACTGTAAAACGTGAGCTCGAAAAACACAAAAGTATCAGATTATTTGTGCAATATCATGTTATATTTTCAAAGTTAGTTATAACGGAAGAATTAACTAACAAGGAAATTGCAGAACCTTATATGAACGCAAAATCAAGACGTGTTTTGCTTGGGACTGATCTGTTATCACTATCTGATGAAATACACCAAGAAATCTGGAAAAAAATAGAGGAATTCACTCAATTAGGTTCGGGTTGGAAGTTTGAAATGATCAAAGAAATATTGTTTCACACGATGAAATATAACGCATTACGAGGTAGTTCATACATCGACCTGCCACCAAAAATAAAAAGTAAAAGATGTTGTATAAACATCAAAAACGTAGATAACAAGTGTTTCCAATGGGCTGTTCTTTCCGCACTATTTCCAGCAGAAAAACACGCTGATCGCGTTGAAAAATATATCAGTCACATGTCTAGATTAAATTTTAAAGATATTAACTTTCCTCTGGCAGAAAATCAAATACCAAAATTTGAAAAGCAAAATAATGTTTCAATTAACGTTTTCGGACTAGATGAAAAAGAGGATGTATACCCGAGATATATTTCAGAAAAAGCTTCACAATCGACTATAAATTTACTGTTTTACAAAAATCATTACGTTTGGATTAAAAACTTTAACGGACTAGTTGGTAAACAGTACAATAAAACTAGGAACAAAAAGTTCTTTTGTTACCGCTGCTTGCATGGTTGTGCTAACAATGAAACATTACAAAAGCATTTGCAGTACTGTAATGATGTGCAAAAAATAACAATGCCATCTAAAAAAGATAGTGTGTTACAGTTTGTCCATCATAATCACAAACTAAAAATTCCTTTCGTTATATACGCTGATTTTGAGTGTTTACTTCAACCTGTACTTGGCGTAGAAAATAATCCTAATCAATCGAGTACAAGAAAAGTTCAAAATCATGTTCCGTATGGAGTAGCGTATAAGGTAGTTTGTTGTACTGATTCTAGATTATCTAAACCAATTAAATTATATCGTGGTAAAAATCCAGCTGTTTGGCTTCTCAAGCAGTTGATTAACGAAGTTGATAATATATTTACTCGTTTGAAAAAAGTAACGCCAATGTTAAAATTAACACCTCAACAAGAATCCGATCACGAGCAAGCAGAGATTTGTCATATTTGTGAAAAAGCTTTTGATACTGACAACAAAAAAGTACATGACCATTGTCATTTGACTGGACAGTATCGTGGAGCGGCTCATATTCAGTGTAATTTAAAATTTCATGCTCCAGATTTTATTCCGGTTATTCTTCACAATTTTCGAGGATATGATAGCCATATTATAGTAGAAGCTTTTGGTGATCTTGATATAAAATCTCGTCTAAAACTCGATAACGTCATCAAATGCATCCCAAATAATTTTGAAAAGTACATGTCAGTTACGCTAGGTAAATTGCGTTTTATTGACAGCCTGCAGTTTATGGCAGCCTCGTTAGATGAGCTAGTAAAAGGTTGTAGTAAATTTGATAACCTAAGAGACTGTTTTGGAGATACATTTAATCTACTAGCTAAAAAAGGAGTTTTTCCATAAGAATACCTCGACGACTGGAGTAAATTTGATGAAACATCTTTACCTGGCAAAGATAAATTTTACTCACAACTTAAAAATGAAAATATAACTGATGATGAGTACAGGTATGCACAAGATATCTGGAAAGAGTTTGATTGTGAGACTTTTGGTGATTATCATGATTTGTATTTGAAAACTGACGTGATATTATTAGCAGATGTTTTTGAAAGTTTTCGAGAAGTGAGTTATAATAATTACGGACTAGATCCTTGCTGGTATTATTCTGCGCCTGGACTGTCATGGGATGCTCTGCTAAAGTTTAGTAAGGTAAGGTTGGAATTACTGACTAACGTTGATATGTTCAATTTTATTGAAAAAGGTATCCGAGGCGGTATTAGCGTGATAACAAAAAAGTATGCTGAAGCAAACAACAAATATTTGAAACAGTATAACCCTGACCTTCCTTCGAAGTATATAGTTTATCTAGATTGTAATAACTTGTACGGGTATTCGATGGCAGAACCAATGCCTCTTGGTGGATTTCATTGGATCACGGCTGATCGATTTATATCGGAGACAGAAAAAAAGATACCCGAAGATGTTTCCTATTTCGTTGAAGTTGATCTTGATTATCCAAATTCGCTACACAAATTACATAACGATTACCCTTTCTGTGCGGAATCGATGGTCATAGATTATAGTTTGTTATCAAAAGAACAAGCGTTAGCATCACCAAGGCAACATTCCATGGTCAAGAAACTAGTACCAAATTTACTTGATAAGAAAAATTACGTTTTGCATTACAAAGTTTTAAAACAAGCAGTCGATGCTGGTCTTGTGTTGAGAAAAGTTCATCGTATACTAAAATTTAATCAGTCGCCGTGGATGAGAGGTTATATTAACTCAAACACTTCAAGAAGGGTTGCAGCGAAAACAGAGCTTGAGAAAAACTTCTTTAAACTGATGAACAATTCCGTTTTTGGTAAGACGATGGAGAATATTAGGAAACGCGTAAATATTGAAATAGTTAATGATGTCAATCGCAGAAACAAACTTGTGTCAGATGATGATTTTGTGAGCATGAAAATATTTAATGAAAATCTTGTTGCGATACAAAGAAGAAAAGTAAATCTAAAACTAAACAAGCCAATCTATGTTGGAGCTGCCGTGTTAGATTTATCAAAGTGGCTGATGTACGATTTTCATTACACTTTTGTTAAAAATCAGTGGCCGGCTAGTAGATTATTGTTTACTGATACTGATTCGCTCTTATATGAAATCGAATGTGAGGACATCTATCAGGACATGTACAATAATCGACATCTGTTTGATCTTTCTGATTACCCACGTGACAGTAAATTTCATGACAACACAAATAAAAAGGTTATTGGTAAGTTCAAAGATGAAATGAACTAGAGCGCTATCAAATACTTTATCGGATTACGTAGTAAAATGTATGCCGTATTATTGGACAATAATAAAATAACGAAAAAAGCCAAAGGTCTGCCTCGTGATTTTGTTAAAAAGTTTATGAAATTTGATGACTACAGGTATGCGCTTGATGGCGGGGTTAGTTTTATATGAGCTATGGCAATTCGAGCGAAACGTCATAAACTCGAAACAGATGTCATTATCAAACGTGGATTGTATAATTTTGATGACAAACGCTATTGTAAAAATGGGGTAGATACATTTGCCCTTGGGTATTGTCATGATGATAGATCTATACTCAACATTATCTTTTCCAACTGAAATTTTATCTAAACTTATAAAATAATGTTTGAAAATTTGACAATGACAAATAGCTACAATAGTAACATCAAATATCTAATGATGGACGGTAAACAATTGACAGTTGAATTTAATAATGAAACATCAGGTATATGTTTTAATGGAACACGTGACAAGTTAAAACTTTCGCTCATCAGATCTGATAACAGCGTGTATTTCAATTATCTCGAACAATTGTATCAAAAGTTGCTAGCGGAATTTAAAAACTTTCACAGCCCCATTAGCCAACAAAACTATACTAAACTCACAATTGATCTCGATCGGTCAAAGGTATATTTTATCAACAAAAAATATCCTGTGAACAAACCAGAAATAAAAGATTTGTTTGAGTCCCATCGCTGTGTGAGCGGTAAAGTAAAATTTAGTATCTATAGTCGTGATAGTGAAGTATTTTTAATATCAACAGTTGAAACATTAATCATTGGTAACGAGATATAAAATAATATCATTTTCATTCTAATGCTAGTTTAATTTTCACCTTGTTAACTGAAACGTTCTAATGTACAGTTTAATTTTCATCCTGTTATCTGATAAAAAATTTGTGGTAAAACCTATTTGCCGTCTTTAGAATAATCATATTCCACACATACGCTGTTCTAACAAATTCGTCACTTCTGTTGACAGAGCTTATCACATTCCAACACCTATTGTTTTGTCTGGTTACAAAATATCTGTCTACGTAGTAGTAGTATAGGGAAATGAGGGGTTTGGCGGGGGTGGGGGAGGAGGTGTGGGTGGTGGGCCAAAACTATCATTTTCCTCTACTACTGTGCCTTGTGGCATTATAACAAGGACCATTTTACTAAGGAGTCTTGTTGTGTTACTTATGTTCTATTACTTACAGATATTTTATGCTGGTGCTTCCTGGACCAAACATTTGGTCTGGAAACTGTGTGAACTTATTGTATGCAAGAGTTCTGAAACATAATTCAAATGAAAAGAAAGCAAATATTTTTACAATGCAAAATCATCAAATTTATTCTTGCAGACTAAATTAGAGCAGATTTCCTGCATTTAAGAACTAAGATTTATTATTGATGATAAACTAAATCTAAAGTTCTTTCCACTATGAACCTCATAAACTTAGCTATAAAAGTAAACACTGCCAAATTAACCTCAGACTTGAAATTCAATACTATTTCTTCAAAAATGGATTTTTCTTCATAATAATTCTTTTCATTCAATCAGTTACTGGTATTTAGATACAAAAAAATGTTAATATGATATTTAATGTAATTTGATAAATCCAAATGGCTTAAATACTTATTCAAACAACAATGAATGAGCTGTGAAACCTTTTATAGATAATATTTCTTAGTTCTCATGTCTGTAAAACAGCTCTTGTCTGTAAAAGAGCTCTTGACTATAAAGTAGCTCTTGTTTATATAAGAGCTCATCTGTAAAATAGTGCTTCCCTGTAATACAGCTCATCACAAAAAAAAGTTCATTGTTGTAAAATAGCTCTTGCCTGTAATACAGCTCATCTCAAAAATAGTTAATGGCTGTAAACTAGCTCTTGATTCTAAAATAACTCATCCAGATCTAGTGTTTTTGAATCATCTCAATTACTGATGTTAAATAAAATTTCCTGCATTTTGTATCATATCACTCATATAAAATGCATATTTTAAAATCACTCACTAATTTAATGTTTCATTTTTGTAACTTTTTCAACCTTGCAACAATTAAATAAATTAATACTATATATGTCAGCTATTAATAAATCATCCACAATTATAGCATTACCAAATCATTAAAATTATGTGAAGTTTTTTAAAAGAATCATAAAATTGCACAATTTTGACAATGCAGAAATTTACCCATTATACACTATGTCACTGAAGTAAAATGTACTCATTACACTATGTTATTGTAATAAATATTACCCATTATTCTGTATATGTTAGTGTAATAAAATGTACCCTTTGATCTGTATTTAATAAATATTACCCATTGTTCTGTACATGTGATTGTACTAATATACACCATTATATATGTTAATGTAATATAATTTACCATTTTCTGTATATGTTTTTGTAATAAAATGTACCCTTTGTTCTGTATTTAATAAATATTACCCATTGTTCTGTATATGTTAGTGTAATAAAATGTACCCTTTGTTCTGTATTTAATAAATATTACCCATTGTTCTGTACATGTGATTGTACTAATATACACCCATTATGTTATTGGAATAAAATTTGTAGAATTTGGTCAAATTGATCAGTTTTCAAGAAGAAATTTAAATGTTCATCTATTTTTATTAATGGTATCTCATGGCAGATCAGATTAATTTCAATCAATTTTAATGGCATTTATGACACAAATTAGATCAAATTGAGTTTAGCTGGTTTAGAGAAGTTTATTAAAAGGATTTTCTACATTTAGTAATTGTGGCTACATCTGATGCCAAATCAGCTCACCATTTTTAAAATCTTGAAGTCCTTGTAAAGTTTTTCTATTTTATGTAACATGGCGATATGTGGTCAGTAACAATTATAAAAACCTGAAAGATCAGTTTAAAAAATGTCAAATTTGACTGGAGTTACTTTAGTGGTATTGGAGAGTAGTTGAAAATAGAAGTTTTTTTTTCAAAATATGTACATTGTATGCATAGTTATGGTTAGGTGATAACAATTTATGAAAAAAAATTCTTGGTGTTTTCTTTTTCAGCTGAGCTTTTAAAACATTATTGACTTTATCATGCTATGGAAATGGAATACACAAAAGTACAAATAGGGCCGTTATTAAACCTGTGACCCATTGGACCATGAAACCAGATAGGCTACCAACTGAACTACCATAGCTGTCTAATTAAATCAGAATATATATATATATATATATATATATATATATATATATATATATATATATATATATATATATATATATATATATCTATATATATATATATATATATATATATATATATATATATACATACTCACAGCATTATAATATCATATTTACCAAGGAAATATGCTAACTTTTGGAACATTTGTACATGTAGGCAGGATAGAAATTTTAAGGACTTTTGAGGTTTCATTAAAACAATATAAGTATCCTGAAATGTTGTGCAAAATACATGTGAATTCATACCACTAATGAACATGATACTACAAATTTTATGAACTTGAAGTGCTGCAGGTCTAAATTGCTTTTCTTTGATTTTTTTTTGGCAGCTTAAGGTTTATGAGGTTTTAGACAAAAGAAGATTAACTTGGGGACTAAAGAACGTTTTAGTAACATATCAAGTATTTTGAGTAAAAAAGTTAGAGATTTTTAAATTTAATTGTAAAATGTAATTGAAAGGATTTTCTCACTGCATGTTCTTGCCCCAGTTTTGCTAGAAATAACACTTTACCAACACCTCAGGATGTAATTAATATTTTGCTAGGAAATTAGATCTTTTTCAGTAGTCATGAAAGAAATTTAAAATATGATGAACAAAATTTTAATTGTTGTGCAATTGAACTTAAATCTCAATTTTGAGCAATTAGAAAAGAATGTATCTGTGATACATACAAATAGGCAAGCTTTGGTAAATGAAACCATCCTGGTGGGATCCAGTGAAGCTGAAGCTGAGCCAAAACCCTGTCAAATAATAATTATATTATTAAATTCTGATGAAATTTAAATAAACCCATAATCAGGAAAGAAGTGTCCTAACTCTAGTGAAAACTAAAATACTAATGTTTATTTGCCAGAATAAAATTTATTTTTATGCCAGACCATGAATTATTGAATTGTCTAAGTATAATAGTTGTCCTAATTTCAGGTCAATAGCATCAAAACTGTGATATTCAAAGTTGTTTGTGGATGCATACATGGCTGAGTGGTAAATATTGCCACCTCTCATTAATGATGACACAAGCTTAAATCCAACAGGAAGTAAAATTTTTTCCTTAATGTGAAGCTTTTATTTTGAACTGGAATTATGTAACAGTTTATATTTTCTGTATGAATAATTACAGCAGAACATAAATGGTAAACCATAGTCATCATATGGGATCCAGTAAAAATCTGTTAATTCAGTCAGTTGTTCAGAACTGTACATCTTGCTAGCTAATATGTTGGAGCATAAATTGAAAGAAAATTTGCTTGCTATTAATATTTCATCTCATGGGTGATAAACATAACTATTTTCACCCAATTAATGAAATAATTCAAGTCTTTTCAAGCAAATATATTCAGTATATTTTATCTCCATAAATAATTTCATGTTATTTATGATCTTAATCATTTGTAGTTCTCAGAGTCTGAGTCTACATTCAAGTTAAAGAAGTTCCTTTATATATATGGGACTTATTAAATCACACTTTTTTGTCTAAAGGAATAAAAAAAAAATTTGGATTGCAATTTCATATTGGAATCAAATTCAAATGCTGCACACCTGAAATGTATTCTTTGATGCTTCATAATGCGTTGGTATAAGACTAGAAAACAAGATATATAAAAGTAATGGCACTAAAACCACATCAAAATCAAATCAGGTAATCTACATGTAAACATAAACATACTAAATTTAATTTTGTCTAGATCAAGCAAATTTGAAGTAAATTTGCCAATAAAGTTCTAGTAAAAATACAAAAAGTGGATAAGAAATTATTATTATTATTATTATTATTATTATTATTATTATTATTATTATTATTATTATTATTATTATTATTATTATTATTATTATTATTATTATTATTAGACCTGAGCTTTTAAAACACTAAACTGCCTGAAATGCAGGAAAAAACAAAAATACAATAAAAAACTTAGGAGGAAAAATATATGAATAGTAAAAGAATTTGATCATATAAAAATGCATAGCAAACTTCATTTGAGTGTTTAGATCAAAGATATTCCTGCAAACAGCTTTTTCACTAAACAAGAGATGAACATCAATAAAGTTCAAAGTAATGGAAAATTGTTTTAATTTGCATTGATTTCTAATGAGTTTATCTAGACATACACACAAACTTGGCTATTAAATGTAATGTGTATATATTCATTATTGTATTTTGTATAAACATGCTAGAACATTTTCCTTCAATGTGATCTAAGAACAAAAATGTCAACACATTTTATATTTTGAAACAATTCTTTAATAAATACAAGATTTATTAATATATGCCAAGTCATTTTTGCATAAATTTGTTGCTAAGCTTTCCAAGATGGATGGATGAAAAGACTGATAAGATACTTCCATGGCCAGCAGAGTGACATAACAAGTAGAATTAGAGCTATTGGTCACTGATGTAGACACCTGCCAGCATATAACCCACTCTGGTAAATCCTGTACACATACACACTTTACCTGTCAAGGGTACCATATATTCACATGAGGGTAACACATAATCACATGATGGTAAAACATAATCCCAAGAGGTGGAACACATAATCACAGGAGGGTAACACATAATCACAGGAGGGTAATAAATAATCACATGAGGGTAAAACATAATCACATGATGGTAAAACATAATCACATGATGGTAAAACATAATCACAAGAGGTGGAACACATAATCACAGGAGGGTAACACATAATCAAATGAGGGTAATAAATAATCACATGATGGTAAAACATAATCAAATGAGGGTAAAACATAATCACATGATGGTAAAACATAATCACATAAGGGTAAAACATAATCACATGATGGTAAAACATAATCACATGAGGGTAAAACATAATCAAATGAGGGTAAAACATAATCACATGATGGTAAAACATAATCACATGAGGGTAAAACATAATCACATGATGGTAAAACATAATCACATGAGGGTAACACATAATCACATGAGGGTAAAACATAATCATATGAGGGTAAAACATAATCACATGATGGTAAAACATAATCACATGAGGGTAATAAATAATTGCAAGAGGGGAAACATAATCACATGATGGTAACACATAGTCATATGAGTTTAACAAATAATTAAATGAGAGTAACATATATTCACATGATGGCAGCACATAATCACATGTGGACAACACATAATCACATGAGGACAAAACATAATCACAAGTACAGGTGTCATTCTTTTGTGCTCACTTAATTGTCACCCATGGCTGCCTGTGCTGAGATTTCCTTGTTCCTTATGAATAAGCTGGGGTCAAACTAGACTTGAATTTTAGGGAGAAGTGACTTCTCCTTTTGGACAGAACAGGGAGAAGTGAGAGCTGAATAGGTTGAAGTGGACACAAAGCAAGAAATGCAATGTGTGTGTGTGTGTGTGTGTTCTCTTATTTGAATTATGCCCACTATTCCCAGTATTCATATTTTCATTTAGCATTGGATTTAAGGTATACTTTTTTTTTTTCAAGTAGAAAATTTTCTGAGTTATTTTGGCCATATGACTTGAAAAGAGAATAACAGAAACTTCATCGTAACAAATTTTAACTGGGTAACCAGAATACATTATAAACACGGGATAAGTGGGACATCTCCTGGAGGGTCGCTGGCATGTGCTTTTCTGACTTGCCTCTTTATCTCTGCAGCTGCTATCATGCTCAATTCACACAGCTTGGAGTCTTTGTGCTGATAGGAACGCCAAGTGACTCGATCGATAGCTGTTTGCACCCATGAGTCAGGGTTTTTGTTGAACGCTTTAAATGCAGCTTTTAAATTGTCTTTGAAGCATTTCATCTGACCTCTGTGGAGTTGCTGTCCTTGCTGTAGCTTGCCATAGAAGAGTCTCTTATGGAGCCAGTGGTCTGGCATGCGAACAACATGTCCTGCCCAGCGTAGCTGGGACTGCATCAGGATGGTGTGAATGCTGGGGAGACCTGCTTTGGCTAAAACCTTGGTGTCTGGGACTTTGATCTGCCATTTGATGTTGAATATTTTCCTGAGGCTTATAGTGTGAAAGTGGTTCAGCTTCCTGGCATAGTATTAATACACCATCCATGTTTCACATGTGTAATGTGGGGAGAACAACTTCCCTGTAACCAATGGTGTCAAACAGGGTTGTGTTCTGGCACCAACACTGTTCAGTCTTTTTTTCTCCACCATACAGACTAATGCTTTCAGAGACAGAGATATTGGAGTCGGCATCAGGTACCGTACAGATGGAAAACTGTTCAAACAAAGGAGGCTACAATTGACAACCAGTTTCACAGAGTGTCACTACTGACGATGAGGTGAACCTATGCATTGCCTTTATAGTCAGTATATGAACTACACACTTCTTTCCTTCTGAATCAACACAGTCATGTGAGTGCATCTATTTTTAGTAGGACTGATTTTCATAATGTTACCGTTCCATTTATACAGCTTCATGTTAATAGTCATGGTTAATTTATTTGTCTGCATACTTGTAGTAATTTTAGGCATTGGTTTAGATAGAAAAAGCTGCACTTCTTTTTTCCATATTTTCACAAATAAGAGTAAAGTCATAAAACAACATTGACCTTACACTGCTTCTTGTGAATTCCATAACATAGCAGAATCTCATACATTTTTGACCTACATAATTTTAATGTTAAATCTCAAATAACATAATACCTAGGCTTTGCTTTCAAAGAATTGTATTTTTTCTGCATATTTCTGCACAGTGATGTATGAAACCAGACAATCTAATAAACTTTAAAGTGGTACTTCCACACACAGTGCTGTATTTCTCCATTACTGGTTCACTTAGTTTCAAACTAATTTTATAATGAAATAGTGTACAAGAGGTAGTTAAAATATCCAGATCACTGATTTTGTTCTTAAAACATAAATTGCTATTTACATGTACATACTATTGTCAAAGTTTTGAAATGCAAGTTTGCATGTTTTTATCAGAAAGGATAACATAAATAAATCAGGCAGTGATACTTGCTAACTTATTCAGAAAAGGGTTGATGGTCAATTAGCTATAAAATCATATGCCTCTGAATGTGTAAAAGTTTGTCAATGTAAGTGATATAAAATCTATGCCTTGTAAGTGATGGCTTGATGAAATATATTTTGAAACAACAAAACACTAGAACCAACCTAAGGCAAGGGTCCATGTCAAAAAGATATGGTTAGTCAATTTATCTAAAAAAATCAAAGGGCAAAGTTGTTTTTAGTTTCTTAACAGAAGAAGGCAAAGTTTACATATTTGAGGTGACTCTGTTTCCCACTTTGTTTCCCACTTCATCTCATAGCATTACCCATGATATGCATAAACCTGCATAATCCAAACACTTGCCATTGTGACCCATCATTGCATTTTATGCTATTTGGATGAGCCAATCAAGGTTTCTCTTCCAGATAAAATCACTTATCAGTTATCAAAACAGATAATTTCATTTTTGATGTATTGGAGACTGTTATATTGTTTTATTACATGGTGGCCAGTATTAATGGTGGAGGAAGAACCCTGAAAAACCCTGGGAAGAACCACCTACCCAATAGAAGCTAGTGGCAAGCTTTCTCACTTAGCCACATTAGATGAGTCTGGACTCGAACTCAGGCAGACAGATAATTTTATTGATATATTGGAGACTGTTATATTGTTTTATTACTGATAAATATGTGCTTATGTGTACTCATAAAAGAAGGAAATTTCAGCCCAATTAGCCAGGTCTGATCAAGGGCATATGTTAGAGTCTAAGTCATAGCTTTTGAAGAGGTCACAATATAACATATGTATTAAATGACATGGAACTTTTAATAATTATAAGATACTGCATTTGTATGGGAAAAACTTTTTATTATATGCCCATTTTCTTATTCTTCTCAAGGCTTAAATACATAAACAGAAATACACTGCAAGAAACAAAGTAACTAAATGTCTGTCATATTCCAAAATAAATACATAAGAATTGATGCATCATACCACAACAATATTATTAATGAGAACTCAGCACAAATAAATTTGAAGTTGGTCACACACTAGACATAAGTTTCTAAAGAAAATGGTGTTTGGTCTACTAAAAATTGAAATTTGGAGTAATATATTGTTAATGAATACACATCACAACAACTTTTATATTTGATCCAGAATGAATATGTTTTGGTATTTTTGTTAATTCAATGCAAATGTGATTATGGTCTGGATTTATCTACATGAAGCAATTTGCATCAGATTCCAGCAGCATCTGCCAATTTAACTATATTGAAAATTGTTGACATTGGCATGTGTGCTTCAGTTTTGTCATTGAATGATTCTGATCATAATGTGGGAAATTAAGAAGCCTTTTAATTACAATTATTGAAAAGATGCTGTGGAATTTAATGTTTATTTCATTTTGAGTGCAGTAAGGAGGATGTAACTGCACTTGAAATATAAAACTCAAAATTACAGTATAATTTCTAAATGTGTAATCAATTCATGACAGGGCACATATAATTTGGATTTGCAGAACTACAAGAGTATATTTCTGAGGAAATTCAGGATTTAAAATTGTAAGTATACATTTTGCCGTGTTTATTACCAGCTAAAGAAGACAGCTTGTGTCTTACTGTCGTGTTATTGTGAGGACCCTATATGGCATCTATAGCTTGCCTAAATCTGAAACATTGTATCAAAAAAGTTAATGCATAATGTGCCAAAGCATTTGCTGGTATGTGGCAGTCCATAATAATAACTTCTTTAGTTCATTCATAAAAAATTGTTTACATTAAAAATTAGTTCCTTTATTCATGTTCATTAATTATGAATTGCGCATGAGTTGTGCAATTTCAGTTAATACTGAACAATTCCGACAATGTAAAGTTAACAGAGAAAAAAAAATGAGCATATAAAAATTATAGATTACTGCATTTGTATGGGAAACTATGAACAAGTTGTTCTGAGTAATACTGCACAAAAGTTTCCAATACTCTGGAACTTTGCTCTGGAATAGTAATCCAATTGAGATTAGTACTCTATTTCCTTTTTCCAAACCCAGTATATACAGTGGCTTCAAAGATCATACATGAAAACAAATAACTTTTTTAGTAATGAAAAAAATGTATATCAGAGTGACCTCATTGGATTTTATAGGGGTAGTAGTAACAGAAATGCACCCATAATAAAGTTTCATGATTCAAACAAACAGTACCTAAGGAATCAACTAACAAAATTTGAACAAAGTCAGTGAAGCATGAAATATTGGTCAAATGACCTCTTTTGACCAGATGTATCAACTCACCAGGTTTCATGGTGTAGGTAGGATAATATATATTGCCAAACTTTCATGTAGTCATGAACTAAATGCAAAACTTAACCAAAGTCATTAAATAAGGAAATATAGGTCAGGATGAGTCTATTTTGTTACAAGGGTATAGCAGTAACCGAAATGCCTATCATCATCAATTTCATGATTCTAGCTTGAACAGTACCTGAAAAAAGAACATACAACATAAAATTTAAGCCAAGTCAGTGAAGCATACAATATGGTAGATATTGACCTATTAGTGAAATTAGAGTAGGTAGTGTTCATCAAGGTGCATCCCCAATTATCATACTGTATTAGTTTATACCGAATAGTATGTATGTAGCATGCCAGACACTGATGTAGTCATCAGCTACATATAGAAACATAATCTATTCCAGTAAAATGTGAAATACATGCCACAATGACATTTTTGTTTGGGATAGTTTACACTGAGAGGTTTAAAATCAATGCATTTAATTTAATGATTAAAGTGTGAACAGTTAAAATATCAAACTCAAGTAAAGTAAGTGAAATGTGAAATATGTGTCACAGTGTCCTACTCCTATGGTGAGGGTAAAATATTTACTAAAATGTTTTATATCATCAAGTTTCATGATTCCAGGTAAAACTGTATTGTATGGTAGATAAAACACAAACATGGTCATAAGCTATACTAAAAAAAACTTAATATAAGTCATAAAATGTGAAATATAGTTTACAGTAACCTACAATTTTTGTATGGCTGTGATACCAATAGGAATGCATACAGTCTGGAAGGAAC
Source organism: Potamilus streckersoni (assembly GCA_016746295.1). Lineage (NCBI taxonomy): Eukaryota > Metazoa > Mollusca > Bivalvia > Unionida > Unionidae > Potamilus > Potamilus streckersoni. Next base: position 113,211 of record JAEAOA010000094.1, on the reverse strand, counting down.
AGTGCACAATACTGAATCCAAGCAAGTGATAGGGATCAGTTACCATACTTTTGTGACGTAGGTATAGTGCTCATCAATATGTGAAGTGAAAAAGGGCATAACGGTGAAAGCTGTGTTCACTGAAAAAGGGTAAAACATTTCTGAATATAGTGAAAGTTGTGGTCATCAAGACATGAGCTAAAATAAGGGCATGACTTTTCTAAATATACAAAAAGTGATTGGTCACATGCACATATTCTTACAAATATGACCATAACTTTGTACTAAGTTTCACAGCAGTCCTTTAAAAACAGCACAACATGATGGCATAGGCTGCATCCAGCTACAAGTAAAATAAATCCAAATCACTCTCTACAAAAGTCATTAGAACACAGATATTTTCTTTTATGTGCATCTTTAAATGATAACCTCATTATTTACCAAGTTCCCTTGTAATCCACACAAAACTGAACTACAAGTAGCATTAACATTGCATTCAGTGGCAAGAAAAAAGGGAAATAACTCAGGTAAACATATCATGAGCATTTTAATTTGTTTATAGTGGCATCTTAACATGATCATGTTTACATGATCCATTATAATTGCAGGACAAGCTATTTTCATAATTGTATGTCTTACACTGCATACAACAAAAACATATTTGATATGGAAATGAGATGTACACAATGAATGCCTGTCTCTTCACACTTCAGTGTCTCGTACATTGGATATGAGAAAAGGATATACTTACACAAGGTATGTTGATGGGGGCAGTTTCCAGCCATTATAATTAGTTGTATTCATTTTGATAGGTGCAAATGCAAGGACACTTCAAGAGAAGAAAAAAAAAGATACTAAAATGAGAGACACAAAGCAAATGTTTCTGCATCAAAATATTATAAATTCCATAGGAACTGTTAAATATTGTACTGAAACCCATTGTTAAAATGACCATAAGAAAAGCATTGTGCTATGCCCCTGTTGTTAAGATTTCCATATGAACTGTGCCAGGATGTACTCATACACTCATTGTTAAGACTTCAATATGAACTGTCAGGATTTACTCATACACTCATTGTTAAGACTTCCATATGAACTGTGCCAGGATGTACTCATACACCCATTGTTAAGATTTCCATATGAACTGTGTCAGGATTTACTCATACACTCATTGTTAAGACTTCCATATGAACTGTGCCAGGATGTACTCATACACTCATTGTTAAGATTTCCATATGAACTGTGTCAGGATGTACTCATACACTCAATGTTAAGATTTCCATATGAACTGTGTCAGGATTTACTCATACGCTCAATGTTAAGACTTCCATATGAAGTTAAGACTTCCATATGAACTGTCAGGATTTACTCATACACTCATTGTTAAGATTTCTATATGAACTGTGCCAGGATGTACTCATACACTCATTGTTAAGACTTCCATATGAACTGCCAGGATTTACTCATACACTCATATGTCAATAGTTTGGTACTGGCAGTATTGAGGCCTGAATATGTCAATGTTTTAGTACTGGTATTAATGAGGCCAGGATATGTCAATGTTTTGGTACTGGCAGTATTGAGACCTGGATGTGTCAATGTTTTGATACTTGTTCTCTCAGGCTACATGTAATAGTACTGCCATCCACCATATATGACATCATTATAAATGTATCAGGTTTCCTGCAGACTTAACAAAAACAAATTCCATGACTTTTCCAAAACTTTTCTAGGGCCATTTCATAAAACCCAAGGATTGCGCTATCTTGCATTGTCAAGTAATTGAACTTACAAAATTACATCTTTTAATCTAAAAAAACAAAAAATTTAAGAAATATTTTTAATATGTACATTTTAAATTTACCTGGGCTAGCACACTTTGACCTTTTGTAGTAATTCATGTCATAATCCAATGTTCAATGTAATTTGAATTAAAAAAAAGGAAGGAAATAATCTTAGTAGTCTTTGTACGTGTTCCTATTTACAATATTAACAAAACACATTACTTTCCAGTTGCTTTATTTTATTTAGTGAACTACACTGGAAATCATGTGATACTTCCATTAGGGGAACCTACTCTTGTTTTATGAATTGAAAGATTTATTGATTGTAATTTTACCATTTTATTTAATCGGTTCTCGGTGCTCTATGAAATTTGAAGTAATCAATTTCTTTAACTCCATTGTCACAAATTCCATGACTTTTCCAAAACTTTGCAAGGTTTTGACTCATTCCAAAACTTTTCAAAGTCCTTGAAATTTATTTTTTAAATTCCAATTCTTTTCCAGGATTCCATTACCCACAGGAACCCTGATGTATAGTCTAGTACTCCTACCTTCTTTAATACATTCATAATGTGCTAAGAAAAGGCTTCATACCAGACTCTGATACATAGGTACATAATGGTAATACTGGCTTTGCATATTCATCCATATACAAACTAACAATGGGAGCTTTGCATGCATGAGAAGTGGTAAAAAATTTTTTGATTCCATGACTGCTTTACATTGCTTAACCTTAGAAGCTTTACAACTGCTAAAATGCATGCATTCCTTATAAAACGTATCCCTCCTTAAATAGCATTATTCACAGTAGCCATAATAGTGTGTCATGTTAAATGGTGAGGCCCCCTAATACAAGTATCATGTTATATGTGAGGCCACCATATACTATTGTCATGTTAAATGGTGAGTCACCTTAAACTATTGTCATGATATAGGTGAGGTTGCCTTATACTATTGTCATGATATAGATGAGGTTGCCTTATACTATTGTCATGTTAAATGTTGAGGCCATCTTATACTATTGTCATGGCATATGTGAGGTTGCCATATGCTATTGTCATGTTAAATGATGAGTCACCTTAAATTATTGTCATGATATAGTCACCTTAAACTATTGTCATGAGTCACCTTAAATTATTGTCATGATATAGTCACCTTAAACTATTGTCATGAGTCACCTTAAACTATTGTCATGATATAGTCACCTTAAACTATTGTCATGTGTCACCTTAAACTATTGTCATGATATAATCACCTTAAACTATTGTCATGAGTCACCTTAAACTATTGTCATGATATAGTCACCTTAAACTATTGTCATGAGTCACCTTAAACTATTGTCATGATATAGGTGAGGTGGCCTTATGCTATTGCCATGTTAGATGTTGAGGCTACCTTATACTATTGTCATGTTAAATGGTTAAATCACCATATACTATTGTACTTCTGTAGCTGAAGCCACCTTATATTTTTGTCATGATAAATGGTGAATCCACCTTATACTCTTGTTATGATATATGGTGAATCTACCTTATAATCTTGTCATGATAAATGGTAAATCCACCTTATAATCTTGTCATGATAAATGGTGAATTCACCTTATACTCTTGTCATGATAAATGGTGAATCTACCTTATACTCTTGTCATGATAAATGGTGGGGTCACCTTACATAGAATAGTGTAGTAGTCAAGATTTTATATGAATTTGAATGTATTAATGAAAAACAAACTTACAGCCATACGATAGATGTTTTGGAAATGTCAGGGATTTCTGTTAACTGGCTGGAATATAATATTCTGAAACAAATAAGACAGTTATCAACTGATATAATTAAAACCTAAATGCATTAAACATTTAACACTAGAATTCAATGCTTACTGCTTTTTAATGCACAAAATTGGATATTATTAGAAATGCTGAAAAGTGGGTCACATTGTTCTAGTTTTGGTATGCAACATACATTCATTTAAAGATAACCTACAGCAGTTATAGTGGAGATAGGTGGACAGGTGTTGAAATTAGAACCTGTATATAATCCTGAAGCAATCTGAACACTGAAAAGAACTCTGTATTAACTCAGGTAATGTTTTTAAAAAATATTTTCATCCTAACAAGCTCTTGCTTACACTCTTGGTTTGTATCCACACACAATAGATATCTTGAAAGAAACATTACAATCTGGGCAAGAAGTGAGGATGGATAGACAAACAAATTAACCTTTAATGTATGCAAAGATGTTGGAACAGGTTCATCCTATGTGATCTTAAAGGCAGGATATTATTAAAAACAAGGATCCCTTCAAAGATTGACATCCTATAATCTGAATTTTTTTTTCTTAAGGAATTCTGGATAAGACCATTTCTTCTTTTTAGCTGCTCATTGTTGAAATCATCTCTGATATTCTTAAGTGATACACGTTTCAAATTCCCTATTGTAGGAGTCAAATTGGATGCAAGATTGGCATCATTTTCATTTAGGAATAATTAGACATCATAAAAAGTCTTCCAGTGAAAGTCCCATGTTTATGTGACCATCCATACAGGGAGTAGCAATAACACAATTTAAAAATGGCCACTGCAGTGACCATCTTGGAAATTCAAGCAGAATCATTTTCATTTAAGACCAACTATATATCATAAGAAGTCTTCTGGGGAGAACCATCTGTTGTTATGACTAACTCTTCAGGAGGAAATAGTGGTAATATGACTTTCAAGATGGCCACTGTGATGGCCATGAGGGACATCAGCCTGGGACTAGTTTTATTTTTTTAGAACCAACTAGACATTATATGAAGTCTTACAATGAAGACCACATGTTGATATGACCATTCATTTAGGAGGAGTTACTGTAGCAACAACAATATCTTCAAGATTCCTACTGTAGTGTCTGTATTGAATGTCTGAATGGCACCCCTCCCATTTAGGACCAACTAGACCTTCAGAGAAGGAAGTGTGTGTAAAGTTTCATGGCAATCCTCCAGACAATTTAGAATGAGTAGCAATAACAAAATTAAAAAAATTTTCAAAGGAACCTAAACCTTTCAAAATTTTAATAGGGTAGAAGTTTCCATTAATAATATTAAAAAACAAAAAAAATCATAAGTTTGATGGATTGATGGTGAATGGAAAATAATAGTGCATAAAAAATTGCAGATAATGCTGCAATGTAGTAATCATTAACATGCACGCTTACTGCACATACCAAGCTTCATCAAGATCTTGTTGTTTGTCTTAGTCATCATCTATGAACATGCAAGCTTACTGCACATACCAAGCTTCATCAAGATCTTGTTGTTTGTTTTAGTCATCATCTTCACGTGTTTGCAATAGAATATAGCTTGAGAATGTGATAAAAGGCGAAAGAGAGACGATTATGATGCTTTTCCAGATAGGTCTAAAATCATACCACTTATACTCAATTATAAGTTGAGACAAACTGCAAACAAAAAGATCCTGATCTGCAGTAGCATAATTCACCTGCAGATCTGGATCTATACCATTTTTTCCATTGATTACTCCTAACAAACTGTAATGACCCAAATCTGTCAGCACATTACACAATGGCAGGTCAGTGTCTGTGCAGTTTGCAGTTGGATTCATCTAATAAGTGATTATATATAGTAAAAATTATCAAGTCTGAATACAATTTAGTCTTACTTGTTCAAGTTATAGTTTGAAGAAGCCTTTATAAGGGTAGATAGTTCAAGAAAAATGTCATGATGCTTGATCATGGGCCCAAGGTCACACAATGCTGATTATTAAACAGATCCTTAATCCTAGGCCCAAGGTCACACAATGCTGATCCTTAATCTTAAGCCCAAGGTCACACAATGCTGATTATTAAACAGATCCTTAATCTTAGGCCCAAGGTCACACAATGCTGATCCTTAATCTTGGGCCCAAGGTCACACAATGCTGATTATTAAACAGATCCTTAATCTTGGGCCCAAGGTCACACAATGCTGATCCTTAATCTTAGGCCCAAGGTCACACAATGCTGATTATTAAACTGATCCTTAATCTTGGGCCCAAGGTCACACAATGCTGATCCTTAATCATGGGCCCAAGGTCACACAATGCTGATTATTAAACTGATCTGAATGTACTTATATTTCAAGTTTTATCAAGCTCCATTCATACTACACAAGTTATGGTAAAAAAAAAAAGATCAAGTGCAAAAATTAAAACAGTGATCTTTGACCTTGACACTAAGTCATGAAGAGTCAATAGTCATCAAGTTCATTTGAGACACTAATGAAGTAATCCCACATACAAAGCATAAGCAAAATCCTTTCTTATTTGTTAGCTGTTTTGATGCAGGTGTGAACAGTGTGTGTGTGTGTGTGTGTGTTTGTGTTTGTGTGTGTGTGTGTGTGTGTGTGTAACAGCATGTCAACACTATACTAGCTACATAATGCACATTAAAAGTTATCACCCGAAAAAGTAGAGATAAAAATTTCAAACAATATTTAGGAAGATAAACTCTCTCAAATAAACAGTCATATAAAAGAGAATGGTAAATATGCTGAAATATTTATAATTGTATATAAACCAAACTTCAAAGCTAGAAATTTGAAAATAACTAAATAAAGGGTACTGACAGACAGATGCATGATGAAAGTTCCGGACTAAAGAAAACCAGATCATCTCATTGTCCGATAAGTAAAAGGAGCTCAAACTACTTACAGTTGTACAAGTTGTGTTGTGTTGATGAATGTGTCCTTTTCTATCACTTTCAGATTTGGGCTCGAGTTGGAAATACTAAAAGATTCAGAAATAAGTAATACTAAGGAGAAACATATTTTAGTTATATTCAGTTATGTTTCTTGATATTTAATGCTAATTCTGCATGTCTAGGATATTTATTGATATTTAATCATTTTAGTTTTCAAATCTTAAATTTTTTTAATGCATATATTGAATATAACATTTTATTGGTGTGGTCCCTCTCAGAATTTTCATCATCGGAGGGACCCTCTAGTTCCAAAAGTTTAAAGGTTTTTATATGTCATTGTCTTTTTAGGCATGTGTGCTATTAGTATTATTTTTAAAAAGCTTCATTTTGTATTTATTTTTTTAAATTTTGAGTTAGGGTTTCTACACCATTCATATTCTATTATGAAAAAGACTCCTTATCCCAGGCTGGATCCGGAGTTTACTTAAATTCTGTGATCCTTGCCAAGGATATATGTTACCCAGTGTTTGCTATATGCTTCTGCTATTTGTTATGTACACTGTTTTGTGTTTTTGTAGAGCTGGCTGCATGGATCAAATTTTCAAAAGTTGTTTCTTAATTTTATTAGGGATTTTTGATTCGGGAAACCGGTTGTGATATAAGATCGATACCGGTTTCCCAATCCTTGGAATCTCTTTGTATTTAGTGTGTGCTAGGAGAAGATAGTTAGATAGTAGAGAAGATTGTATGTGTATTAAAGACAATAGGTCTCCAATTTTTAGTGTCAAATTTATCTCCTTTTCCTTTGTATATTAATGTAATCGCTCCCTCCCTTAAAGTTTTTAGCATATACCCATGGAATAAAATATTATTAAACAACAGTTCTAGGAAATCTACTAGTTCCTCCATAAACACTTTATAAAAATCTGATGTTATACCATCCAAACATGGTGATTTCCCCTTTTTTAAGTTTTTATTAGCATTTTTTATTTCTTCAGCGGAAATAAATTTTTTACAATTTTCCTTATCTGTCAAAGGGATTTGGTTATATTTCGTTTGTTCTATATATTGTGCTATACTGTCTACATCTATATTTTGAGTTTTAAACATATTAGTATAGTAATTCTGAATCCCATTTAAAATATTTTTCTTATCTTTATAAATTTTATCTCCTACCTTTATTTCCTCAATTCTTTTTAGTTCCCCTTTTTTTAATTTCCAAACGTCTATACAATCCCATCCCTTTACTGTACAAATTTTCAAATTTCCCTGCCCTTATTTTGACACCATCCATTTTTTCCTTTTCTAATTCTTGCCACTGTTTAACTATTTCATTTTCTTACTCCTTTAAAGGTTTCTCCTTCATTTGTATTTCTGTATAAGACTTTAGTAGCTATTGCTTTTTAAGTGTTTTTGTTTTGCTATAATATTTAGTTAGCTGTCTAAAAATCTGTTTAAGCCTTTCCCAATCCTCCATAATATCTCCTAATTTATCTTCTTTGAATCTATTTATATGTATACAAATCGTGTCTAAATAATTTTTTCCAAAAGGTGGATATTATTCATTTTCCACAACCCTGTCCCCATTTCATTCTATTTAAGAAATCTAATTCCGGTACAACTGGCTTGTGGTCTGATATGCGGTCTTCGTGTATATTACAACTTTTTACAGACCTTATATAATTTTCTGAAATATAGAATGTGTCTAGCCTACTTCCTTTTGTTGTATCATACACATATGTGTATTTTCTAGACTCTTTATTTATCCACCTATATGTATCCACTATACTATTTGTTTTTATGAATAAGTTTGTCCATTGCACATTGATTTATCAGAATCTGAGAGTTTTTCACTTTTATCTAATTCGCTTTGTATCCAATTAATATAAAATATAGAAGGCTATTAAATATAAAGTGAAAGCACTGATAGAATATTTCATTGCATAAAAATAAAAATATGCTGTATATTTGAAACTTGCTGAATTTAAATTTATTTGATTGAATAGTAGAATTTTATGCATATCAAGGAAGTATTGAAAAGTAATTATTAAACTACAGAATAGGTGGCATGAAGATGGCCTGATAAAATTGTCATGTCACGACATTAAACTTTTAATTTGTTAAAAATTTAAATATATATTAAAATATGCTTGCACTTTGTCATGAAAAACTTATGATGCTGACACAAAACTACTTCATGTAGATAAATGAAACTTCACAAGCATATATGTATCATTGTGATCTGATATAGCAAGTTTCCCATATTTAATAACTTTTGAACATATCAAATGTATACTGGTTTGATCTTTAATGGAGGCATTCAAGTTTTACAAGCACAAATCTAATATAAGTGATATAAACAGCTATTTACAATGTACACTCTATAAAGTACCTCAGTATTACACATACCTGATATAACATAGTCCCTGATATAACAGATTCCCTGATATAACATAGTCCCAGATATAACAGAGTCCCTGATATAACATAGCCCCTGATATAACTTAGTTCCTGATATAACATGGTTTCTGATATAACAGAGTTCCTGATATAATAGTCCCTGATATAACATGGTTCCTGATATAACATGGTTCCTGATATAACCCTTTCCCTCATAGAGAGTATTGCTTTTTAGCCCTTCAATATGCATGTAGCAAAGTTACCCAGTGCAGTGCACTATGCACAGGACTGTTATGCAGTGAAGTGTATGTTACATTTAACAGCAATTTTAACCATTTTACGTTTTTGGTACAGATATATTATGTATTGAAAGATTTAAGAGTAAAATACGGTTGTTATAGCTGTATAATTATTTTTAACAAAATAATTTTGTATGTGCATTAAAATCTTGAGAGAACTCATTCACTGTCAACTCAGTGAAGCCGCGTGATCAACCATAGTGGCATTTTTCATACTAAAAATTTACAAGTTCTTTGTATGCGTCTACATCACTAAATCAATTGAATTTTATAATTTATAAAAACTAATGACTTCCTACATCACTCTCAAAGCCATTACCTAAGTTATTCTCACCAATGAATGTAGTATCTAACAGGTTTTTTTTCCTATAGGTGGCACTATGTAAACCCACTCAAAATGGCTGATGTTTACTGAGTTGCGAAAAGGCGCTTATATGGGCATCGGGTAAAGTGCCGAGAGGTGCCTGTATGGTACGTCGGTAGAGGGCCAAAAGGCACTTATATTAGGTAAAGGGATAACACAGTATTGGGATACATTTCAGTATATTGGTTATAGTCTGCTTTTACATGCATAGTAATCCATAATAAAGCAGCCTTATTCATCAGACATGATGAGATAACTGTACTGTGTATTTTGTTACTACTTACAATCTTGTCAGACTTTCTTTGAACATCTCTGGCTTCAAGGTTGTAACTGGGTTGAGAGTCAGTTCTCTGTAAATGAGATGCTCATATGATTGTTGCTTGCAAGTAATGGTAATACTGATGATGATGACTATGATAATGATGGCAGTGATGATAATAATGGCATCAATAATAATAATAATAATAATAATAATAATAATAATAATAATAATAATAATAAGTAGTAGTAGTAGTAGTAGTAGTTGCAGCAGCAGTAGTAGTAGTATAACAAACAACAGCATGAGTTTTAACAAAAGTAAAATATCTGCTGGCCTTTTAAGATAAGGCTGTCAATAAAATGTGATTAAAACCCAATAATAATTAAGGAAGTTACATAGAAACAAATGTGGGAGGATATGACAGTCAAAGGATATACCTCATCTAAACAATTCAGAAAGCTATCAATCAAATTCAGCCATAATCTCCTGAAAATCAAACATGATGCCAAATTGGTTGAAATTAAAAAATAATTAAGGGTTTTAATCAAGGTCTCAAGCAGGTTACCAAATTTGCTTGAAATACAATAACAATCCAGGAATTGTACTGTGTGGGAAAGGAAGTGGGTGGGTCTGATGATCAGTGGTTATAACTAAATTAAATGATGATACAAAGGCTTACAACTGAACTCATCAGTATTGAACTGCATACCATATTTGATTGAAATCATATAGTAATTAACTGAATGATGACAATCTAACTCAGCCTAGATCATTCTCAGATATGGTTGATATTTAATACTAAAGTTATTGTGAAGAAATGAAATTGGGTAGATGAAAAATCAAGGGTAATAACTATGATGAAGAAAGATACAGATATCCGACAACTGAATTTATTGAAGATCTTGATAATAACTTGAGGAATTGAAATCCAGTGAAAAATAAGAGTGTTTCTGTGCAGTTACTCAAGTGGATGGTCCAAAAATCAGGAACTATTACTAAACACACAGAGAACACTGATTAAATGAACTAAAACCAAGGTTTCAATATTTGAACTCTAATAAAAATCAGGGGTGTTATTATGCTGAAATGAAAGTGGTATGATGGAATGGAGGGAGGACGATGGAAGGATAGATAGATAGGCCTAATTTAATGTTCCATCCCTTTTATGTGAACAATAGGGGATGATGATGATGATGATGACGATGATGATGATGATGATGATGATGATGATGATGATAAAAATGCCATTAAAGTAGTACCAGAAAAAGAGGAATGATGATGATGATGAATCAGATGATGGTGATGATGATGATTATAATGATGGAGATAATAAAAATGCCATTAAAGTAGTACCATAGCGAAAAAGAGGAACAGTGGACACTTACTAAATGACTAACTACCTATGTTAAATGAAAACTGTGCTAGAATTGTCACTAAATGGAATACATTAAAAAATTTTTTTAAAATTCTACATGGAAAAGGAAAAAAATTTAGGAATAAAATGATCTGTGCCTCTAGATGGGTAAAAGTTTCAAATTCTTACATGGATACTAATGTCATACCTGCTCTTTTCTCATTCAACTCGACTCTCACATGGCTTGGTGAACTCTGCCATACCAGGGTCTGGTACAAGTATTTACTCTTACCAACGGAAAGTGCTTTATTTGAACTTTGTATAATTGAAGCAAGTAAGACATTTATCACTAACTCAAAACTTATCTAAATTAACATAATTTCTGTGATGACTGAAGTCAAAATTTTAATAATAAAGGATATCATTCAACATTATTTTTTAAACAGACAGTCAAGTGTAAGGGACATGTCTCAATCAACCAATGAAATTATGAATGTTACCATGAAACATCACACCATCATTATAATGATCATCTTAGCTTATCAGTCAACAATAATAATAATAATAATAATAATAATAATAATAATAATAATAATAATAATAATAATAATAATAATAATAATAATAATAATAATAATAATAATAATAATAATATTAATAATATTAATAATATCAATAATAACATTAAAACTTTATTGATAGAGGGTTTGGTCAAGGACTATTCTCCCTATAGGCCCTATTAAGAAGAGCATACCAATGTGCATTCTATGAAAGATAACACTAATTACAACTTAATTTGATATGTTTAGTATTAAAATACTAAATTTCATTATCTATTAGAAACACATACTTGTTCATAATATCTCTTGTTAAATACTCTGATATTTTCAAAAAAGTTTACATGCAGTGGAAGCTTTTGTAACAAAACTGTACCACAGTACTGGAAGCTTACCATATTTTAATTTCTTTATTTTTGATTTTTGGTGTTTTAGGGTTTTCATATGATGTTGAAAAAGACCTGGATAAATTGTGATTAAAATAACTTTTACAAAAAATTTTTAAAAGCATTATTCTGGCATCACAAGAAAGAAAAACTCAATTTTTCTTTAAACTCTAATTTGGTGGAGATCACATGGAACCAAAGATTAGGTCAGGTTGATGTTCAAATTAATTTAAATCTGAATCTGTTTTGTTTAATGTTCCTTATACAAGAAACTCTATCAACAAGTACAACAGGCAAATAAACACTAAGATTTTATCACATTAGACTAGAGGTATCTTGTGCCATGAGGAATTTAGTGAGATGTAAACCACTGTCTTTAAACAAACAACTACCTACCACTGCACATGCAAAACTAGTAAACTCAACCTCTGTGTGTCAAATTTCAACCAAAAAGAATTTTCACCATGGAGTCTATATTGAATGAGGTCAAGATTATATATGATACCAGATTTGGGTTGAGCAAAACATGTGCATTCTTCGTAACTATCTAACTTTCTGTATCCCTTTTAAGTTGAAATTTTTAGTCACAGTGCATGAAACTTCAGAATAATTTATTGAAAAATTAGTTGGGAAAAAAAATTGCCTGAAAAATTTATATTAAATGTAAATACAAATTCTTTGGTTGGATTTAATTTAAAAAAACAAAACTAAAAAGCATATTTTTTAACCTGACTAATTAATATAAATAGCAAAGTATATCTGACATTGGTGTTGTTTTAATATAAAATGCATGTTATTTAATCAGTTACAATATAAGGTCACTTCTAAGTGGAGTCCAACAGCAAACTGCACAAACCCAGATTTGCCATTGTATAATGTGCCAACAGATCTGGGTCTGTGCAGTTTGTTAGGAGTAATCAGAAGAACAAACAATATAAACACTGATTTGCAGGCTCACTATGCTATGGCAGATCTGGATCTTTGCTGTTTGATTCAACTTATAAGTGAGAATTTATGCCATCACCTATTCTCCTGCTCTTTATAATTACTTACACATCCGGGTCATTGCATTTCACCAAAATTTTCGTAAAAAGATCGCAATCGCATCCTCCACAGCTTTTTTCCACCCAAACGGGCCGTCCATAATCACCATTCTCCCAAAAGCTGAGCATTATAGACCCTGAAAAAATTACAGACACCTACTTAAATGTAATTACAGTGCCATATTTTGCAAATTATACAATTTATTAAAGACTGGATCATTGAAGAAATAGAAAGCAGGAATTGTATTGGTTGTTACTCATATTACAATATAGTCTTAAATACAGGACATCTTTTAAACCCTCAAGTATGGAAATTAAACTTTGTCATACAGAACTTGTTTGATCATATAAGGCTGAAATAAATTTCTACCATGATTCATTAAAACCAGATGTTAAGATTATCTCTTTAGATGAAGAACTAGTCCATCACTTCCAACAAATAAGTACATGGGCCCTACCAATAAATGAGTATACTAAAGCCTTCTGTAAACTTGTTAGATTGTCCATATTTAAATTCAAATGAAAAGAAAATATCACAGCAGTAGCAGTACAGAGGAAAAATAAACCATCTTTGAACTACACAAAATGAAAGATAGTGTTATTGAAAAAATGGATAAAGGCCTAATTTAATAATTAAAAACACCAATGATTATAAAAAAGAATAAAAGATGAGAATGATCTTAGTGAAAACACATCACATTAAAACTCTTCTCCACTAAATTCATGATAAAGGGGAACTTTATGCCAAGTTTTAATAACTTATCACTGACCGAGTCCACTACTACAATGCTAACTTCTTTCCAATTAAAAAGTTGTATTTCCTGAAGATTTCACCTACTGAAAAAAGTACCAGTTCTTTAGTAGGTGAACATGTAAAACCATTTGTCAAAGCCATTTCCTTGTATGTAAAAAAAATATGAAGAGTTTACTGATAAAATCCAAACTATTCCCAAATGTGTCTGATGAATTCATTTCTTCAAATTGCACAGGACACCCCTATAAAAGTACTAATATACCCAGACATCAAGGGATAATGGCAGTACCCAGAACCATGGCTACTCACAAACCATTATTGTGTCTTGAATCAAAGCAATCTTGTTCATTTCACTGCAATATAGTTATCTATGATGACTCCAATTACTACAAATTGGTGGCACAACCATGGAATCAAATTTTCCCATGTCATGCCAATATATTGATCAGCAATCTTGAACAGAAACTTTTAAATTCTGCACTCTATATAAAACATTCATTATTTAAAGTTTATAGAATATATTTTTTAATCTGGACTGGAATTAAAAAGGAATTAAACCGATTCCATATAACAGTTATTGCAAGACATTAATTTACAATGGATACTCTAAGGCAGACATTTTTTGATACAGCAGTATTACACACACAAAAATTTATTAGATCTATATTGTATACCAACAGATAAATATTGTTATTTACTCTATGATTCCTTTCAACCCCTTCCACAGCAAGAAGACTGGCCCATATAGTCAATTATTATATATTATATGTAAGTTTATATGTAACAAAGAATCAGATTTTCAGAATTGCATTTAACCATATTCAATTTTATGAGAACACAGCCAAACCATTTCAAATTCTGGTTAGGGCTTGAACTAAAACAAGATACAGATTCTGAAGCTAATTTAATATTGATAATTTAAACATGACACCATCCCTGGCATTCAACCAATCAAAGACTGATATATGACTTGAATAGGTGACTGACTCAGTTTTTATCCTTTTAGACCACTGTCTTTGATTTGAGAGTGAAGAAAATCCAGCTAATCTTGTTTTAAAACTAAATATTTATGAAATTTATTTTCAAATATTCATTTTGAGAAATTCTATAATGATGACATTTGACACTTGTAACTTGCAAGATGAAATAAGACCTGAGTAAACCAATGTTCTACCTTGCTGGAACCAGGTGTCAAGCCTGTGATAATTGGGATTAAAAAAAACAACACAAACGCCGATAATTCTGTGCAACTAGTTTCACATATAATATATGCTTCTTCAGGCACAAAATGTTTTGAAATAATCGGATGAAAACTGAGGATCTTTATAATTTTTAATATGAAAACGATTTCATATTAAAAATTATAAAGATCCTCAGTTTTCATCTAATATTTCTACACATTTTAATACCCATAATCACTGTCTACTCGATTTTTCTTTCATGCCAATAGATATTGTGCATGGAGACATGAACAGACTTATAAAAGAGACTTATTGGATTCATAAATTAGATACTTTGTATCCTAATGGCCTTAATACCAATGTATTATATAAAATTGTATAATTTTCTTTTCAATTGTGAAATTGTATATCTTTTATAACACTATAATTGTATGTATGACTGTTTGTCTCTTTTTTATTTTATTATTTTATTAAGCCTGTGATAAGGCATATATCTGAATTATCAATACTTAATCCTAGGGGCCCCGAGTGGGAGTGGTCGAGTGGTATAAAATGCTGTTCATTACGGATCACTGTCATCTCACCTCTGTCTGCGTGGGTTTGAGTCTAGGATTCGGCAAATGTGGATATGTGAGAAAGCTTGCCAGTAGCTTCTCGTGGGTCGGTGGTTCTTTCAGGTGATTTCCCGGTTTCTTCCTCCACCATTAATACTGGCCACCATGAATAGCCTATCGTGTGCTGAAAAATGGTGTTTAGCCCAAAAACAACAACTTAATCCTATTTAAAATGATTACAGTACCAGCTATTGTCACATTTGACCAAAACAGTAAGTAAACCAGTCCCATTGTGAGCTTTACTTTGCAGGACATTTTCTCCAGTTTGCAAACCAGTCTCTTTTGTCAGTCATATTTTGCCAGACACTTTCCAAAAATCCTCCAATTTTTGTACACAGAAGTGGATTAAAATTAAGCAAATTTATAAAGAGAGTTGGCTTTTCATGCAATTTTTGTGAATACATTAAATAAAATTCAGCTTTTGCATGGAAATAAATACATCCAAAATTTTTAAAGTACTTATACAAACTTCAAAACACATTCCAATTAAGAACTCATTGTACTACATGTAACTTTATTTATTTACTTACCTGTTGCTTTTATAGCTAACAATGTATAGGTAAAGCCAAAAGTGTATTTTAAATGAGATTAAAAGAACACTTCATGGATTAAAGTGAGATTAAAAGAACACTTCATGGATATCCGAAAAATGGATACCCCAGTGTAACAGGATGAAACAAGGTGGGGTTAGACTTAACAAAAAGGTTTAATGTGATTATTTTAATGAAATATTTATTTATAATGCAAATTAATGATAAATGAATCTGAAATCCAAGTTATGAGAACAAAATCAAACAACAGATAAAGCAAAATGGTATTGCTGCTGAAAGGATATGAACAAAAACATGGAATTTTTATATATTTTTAAAGAGCAATCATGACTGTGATATCAAAGGATATGGCAATGTTGGAGGCCCTGGTCTGGTTGAAAGAAGATCATAGGTTTAATTCATATTTAAAGACTGCAATCTAACTAAAATAATGATATCTCTCCTTTTGTAACCATCATTCAATTTTCCTCAGATTATATACTTTATTCTAAAGTTGATTAAATGGTTTCTAAAACTGATGATGTTTATTTTCGATTCATCTATTTTCCCCCATAATATTCAAGCTTGTATAAATTAAAATGAAATTAATACAATTGTATCCTAAATTACTGTTCTATAAATAGTATGTGCTTTTAATGAGATTTTAATAATGATTATTTGAAAAAGATAAGTTTCTTCTCAAACATTTTCAGAAGTGCTGACTATATGTTTTTAAAAAATACTAAGAAATTTTTCGATGAGTATAAATTGCCTAAGAAATGATCAAGAAATGAATTCCAATCGGAAAATAACAGACATATGTAGAAATGATGTTCTTAATGTATTCAATGTGGTGAAAATATGAGTATTGTTTATAGAACTTTCCAATAAATTTCTATTATTGACCATAGTAATGCTCTTAAATATGATAATAATTTTTACATACATGAACTTGACCTATTTTTCACAGTTGGTCACTTCTAATTAATTGCTAATAGTTGAGTTTTTTGCCAAAATACTAGGCAAAATTTGATAATAATACATTATTAAAAAAGAGAAGGCTAGAAAATAGAAAAGCTGATTTAATTCAAAATATTGATACCAGTAAGCTAAATAAAGAGATATTGCAGAAGACTTAGGCCATCACATAACAACATTTGGTCCATAAATCAGAATGATATCAACAGTCTGTATTCATCTATCTCATCATTATTATTGACACTACTTCAAATTTTTTGCAATAGCAATAGCAATTGTAATAACAATAGCAATTGTAATAACAATAGCAATTATAATAGCAATAGCAATTGTAATAACAATAGCAATTGTAATAGCAATAGCAATCCAGTTTGTAATTAAAAAAAGCATGGTATGGAACTAAATACTACAATGTCGCTAGAAAATATCACAATGCAAGAAATACACAATGCAATTACCAAGCACAAAGACAGATTTTATCCAATTTGATTTGAGTTTATATGGATCAGAGAGTATTTCATGAGTTCTGCATACAATTACTTGTGGCATCATTCTCTGATAATTGTCAAATGGGGGGGGAGGATGGGAGGTTAGGATACTGGATACATTTCTGTATTTTATTAGTTACAATTGTCATTGAAGCTACAAGACAAGGTAAAACCATGGTGCATATTTTCAAGTGCAAATCTGAGTCCTACAGAAAATAATTATATACAAAAGTTAAATACATATTCTTTCTTTGGCAAAATTACATCTAGGAATATATTAAAGAAAGCTATTAATGAGTACATGTTCTATTCGCAAATTTATGTAGTTAATAAATTTGCTCCAACATTTATCCCTCTAAAGTAAGTAAAGCTACATAGAATATCCATATAACACAGAATGTGCAAAATTTCTATTTTGTTCCTTTTAGAAATGGCCAAATCTGATACATTTTCAACAATTTTTTGCATAATGTATCATAATTTATGCGGCTTCAAATGCAGAAATATAATATTATTTTAGTATCATTTTGCATGTTGAATAAATTAATGATAATTGTTATTATTTAAATTCTGTATACTTTCTGTAATAATAAGGAACATAAGGCTAATTTTAGTACATTTGTGTGCACCATATTTATTTGCATATATAATATTTTTCCTATAGTTCAATATGTCAATTCTGACAACACTGACTGTGAGTCTTGGGAAGATTGCACACAGGATTGCACCACCAGACAGAGTGCTATCCATAGTGACGATACAGACTATGAACAGATTAGAATAGCATAGGCAGTGCAGAAACAGGAACAAGAGTAAAATCTAAAAACTGCAGCATGTCCTCTGTTGATCAGGCAGACCCAAGTGGCATCTCCTGTTAAGTGTGCCACAACAGTTTGAACCACATATCGGCCTAATCAGCCATTCATGTATTCACAGAAACCAAACCAGTTAGTCATGGTCATCATTGATCTCAATGCACGAACAGCAACAAAGTCTAACAACATTGTCAAAAAGAAGGGAATAGATTTTAATGTCTCTTAGGAAATACTTTTGCCAAACTTTGGAAAAATTTGTAGTGGGTGGGGACTTGTTATCAAACATGGGTTTATTATTGAAAAAAATTAAAACACATGCCACATTATAAACAGTATAAACCCAGATATGCAGTAACATTGTTTTCAATCAGACCAGTGTTTTAGTTGTTTGTTCTATGAATAATTTCAAAGAAAACAGGTCCCAGTTTCATTATATTTCTTCTTAAATTAGGACTTTACATTACCGTATCATGCTTATGATACAATATTTAATACAAGATCATTGTTTTGGGCATAAGTAAAGCATAAACTGTGGAAAAGATGCAATATCACTTGTTAGTTTTAAAATGAACATGTGGAAACCTTTATATTTTAAAAACAGAGTTAATGAATCCATCTACCAGATTAATATTAGGAGAATTAAAAACATTAGGACTGTATTGTAATGCATGATGCATGCTTAATGTACTGTTATTAATTTGGAAGACATTTATATCAGTTTTACAAGATCAGTTTCGAGAGATTATGTGAAATTGGTCCAGTATAAAATGCTGGTGGAGAATTTTACAACATTGGTAGATTTGAGTTTACACTACAGCAATGTCATTCTCACTGAAAAATAAATAGAAAATTGTCTGTACTTACAATAACCTGGATTCCATTCTGGGTAACGTTCTGTATAGTAATCTATTTGCCAACCACCAACTCTCACTGACAACATGGACAGCAAGAGAAAATGGATTCTTGCCAATATCATTGTCAGCTTAGGTCTCTATTAGTTTAAAGAACCCAACATTAGAATCTCTGTTAAAAAAAACAAATTATATATATATATATATATATATATATATATATATATATATATATATATTTACATATATTTACACACACACACTCACATTTTCCAGTGCAAAAAAAGCATTTCTCAAACTTGTATTTGATACACTAAAACATCCAGAAATCCTGTCTCTAAATTCTAAGAAAACATAATCCGACTTTAATTATTATCTTTATATTACCTGTAAAACTCTTAGTTTTGGATAATGTCCTTCTAATTTGTGTCCAATAATAGATAAACTGACATCTGTAAAGTCTACTTAGGCAGAAAATTAAAATTCAACTAAATAAATGTTGCTTAGAACAACATATATCATACTGATTTTTAAAAATCTGTTTTATCTCACCAATCATTTCTGTTACAGTACTGTCTTGAGGCCGATTGATATGCATCAAATATGCTGTAATAACTACAGAACACCTGACTTTGGTAAATACCATATATTACATATATATATGACATCCAACTGAAGAAAATCTCAGATCTTCCATTTCACAAACTCAGTTACTATATTTATCTGCATTTAAGGGACACCTAACTGGAAAATAACAAGATCCACCATTGGGCAATGCACCAGTAGCATTTTTGACTCCTGGAATCACAGTTTGCAAATTGATGGATTCATAATCCATGAATTTGATACCTGTACAGGTCAGCCTGGGTCAGATGCATGAGAGTGTCCTTTGAACAGGCACTAAGCTTCCTCAACATGATACAGCCAATAATGTGTGAATTTGTCATTACAAATGAACAAATGAACTCACTAATTATGAGATCACAAAATCAGGGTACACCCTGTTCTGCCAACACATGATGCTGAAGTAGTTCTTCATCATTCATGTAAAATATATTAGTCTCATAATAAAGCCAGAGGGCCAGTTTAAGTGGAGTAGGTTTTTCAGTAAGTATGGGCTTATCACTGAATAAATATGGCATCCAAGTAACACAAAGATCTGCCAATTAAAATATAAAATTTCACTAAAAGTTTACTTATTTATTTACTCATAAATTATTAAATGTAGTCTTTACTGGTCAGAAACTAAGATGGAATTTCTTCTTTACTAGAGTTGACTTATTTTGCATATACGTCATCAATCAGCAATATGAAATTTCAAAGTAGATGATGTGAATTTAAGGAGTGAGCATATCAAATAGCTCATGCAAAATTAATTTAATGTATTCATCAATTTTCTTGTAATTATTTGCTGACAGTTTTAAAACAAAATATAATTATTTCAGAAGCTGATCTGTTTGAATTATTTCTACTGCAACTGATACAAATCAAAGGTAGAATTTGATCCAAATTAGAGGATAACTCTTCTGTCGTATGGTTCAAGATTTGCTACTGTATATTGGTGGTTATATTAATGTTATTCCTTTATAACAACATTTAAAATGCTATAATAACAAATATATCATCCACATCATATCCATCCATACTTACCTATAAATAGACTCAAACTGCAAACAATGAAGATCCTACTCTGCCATAGCATAGTGTACCTGCCGGTCAAGGTCTATGTTGTTAGTCTTTCTGATTACTCTTATAAAACTGTACAAACCCAGATCTGCTGGCAACTTATGCAACAGCAGATCTGGGTCTGTGCAGTTGGGCTCAACTTAGAACCCAAGTAACTATGGTACTATTCTTATCCATATTCTAATTCTATTTCAAATTTTGTTGAAAATTAGCAAGAAAAATGTAATTGTCTATGGACTAACTCAACAAAACTATGAAAGATACCTTAGTAAGATAAGTTTGTGGTCTAGATTTTTTACATAGCTTTAACAATTTTCCAGCCATATGTCTGCAGTGTCAGTTTATAGCAATGTCTAGCACTGTGCTGTCATTGTGCCACAGACACATAGCATAATGTCCAACCCAGTCACATTATATTGAAATCAGGTCAACGAGTCCTCCCACTAACTTCTTAATGCTGAGTGCCAAGTGAGGCAGCTGCTAGTACAATTTTTATAAGTCTTTATTATGATTTGGCTGGAGTTCAACTCCATGACCTCCCACATCTGTTAGGTGGACACTCTAACCACTTACCCTACTAGAGCAGTTAAATATAATCATGCAGGCCAAAATGATGGAAGATAAATATATTACAATTCTGTAATAGGTATATCAAATACATGATTAAGGTAAATAAGACACCCAAGTGAGCAATGAATTGCTAACATCTGTCAAGGAATGAAATGCAAGAGAAATTGGTAACAAAATCTTAAAAGTTTTCTGCACAAATTTAATCCAACTGCTGTTGATTGCATATTTCCTGAAAAACAATTGCTTCAAAGCTACCCCCATTTTATAGACCTTTTTCCATATCTGATTTTATTTATCAAGATTGAGAGGCCTTTATGCTAAGAATTTTCTCTCAGAGTTGGTCTAATTCTAAGGCATTTTTTTTTCAATAAAGTGGTATAAATGTTTTTCTATTTTTAGTAATAACAGCTATTTTTGATATCTATGAATGTGAAAGACCTTGAAGTTAGAATGTTTTCATTAAAATTTGATAAACTTCTCTTGAAAGTTATCTTTAGATGCAGTTATTAAAAGTTGTTGTAATTTTAGTAGCATGCATAAATGTTTTATTGCAGGTTGACTCCCATTGGTACAAATTTAAAAACACTTCATCCCATTGGTACGAATTTGAAAACACTTCACCCCATTGGTACAAATTTAAAAACATTTCATCTCATGATGTTTTCTGGCAAATTTGGCCAAATTCTGTACAAAGGATTTAGACAAGTCGTTCAAAATATTTTCCCTTCTTTGCAATCATAGTCACTCTATATTTAATGGAACATCAGTATAATTTATATAAATTAGAAAAAACATTCATGCCAGAAGTCAAATATGATCAAATTTGCTAAGTGGTTTCCACAAGAAATTATTTAAAGGCTTTTCAAGTTTTAGCACTGACTGCCATATTTGATGAAAATCAGCAATATCTGAACACAGCCAGATGTTCATGCTGGGATATTTCTATCAAATTTGGTCCAATTCTGTTGAAATGTTCTGAGAAGTTGTTTTAGGCTTTCTATATTTAGTAACAATTGACATATTTGATCAACAATTGGCAACATATCTGCAAATATAAAAGCCATCTTTGATGGCATAATGCCAGATGGTTTTAGTAAAATTTTATGATATTCATTCTTTTTGTGAAGTTGTTTAAAGTTTTTACTTCTTTTAGCAACTGTGGGAATATTTAATAATGAATGAATATCATTTACAAAATATTTTATAGACCTCTGTACCAGCATATTTTCCATCAAATTTGGTCAAATTATATCGAACAGTTTTTGACAAAAGGTATTTCTTAGGAATGGTGGCCATACTTGACAGTGGATCGGCATAGTTTTAATAAATTTGTAAGAGATTCATGTCAGAATTCTTTCTTTTAAAACTGGTTCAAAATCATGTTGTTTCAATGATGGAGGATGATGACATCTGATAAAGTCTTTACACAAATGCATAGTACATGATATAAACACAAACTCAGACAAGACCTTGGCTGAAGCCAATCATTTATGTCTGTTTATCAAAACCAGCTATCTGAACAACTCATATGAAAGACTAGAATGATTTATGTTCTAGAAAAACAAAACTCTTATGAAAGCCAAGAAACATATTTACATTCTAAATAAACTCATGAAAATATCAGTTCCTGTGAATAATAATCATTATCATAATAAAACACAATGATACAAAATGAAATAAAAAGAATTCAAATTTTACACACAAGTAATCAAAATACAGGGTTGTAACAATGAGTAAAGTTCACAAAGTGGAACAAACTATTTCATTAGGTAAATCAAAGAGACGTTGGATGCATGCTGGGAAAAAACATCATTACACGTCAGTGCCTTCAATAAGAACATTTAAGCAATCAGATTTAAAGATTATTGGCTGTTTGTGAACAAATGCAACATTTCTTCAAAGTCGGATTTTACTTCATACACAAGCATGCAAAGTATAATTATTTCAGTCCTTTTCAGAAAGCAATAAATTATCAAACAAGAAAAGCCAACAAAATAAATTTTAGAGCTCCTGGTTGAAGTAGTTTTACTTTGTGAAGCAGAGCAGCAGTGAAGAATATTTCAACGTAAGTCACATTGCAGTGTATGACATCCATCGTGTTAAAATACTAACTATTAATAGACACATCTTTTTCAGGAACTGAAACTTATTGATAACCAATAATAAGCACATACTCATGTTTGCACACTAGACTGTTAGGTGTTACACCCATACTGGACAGAAGCAGTTATTACTTCTGTATTCACTGTATTAAAGCCCCCATTAAATTTGAAAATATTATGTTCCCCTTCTCCCCAACCCTTCCCCTAATGAAATTGTCAGATGTGATGCTTAACATGTGGTCATACAGCATGTACATTTCTGACAGTGCTAACATTATGGTCATCAGGAACAGCTCATTTCAGACCAGGATTTGCTCAGATATTCCAGCAGGGAAGTACAGTCCAATCTCTGGTGAAAGTAAAGATGACCACTAATGACATTAATTACTTTCAAACCAACTACTGAACTAATGACAGGAGCAAGACTAAATCTATTTAAGCCTATATTTTACCATCCAGTGGATTTTAAAGACAGAACATTGGTGCATGTGTTTATTTAATGCATGTGTGGTTGTGATTTTGTAAATGCTTGAACATTGTGTATTTTGATATTTGACAATGCTATATCTGCCAAATTTTTTCTTGCAAGTATTTTAAATGCTTTGGAAAAAAAACAGAAGATAATTTATTTTATTCAGATTTGAATTTCATTAAGGCTTATATGATAAGATAGTTTCTGAATTAGCCAACATTATTTTGCTTGGTCACATTCACTGACATCCCCTTGGGACTTCAAAATATAATTTTTTAGTCTCATTCCCCCCACCCCCAACATCTGGTAATATGCTAGGTATGACCATATCATTTCTGTGATTTCTTCTATATAATGGATGCCACTCTCCCTTGATGCCAAAAATTAGGCTTATCATATATCATTGGTAAATTGTTATCATTAATTATTCCACAAATAAAACATTCATTATGAATAAGAGACTACTAATTTCAGTGTAGAAATATGCACAGCTACATGAAGGCTCAAGCCTAGAACCCCTCATATTTTTATCTGGATCCTATATCAAATGCATGTCACTAGCTTGTTCTTGCAGCATATAAATGAAAATGAGATATCCATCTGGTGTCTTACAGTCTATACAGTATCTCTCTTATGTAAAATTTTAATTATCACAAGAACCATATGCTGTTCATAATACTTTTGTCAATTTTGTAAAACTCTAATTATCACAAGTACCATATGTGGTACATAATACATTTGTCTCTTATTCAAAACCCTAATTATCACAAGCACCATATATGATACATAATGCATTTGTCCATTAAGCAAAACTAATAGTACCGCTCTGGTGGCCTAGTGGTTAGAGCATCCACCTCAGATGCAGGAGGTTGCGAGTTTGAATTCCAGCCACGGGAAACCAGAGACTTATAAAAATGGTACTAGCAACTGTCTCCCTTGGTGCTCAACATTAAGAAGTTAAGTGTTAGGACGGGTCGACCTGGTGTCAGGATAATGTGACTGGGTGGGACATCATGCTAGATGTCTGTGACATGTTGCCTTAGTGCTAGACATCACTATAAACTGCCACACTGCAGACACTATAGTGATATGACTAAAATTTTTTTAAAGATACATTAAAAATCTAATTAACACACACTCTCGCACACACCTTACAATCTAGGGTCAAGGTAGGTTTACCACAGTGCTTTCAATGTGTGCTTTTCATTTAATATTTGATAAACATTTACATCAGATTATCTAAAAAAATACAAAAATAAAAGCAGCCAGTAGCGATCGGAATGAAAATTGTTTAAAGCCACATTAAAAATCCCAAAACACACACAAACATTCATGCATGCATGCATGCACACACACATGCACCATATGTGGTACATGATGAGATTGTTTCTTATGTAAAACTCTAATTGTCACAAGCACCAAATATGGTACATAATAGAAAAATGTGCACCTGTCTTTGATGTAATAACCTTTACGTAAATGTGGCAAACACACATCTGGAATCCAATTTATGTCTTGCAAAAATTTTATTACAATACCCATTGCAGTTATATATCAAACCTAGAAGGGCTCAAGAACTTAGCTTTTATGTAACTCATAAATTAATGAGAAAATGTTATATCTTCCATTTATGTAAATGACAAAACAAATAAATCAATGACAAGTTAACTAAAATGGAGTTGTGATATCAAGTTCCACTTGTATGAGACATAAATAATGAAACAATGCCTTTAGATAAATATGGTGTTTGTGAAACGTGAATACCCTTACTATGTATACAGACTGCAAACAAATCAACTAGATCTGCCATCACATAATGCACAAGAGTTCAAGATCAATGTTGTTGTTCTAATAGCTACTCCAAACTGCACAGATCCAGATCTGCCAGCATATTATGTGACAGCAGGCAGGTCTGGGTCTGTGTAATTGGACTCATCCTATAAATAGATGATCTCAAATGGGTAATAATTTAATATAGATTTTATGGAACGCGTTGAATAACTTCCAGCTCTTACTCATCAAGGCTTGCAAAAGCTAGACATTATTCAACAAGTTTCATATATTTAATATTAAATCATTACCCATTTGAGATTCTTTTTATCACATTGTTTTTATTGAATCAGTGGAAATTATTTAGATAGAAAGAAGAATTTTGTTCATTCCAACAGACATTGCACCTTTCATTTGTTGACCGTAAAAAATAGACCAAAACAATGTTGAACTAGTATCAACATTTAAAAGAAGATTATACTTTTTTGCAAAATATAAATCAAAGAACAAGTGTCATTCCAAATAAACAGAACATTCATTTTACATAGACAAAATGTCCAATATCACATTGTTTTCATGCACTACCCATACTGTTGACAATCCATATTTACATAACCTAAATTGTCCCTTTCACAACTAAATATTACATTGATATTGCGATATTATAGTGAAAGAAGAGTTACTAAATGCAGCAATTCCAATATTGACTGTAATGTATTTGAGACCAGATATTTGAAGTGGTTGAACTGGAACAGTAGAAATGCATGTTAGTTAAACATGGATCAATAGATGTTTGGTAATCATTTATTCATTCCTGTTTTATGTCTAAGGAATTATTTTATAGCTGTTTTGATATATAATTTTATGATAACTATTGTTTTAAATTATTCAATGAAATTAAAGTGCTCATTATTGAGAACTCATTCACAAGCATTCTGGATTGTGTCATTTTGGTAACAAAGGACATTCAAGACTACTAAAATAATTTGGAACATTCTATGCTTTTGGACTCAAGATAGGACATATAGGATTATTTAGCATTTAATTCCCAATACTGCCAGTGTGTCTTACATTTTCACTTTTTAACTTAGAGAAAGAAATTTGTCAATTTTACTAAACTTATTAGATTCACTTATTCTGTTACCTAGTTTAAGACAATTAGGATCACTTACAGAACAGCTAATACAACTTTATTTATAATCCTAGATTAAGTTAAAATGTGTATTTACACTGCATTAAGAGAACTGAGAAAGTGACCCTGAAAGGTTCTGCAGCTCAGCAGCGGAAACAAAAAAAAATTAAGTGAGTAAAACATTTTTACCAAAGATGGTTTTCAACTGAAACAAAAATTTACATGAGCCAATAAGTATTTTTGTGACAAAAAGTTAGTAAAACAAGTTGTCACATTTTTTAATGCTGACATTGCTTGTATCTGTCTTGATATGAGAAGAACACATGATGATAAATTGCATGGTAGTGGTCTTCAACTAGATGATTTGTAACTGGTATCCTATCTCAAATCAATGGATGGGAAAATATTATTCCTTATGAAATGCAAAATTATTAACAATTTATATTAATATAAATATGAAGAAGTAAACAAAATAGCTTTAACCTGTGGTTAATGGAGTGTGCAGGAGTGGAGACTTGTCACAGACAACAATGGAAAATCTTTTTTTACTCTCATGACACAATTTCTCTGTAGTGACTGTTGGAAAACATTGCACTAAATATGATATAAAAAAATAAATACAAGCATGTTTGATTACATCAGTGTCATCTGTTCAACTTTGCCTACAACATGACCAAACACACTAAGAGGTTACTCAAAGATGAAAAGCTAACCATCAGATCCAGAAATGAAATCAATTGTTATTGTTAACGGTTAATATGTACCATGGTACCAATATGTTGCTTATTTGTGTTGATGTCACTGTAGGGTAATGTATTTGCCTTAAGAACATAGCAAATTTGCTCTTTACTGGATAATTGCTTAGTGTTATAGAACTTTGACATCTTTCACATGGCTGTAAAAGTTTTATGGTGATGGGTGGATGACTTGAAAGATGTCATATGGTTGGAAGTACAATTTTCCAATGAATGAACAACATACAAAAAAAATGTGAATTCCCGATGACAATAACAGCTAGACAACCAGACTCAGTGTGTACTTAGGGAGATTTTTGTAATATTTGTGTGAGTACAACATTATTACCCTAATATTTGTGTTAGTACAACATTAATACATTAATATTTGTGTGAGTACAACATTATTACCCTAATATTTGTGTTAGTACAACATTAATACCCTAATATTTGTGTGAGTACAAAAATTAATACCCTCATATTTGTGTGAGTACAACATTAATACCCTAATATTTGTGTTAGTACAACATTAATACCCTAATATTTGTGTGAGTACAAAAATTAATACCCTCATATTTGAGTGAGTACAACATTAATACCCTAATATTTGTGTTAGTACAACATTAATACCCTAATATTTGTGAATACAACATTAATACCCTAATATTTGTGTGAGTACAACATTATTACCCTAATATTTGTGTTAGTACAACATTAATACCCTAATATTTGTGAATACAACATTAATGCCCTAATATTTGAGTACAACATTAATATCCTAATATTTGTGAATACAACATTAATACCCTAATATTTGTGTGAGTACAACATTATTACCCTAATATTTGTGTTAGTACAACATTAATACCCTAATATTTGTGAATACAACATTAATGCCCTAATATTTGAGTACAACATTAATACCCTAATATTTGTGTGAGTACAACATTAATATTCTAATATTTGTGTGAGTACAACATTATTACCCTAATATTTGTGTTAGTACAACATTAATACCCTAATATTTGTGAATACAACATTAATGCCCTAATATTTGAGTACAACATTAATACCCTAATATTTGTGTGAGTACAACATTAATACTCTAATATTTGTGTGAGTACAACATTAATACTCTAATATTTGTGAATACAACATTAATGCCCTAATATTTGAGTACAACATTAATACCCTAATATTTGTGTGAGTACAACATTAATACTCTAATATTTGTGAATACAACATTAATGCCCTAATATTTGTGTGAGTACAACATTAATACCCTAATATTTGTGAATACAACATTAATGCCCTAATATTTGTGTGAGTACAACATTAATACCCTAATATTTGTGTGAGTGCAACATTAATATTCTAATATTTGTGTGAGTGCAACATTAATACCCTAATATTTGTGAATACAACATTAATGCCCTAATATTTGTGTGAGTACAACATTAATACTCTAATATTTGTGTGAGTACAACATTAATACCCTAATATTTGTGTGAGTACAACATTAATACTCTAATATTTGTGTGAGTACAACATTAAAGTAGTAGAAGAAAGTAAGAATTCGAGCTCAACAACCCCTCTCCCCACCCCTCCAGACCTCCAAACAAATACAAAATACCTAGGTAACTTAATAGAACACCTGTTGCAATCAATAATTGCGCTAAGAATCCGAGCTCAACAACCCCTCTCCCCACCCCTCTAGACCTCCAAACAAATACAATAGAACACCTGTTGCAAAATATCTAGGTAACAGGTAAAATTTAATTACGTGATCTTCCAGAATAAGCAAAATGATATGTCAGACTCAATTTTCCAAATCATTACGATTTAGCAGAACGTGGCGATTGTGGACTAAATTACGCATTAGAATTCCAATAAGGTAAGTGGTATTATATAAAATTTTATGTTATATCATACTTCTTTTGATAATCTTTCTCATATTTGCTGATCCTCATGGGTAGAATATCTGTTAACATGTTGTCAATAATACGAAATTCACGTATTAAATCGTCCATACTATATTTTACTCCTCGTAGGTAAGATCTTATTTGATCAAGTAGTTTTTTTGTAAGTTATAATTGATGTTAAGCAGCCGTGCTTTTTTATCAAAATTTTAGGTTCAACTTTTTTACAAGCTGCTGTAAGAGAAACACCAACACCGGATATGATTAACAAAAACGGGTTTAATGATATACCACTTGAAATTATGCCAGAACTAGTCATTAACAAGGGTAGATATGATATTACTCGAAGTATTTTGTTATAATATTTGTAACATTTTTTTACGCACCAAAGTGTTTTATGATAATATTTGTAGTATTGTATTAGTGCGTCAACATCCTGTCCTGGAATATCTTTTGAAATATGATTGAAATCAACTATACTTTTTTTCATTATAATATTTGTTCACATAATCTCAGGCTTGATTAAGTAACTAGTTGAGGTGTTTCAGCCACAAATTCCAGACAATACCAATATGACGCAGCAGTTAATTTTTTGTCATCTGCTATTAGCATAAAAGTTTCTTCAACATCTTTGTTTAACACAATAGACACGGTTCCAGAGAAATTATCAGTCGAGTGACGCCATGGAAATAAGGTAAATATATTAAACTTTGCACTGCTAAACACGGACAATCTATACACACCAGTGACCTCTGCAGTATGTTTGAGAGTGTTATTTTGCGGCGACCAAGTAGACATTCCAGAAGCAACAGTATAAACAATATTTTTAATCTGCTTGTGAGGAATTTTAATCATACTCGTTTTCTCAACAATACTAGGAATTCCACTAATAATATCGTTGAGTTTTGTGTTAATATTATCGAGTGTAATATCAACAGACGGCGGACTTCCAAAAAATTCGTTATTGGTTTTGTTTATGTTTCTGCGAAAATTTAAAAACGTGGTGATGTGATTAGTAAAATCAGTTTTGAACTTGGTGATTTCATTGTTGATATCATCAGCATATTTCTTTGTTACAGCATCAAAATCAAACTCTGGTGTTCTAAGGTTAGTAATGCTATTATTGTTCATGTTGAGAAACGCGTACATTATACTACCACGCACCGACACGTACTTTGATTCCTGATCATCAACATATTTCTTAGTAGCAGCGTCATTATCCTCAGTTGGGTTTCCAAGGTATGTGATCTTGTTCTGGTTCATAACAACGTTTCCCGTAAATAAATCACCTGCTTTTCTAACATAATCGTTAACTGACCTACCCGAATCTTCTATCTTACCTTGATTATTAAAAGTAACAATATTATTAGCAACTGCAGTAGGATTTCGTACTAGTACATCTGATAGTTGTACATTACTCGTCTTTAATCGTCCTTGTTTGTCCTGGAAAACTACAACTTCATTTGGATCTACACTTGCAACGTTTAACAAATTGTTGATTTCATTTTTGAGCTTATCAAGAGTCGCATACTTGGATAAGTCACCCTGATAACCTTCTGTTAATAAATCTACTGCTAATGTTCCAAATTTTGTATAGTAGTTCATTATACATACCGTTCTACACAAAATTGTTGGTTTAATATAACATAAAATTATACGATGGCGAAGATAATAAACTTTGACACCGAGCGATTGGTGAAGCATAAACATAACAATGAACTTCCAGACTGTCATTATCTTATTGTTGGGCGAACTGGATCTGGTAAAACAAATTTGTTATTAAATCTTTTACTCAATAATAACTTTAACTATGATAAGGTGTATATTTACACCATCAAGCCCCAACAAGACAAATACAAATTATTAAACGAGTATAATGATAAACTTCGTGATGACCTTGGCATTGGTGATGATATATTTTTGATAAAACAACCAGAAGAACTCGTTCCAGTGAATGAACTCGATTCGTCAGAGCATAAGATAATCGTCTTTGATGATATTCCGCTAAACAATGAGGAAATGAACAAGATTAGATCATATTTTTCACTATCACGTAATAAAAGATGCAATTCTGTTTATCTTGCCCAAGGATTTCATAATGTTGATAGGTTTATTAGGCGAAATACGGGTTGTTTCATATTATTTCCCGGACTAGATAATGTGGATGTGAGAAATATTGCAAACGAACAATGTGGTGATGTTACAAAAGATAAATTTATCGAATTATATCATCGAGCAACTAAAGATCGATATAGTTTCTTTTTATTTGACAAGCTAGCGCGTGATCCAACCAAGATGTTTCGTTGTTGCCTTGAGACGTTTCTATGATATAATTTTGTAAAGCGTATAAAAATAATGAACAAACATCAACAGAAAATCGAATTACTAAAAAAGTTTCTCGAAACTCGAGCGGCTTTAAAGAAAAAGGTGGAAGAAGCTCGACGTGGACAAGTTCAAGCAGAAGAAGAAAGAACCAAATTTTTCAAACCTGTTACTGAGGCGATGCTTGGCAAGCAGCCAGAAATACAAACATTATCTCCAGAAGAACTAGCAAAAATGAAAGAAAAAGGTTTGTTAGGTTTACTAGGAGAAAGATCGAAAGAAGAAAATAAAAAAATTGCAGAAGAACTTGTAAGAGACATTGTTGATCCTATTGCACGACAGGTTGAATTTGATAGATTAATAAACAACCCTATTGCACTTCAGCAAACTATAACAACAAAGGCTGTTAATCCCGACGAGTTAAGGAGGTTAATAGAAAAAGTGTCAGAACAAACTGAGGAATTAGCTGAGAAACAAAAAACGTTACAAAAAAGTATGATAAAAATAATGCCTCTTGAGGATACTATCATATTTTATAGAAAGAAAGCCAGGGTAGAAATAGACGATTCCGAGTATAACGAGTTTATGGAAAAATATGATATCACTAATATTAATAGTATTCGAGATTGGCCAGAAGAAAAATATGATAATTTGATGGAAAAATTAGAAAGAATTATAGAAAATGGTTTACGTGTTGATGAAGAAATTAAACATCAAAAAGATAGAAGAATTTTCTAGTATTATTTGATCAGATAAGAGATGGAATTATAGCTGAAATTTTTCTTAAAACATCAAAACGATATCGAAATAAACCAGGAGGTTATAGTAAAGGTTGGGATTTTAAAAAATCGTTTGATGGATATGAAAACAAGCGAGATAAAAGATTACCGGAAGAAAGAACTGGAGGTGGAGTTAAAGTTTTTACATCAAACGCAGACATAGTCGATCGGCTAATGCTGTTGATATCCTCTAAAGAAGCTGGTAATGAAAGTGTAGAGATTGATAACGAAATTATTGATATACTTGATCATTTAAGATCGAGTGGATTACTAACATCATCCGAGTACGAAATTTTACACCGCGATCTTATCTAAAATATTAGTATAATGCAAACAACATTATTGCTTGATTCATCACAAATAACAGGAAACAGCGCGAATTTTACAGTAAATTACAACCCACCAATAGAACTAGATCCTGCAAAACAGTATGAGATTGGATTAATTTCTTGTACTTGTTGGAACGCCATGCCGAATATTAAAACTGGGATTAATGATGAAATTTTAATCGTTAATATTAAACAATCTCCAACATCACAAAAAGAGTTTATTGATATACAATACAAACTACAGATTCCACAAGGAGCTTATAACATTACTGATCTAAACAGAACAATAAAAGAGCTTCTAACAAAAGCTGGTGGGAATGCTGACAATTTCGAATTAGCGGCGAATTATAACACCTTACGAGCTAGGATAACAGTGAAAAGAAATATGAAAGTCCTCTTTGAAGAAAGAAGTTTTGGAAAGATGTTAGGTTTTACTAGAGTTTTATACTATACCACCGGTGAAGATAAATCTTTGACATTTGATGGAGAACTACCAGTAGATATCACAGAAGTAAATACAATACTCATCAAATGCTCTATCGCATCTGGATCTTATACGTCAAAAGGCAACCGCGGGCAAACGATCTACAGTTTCTCACCAGAAGTCCCTCCAGGTTCTCTCATGCAAATCAATCCGCGACAGATTATCTACTATCCAATAACACCTGAGAATCAAATTACAAGCATTACAATGCAACTCACAGACCAATCTGGACGACAAATAGACGTGAACAACGAGATAGTCACGTATTACTTACATCTACGCACTGCCTAGGCATGTGATTTTGTGTACATAATTTTATAAAATGAGACGAAGAAAAGTTTATCGAAGAAAAATCGTAGGTGGATTTTTTGGAAATATATTTACAACAATTGCAGAGAATATTCCAGGAATCGCGCGTAAAGTAGCGCCCATTGCACTTGACGCTGGTAAAGCTTTCGCTACCGGGGCGGCATCTTCAGCAGGCACTGCAGTAGGGCAAAAGATTGCTGATAAGATTAAAGGACCTTCCCCATCAGAAATAAAACGAGTAATATCAGATATAGCGCCAACAGAAGAAACAAAACGAGCTATGATAGCTACAACAAAAAAATTATTGTCGCCGAGTGGTGAAGAAATAGTTCGTAAACTTGTAAAGAAAACAAAACCGATGACCCCTGCTGCCTTTTAATTTTGTGTAACGATTATAAAATAAATGTCAGCTAAAAACTATCTCGATCTTGCAGAAGAAATTGATACTGACGATGCTGTAACAGAATTAGAGTATGTCGAGTATCTCGATGAGAACTCGAACGAACCGAATAAAACCGGAGTTAGAACTTTTAACACAAGAGACGAGGACGTGTTTCTACTACCCCATAAGGCAATGTTAGAAGTGCGTGGCCGAATATTAACTGCAGCAGGTGGTGATATTGCAGCTAATGTAGAAATCGCTCTCGTCAATAATGGTTGGAGCTTGTTTAAGAGTGCACGATACCAACTGGCCAATCAAACCGTAGAAGATATTTCGATGCACTTACCCATAGCGAGTACAATACTAAATATTGTTTCGTTTAGCGATGACTATTCCAGATCAATAGCCACAAACATGATGTGGTTCAAAGATACTGGACTAGGGACAACTGTGTCGAACGAGTTTATTACAAGTGGTGCTTTTACACACGGAGCTGATGCCGCTGCAGATGTTGTAATTGTAAGAAATTTTCTTATTGCTAATGTTAACAAATTTGGTATAGCCGCACCAGGTGCAGCTGCTGATGTAAACGCCACAAGAGCTTCACTTATTGCCGCTTGTCATAATCTTGGGATAACTCCACCAGATGCAGCCGCAGATGGTGTTGCGATGTTAAATTTTATAAACGGTGTTATTAGTGCACGTAACATAAGATATAACGAGGGATTTACCAAACGAAAAGCATTTGCCGCAGAATCTCGCCAAATAACAATGATGCTGCCGTTAAGCACAATCTTTGGATTTTGTCGTGATTATAATAAAGTCTTTCGAGGAATAAAACATACCCTAATTTTAGATCGAGCTGATCAAAACGATTGCATAATGCGTGTTGTTGGAGTGGCTGAGGGACAGTTTTCTATTACAAGATTAGCACTGTGGATGCCTCGGGTTGTCCCTTCATTAGCTAAAATGATGGAGCTCGAATCTTTACTAGCCACCTTTACAAAAAAGATACACTTCCAACAGAACAGGATTTATCAAACAGCCATTCCCAACGCGACTGATTACACGTGGCGTGTAACGACCACGCCCAGCGAACAACTACCGCGACACTTGTTCGTCGTATTTCAACGACAAGCACGTCGTAACAATCAGGAAATGAACAACTCCGTATTCGATAACCCAGACGTTAGAGGAATATTTGTGAGAGTAAATTCCAAACAGTATCCTGAACGTGCAATCGAATGTAATTTTGCCGTAGACGCCACCAGAAACATCTCTCGGCCGTACATGTATCTTATGGAAGCAATGCAAAAATATCAGAACGCGGACAGTGGATCTCAAATATCAATAGAAGAGTTTCGATCGCTCTATCCCATCTTTTACTTTGACGTATCAAAACATTTGGAGCGTGTTGTGGGATCGACTGGAGATATTGAGGTCACGTGGACACTGGGCGCTGTGCCAGGTGAACAGTATAACGTATACGCGCTATTGGTTAGTGATCGATTTCTGACCATCGATTCAATCAAAGGAAGAATGACAGTACAAGTTTAATCTAACAACTTGGATATAACATTATGAAAACCAAATACACAACTCGAGAAATATACCTAACATCTGGTCAAGTTGAAAAATTATCAGCAGCTGTTGCTAAACGCAGCTCTGTTTCTTTGATGATCTCTCCGGAAACTTCAAATAAAATTGCAGTAAAAGTCATGCTAACGCAACAACAAATCAATAAACTCGATCGCAACAAACCTTTTGTGCTGAAATTATCTGTTTCTCAGGTAACTGCAATGTCAAAAGAAGGTGGATTTTTTGGACCAGCGTTATCAATAATAGCTAGCAAAGTTTTACCAGTACTTGGTACACTTGGACTTGCGGCTGCGTCAGGAGCAGTCTCTGGCGCAACGAAGAAAGCAGTCGAAGGTCGTGGTATCAAACAAATCTATCGTTAATTTTATGTAACAGTATAAAATAAAATGCCAACGAAAAAAACAAAATCATCGAAAAAAAAGAAAAAAAAAACGCAAACAAACAAAACAAGGAGGAATTATTCCTTTCGCTCCACTTTTAGCGGGACTAGCGGGAAGTCTGCTGCCAAACTTACTAGGAATCGGACGCGGATTAACTCTACCAGGGACCAGACGTTATTGAGCAATTTTGACATCATTGAAAAATTGAAGGACGTTGTTGGATTTCGAGGAGTATTTTCCAAGGATGAACTCGATGACGTACCAACAGGCGGTTCTTGTGTTGTAAATATTGAAAACTTCAATGATGGCTCTGGCACCCACTGGGTTGCTGTCCACGATAACAATTATTTTGATTCGTTTGGACTTCCTCCAAGCGATCTCATAAAAAAATATATTTTTAAAAAATTTGATAAAATAAATTATTCGTCTAATCAACTACAGCCGATTGGAACATCAGCTTGTGGTTATTATTGTATCATGTTTGTCAGACAAATGCACCAGAGTAAAAGCTCTGGAAGTAAAAACTTTTTAAAGTTTATTTTACAATTTGATGAGCTTCCTTCTCATGCGAATGATAATATTGCAATCAATTTTATCTAAACTCCTTGATATAATAATGTCAACATACTGTCTCAAATGCAAAACTAAAACAGATAACAAGGATGAGATGATGGAAAAAACGAAAAATAATAGAACGATGTTAAAAAGTATTTGTGCAATCTGTGGTAGAAAGAAAAGTATGTTTTTGAAAAAACAAGTAGGATCTAGCGTTGATAGAGTTATCTTGATCGACGATTAATCTTATGAAACAAAATAAAATAAAATGAAATGCAATTGTGATTGTGACAAAGATCTTTGCATAGAACAAGATAAAATCATTACGTACTGTCAACGTTGTAACAACAGAGAAAAAATAGGGTCAGGTATAGATATACATAAACTAATTGGTAAATTACCAAAACCAAAAGGCGGTTGGACTTTGCCTGGTCATCGGTATACAGGTCCTTACAATCCGCTAGACCAACAACTAGATGAAAACGATAATCCATTGCCAGGACAAGAGCCTTATAATCAAGTGGATGCAATAGCAATGCGTCACGATATCTGTTATCGTGATCATGAAAACTCGAAAGCAGATTGTGATAAAGTAATGTTAGACGAATTACATGATATGGAGCCAACAAATCTACGAGAACGTTTTGATAGAAGATTTGTTCAGGGAATGATAGGAGCAAAATATAAACTCGGACTCGGAAAAGAATTATACGATGATCTTGCAGTCGAACTACACAGACCTAAAAAAAAGTTTCCGAGACGTAAAGTTGTTGCAAACGCTGTAGATGATATCTGGGCAATAGATTTGGTAGATGTATCCAATCTGGCTCAGTTTAACGATAATAAGAAATATTTGTTTAATGTCACAGATGTTTTCAGCAAATACGCTTTTAGTGTGCCAGTTTCAGATAAAACAGGAACGTCAATCACTGATGCGTTAAAACAAATAATAACGAGTACCGAAAGAAAACCAAACAAAATCTGGACTGATCACGGATCAGAGTTTTTTAACAAAAAGTTTGAGCAGTTTCTAGAACAAAATAATATTAAAAAATACGTTACAGGAAACGAAGGCAAAAGCGTTGTTGTCGAGAGATTTAATCGCACGTTAAACGAAAAATTACACAAACATATGACAGCTAAAAACACCAACAGGTACATCGATGACCTTTCTCAAATCGTAGGCGAATATAATAACACGAAACATCGAACCATCAAAATGTCACCCAATGACGCTATCAAAAATCCAATATTAGCAAACGAAAACATGTACCGCAGACATAAATTTAAAGTCGGTGATAAAGTTAGAATCTCTTTGACTAAAAAGATATTTGAAAAAGGATTTACTCCAAATTGGAGCGAAGAAGTATTTGTTGTTGATAAAGTACTCTTAACAGTACCTGTAACATACTCGTTGAAGGATTCATTAGGTGAGCCTATAGTAGGTAGTTTTTACGAACAAGAACTACAAAAAACTGAACAAGATGTTTTCGTTATCGAAAAAGTGATTAGGAAAAAAGGAGATAAAAGTTTAGTCAAATGGCGTGGGTATAGTGATAAATTTAACAGCTGGATTCCAACCCGGTCGATTTTATCGACTGTGAAATAATGCTATTATAAATTTCCTCATACTTTCGTTTGATAGATTTGCATTTTACTGGTTTACATAATGATATTAGATATTGTCTGCGATCGTCAGAGATCGTCATAAGATTAAAAATCTTGACAAATATGAAATCGAATTTGATATTGTTCTGTCGGTCTGGAATTTTAATGTTTAAGAAAGGTCTGATTAACTGTAAAAATATCTGCTGTTCGGTAACGGCAAAATTAAATTTTATAATTTTTTTAGCAATGTGATACTTGAAATTATATTTTCCAGTGGTTGGTCTGCTATAATTATATCTGTTAACGACGGTGACTATTTCACCATCATCAGATTCGTTGTTATATAAAATATCATCTTTGTTATAACCAATAGATTTGTCTATCATATTAGAGATTGTGAAGACCTTATCGCTGATATCACTAGTATCTTCTTCGTATAGTTGAACGAGTCGTTTCATCATATCCATATTATAATATACTTTTTATCTAATTTGTTGTTATAAGATGACTGACAAGGTAAAATATCACCAAAAAGTTAATATAATAAACTACCTCGAACTGACCGAAGCAGTAAGAAAATGCCTGTCAGGTTATAGTTCATATTCCGTTGACGTTATTGTAATGCAAGGTGATTCTCATTAAATATTACTAACAGAAGCAGAAAAAAATAAAATTAATGAAAGTGCAGTAACGACGATAAAATTTGATTGCGATGATATTATAGCATTTGCTCATCATTGCTTGACTAAAACCGAATTACAAAATATTATTAATCATCATATCTAAAAATAATACTAGCATCATATTTGTTTGAAAAAGCTGATTTTGTTGCTCCATCAGCTACAAATTTTACTGCTCTGGGATTTATATTATAATATTTCGCCGCAGATGTAAATGATTTGAATTTGATCTCCTCGTCAGTTTTGAGGTTTAACGAAATAACAGGTTTTATTGGGCATCTAAAATTAATACCACCACCTCGTCCTTTTCTCACATTTTCCTGTTGGGTCACTAGCTCCAGATTTTCCAATCGATTGTCTGTTTTTACGTTATTGATATGATTAATAACCCGACCATTGGGTATAGATCCGTTGAACACCTCGTAAACAAACCTATGACCAGTATAACAAACTCGATCTGTCGATGTTCCTCTAACAGTTACTATAAGATATCCCATATTGTTCATAGAACTAAGAACTTTTTTAGTTTTTCTGTTTCTAATAATACCGCGATCGTTAGCCTCGTATAAATCAAAGACCGGATGCGGCTGAAACTCATCTTGTAAGGATAAATTTTCAATATTATCATCAGTGACTTTACCGTTATAATGATATACTCGTTTCCCCTCTGGAATGTCATCGCAAAATAACGTGTAAATAAAATCTTTTCTAAACATCGTAATTCTTTCAGTATTATCTCCCTTTACACTAATCGTATAACCCGCTGACGTTGCTTTACCAACAGATATTCCAGTAATGATATTAATAACCGAACCAAGTGCATTTCCAGCGTACATATTGTACTTTTGGTAAACATGATATACCTCTTGCTCACGTGCGCTTGTCAGATTTACTGTCATTATATTATAGGTGATATTTTTTATCTCTAATTGTTTTTCTAGCGCATGCGCAGTGTGCGGTAAATTATCAATTAGAGATTATATTATAATATAATAATGTTGAAATTGCGTGATATAGCCAAGAAGAGACTTATTGGAGAACCTGTTAAAATAGCGACTGCTTTTATAGGTTTTGACAATAGTTATCAGTTTGATAATCAAAACGTTTTAGTAAATTTTTCTGAAACAAATCTCTTTCATCTGCTACAGACGACTGTAAAATGTGAGCTTGAAAAACACAAGGGTCTAAGATTGTTAGTGCAATATCACGTTATATTTTCAAAACTACTTGTGACGGAAGAATCTACTAACAAGGAAATTGCAGACCCTTACATCAACGCAAAATCTAGACGTGTTTTACTTGGTAGTGATCTTTTGTCACTATCTAATGAAATACACCAAGAAATTTGGAAAAAATAGAAGAATTTACCGAATTAGGTTCGGGTTGGAAGTTTGAAATGATCAAGGAAATTTTGTTTCACACGATGAAATATGACGCATTACGCGGTAGTTCGTATATCGACCTGCCACCAAAAATAAAAAATAAACAGTGCTGTATAAACATAAAAAACGTCGATAGCAAATGTTTCCAATGGGCTGTTCTTTCCGCGCTATTTCCAGCAGAAAAAATGCTGATCGTGTTGAGAAATATATCAGTCACGTGTCAAGATTAAATTGTGCTGGTATTGACTTTCCAGTGGCAGAAAATCAAATACCAAAGTTTGAAAAGCAAAATAATGTTTCGATTAACGTTTTCGGATTAGATGAAAAAGAAAATGTCTATCCGAGGTATATTTCAGAAAAAGCTTCACAATCGACTATCAATTTACTGTTTTATAAAAATCATTACGTTTGGATCAAAAACTTTAACAGACTAGTTGGAAGACAGTATAATAAAAATAACAACAAAAAGTTCTTTTGTTATCGCTGTTTGCACGGTTGTAGAGACAATGAAACATTACAAAAGCATTTGCAGTACTGTAGTGACGTACAAAGAATAACAATGCCATCTAAAAAAGATAGCGTGTTACAGTTTGTCCATCATAATCACAAACTAAAAATTCCTTTCGTCATATACGTCGATTTCGAATGCTTACTTCAACCTGTACTTGGCGTAGAAAATGATCCTAACCAATCGAGTACAAGAAAAATTCAAAATCATGTTCCATGTGGAGTAGCGTACAAGGTAGTTTGTTGCGCTGATTCGAGATTATCTAAACCAATCCAACTCTATCGTGGTAAAAATCCAGCTGTCTGGCTTCTCAAGCAATTGATCAGCGAAGTTGATAATATAACTTATCATTTGAAAAGAGTAACTCCAATGTTAAAATTAACACCTCAACAAGAATCTGATCACGAGCAAGCGAAAATTTGTTATATTTGTGAAAAAGCTTTTGATGATAACAAAAAAGTACGTGACCATTGCCATTTGACCGGACAGTATCGTGGAGCGGCTCATGACCAGTGTAATTTAAAATTTCACGCTCCAGATTTTATTCCAGTTATTCTTCACAATTTTCGAGGATATGATAGTCACATCATCGTAGAAGCTTTTGGTGATCCTGAGATAAAAGCTCATCTAAAACTCAATAATGTCATCAAATGCATTCCAAATAATTTTGAAAAGTATATGTCAGTTACGCTAGGTAAATTACGTTTTATTGACAGCCTGCAGTTTATGGCAGCATCGTTAGATGAGCTAGTAAAAGGTTGTAGTAAATTTAATAACCTAAGAGACTGTTTTGGAGATAAATTTAATCTATTAGCTAAAAAAGGAGTTTTTCCATACGAATATCTCGACGATTGGAGTAAATTTGATGAAACATCTTTACCTAGAAAAGACAAATTTTACTCGCAACTTAAAAATGAAAATATCACTGATGATGAGTACAAGTATGCACAAGATATTTGGAAAGAGTTTGATTGTGAGACTTTTGGTGATTATCACGATTTGTATTTGAAAACTGACGTGTTATTATTAGCAGATGATTTTGAAAGTTTTCGAGAAGTGAGTTATAATAATTACGGACTAGATCCTTGCTGGTATTATTCTGCCCCCGGACTGTCATGGGATGCTCTGTTAAAGTTTAGTAAGGTAAGGTTGGAATTACTGACTGACGTTGATATGTTCAATTTTATTGAAAAAGGTATCCGAGGCGGTATTAGCGTGATAACGAAGAAATATGCTGAAGCAAACAACAAATATTTGAAAGAGTATAATCCTGACCTTCCTTCGAAGTATATAGTTTATCTAGATTGCAATAACTTGTACGGGTATTCGATGGCAGAACCAATGCCGTTTGGTGGATTTCATTGGATCACGGCTGATCAATTTCTATCAGAGACAGAAAAAAAGATACCCGACGATGTTTCGTATTTCGTTGAAGTTGATCTCGATTATCCAACTTCGCTACACAAATTGCATAACGATTACCCTTTCTGCGCGGAATCGATGGTTATAGAATATAGTTTGTTATCAGAAGAACAACAAGCGTCAGCATTACCTAGACAACATTCTATGGTAAAGAAACTAGTACCAAATTTGCTTCATAAACGTAATTATGTTTTGCATTACAAAGTTTTAAAATAAGCAGTCGATGCTGGTCTTGTGTTGAGAAAAGTTCATCGCGTACTAAAATTTAATCAGTCACCGTGGATGAGAGGTTATATTAACTCGAACACTACAAGAAGAGCTGCGGCAAAAACTGATTTTGAGAAAAACTTTTTCAAACTGATGAACAATTCTGTTTTTGGTAAGACGATGGAGAATATTAGGAAACGCGTAAATATCGAACTAGTCAATGATGTCAATCGCAGAAACAAACTTGTGTCAGACGATGATTTTGTGAGCATGAAAATATTTAATGAAAATCTTGTTGCGATACAAAGAAGAAAAACAAATCTAAAATTAAAGAAGCCGATTTACGTTGGAGCTTCAGTGTTAGATTTATCAAAGTGGCTGATGTACGATTTTCATTATAATTTTGTTAAAAATCAATGGCCGGCTAGTAGATTATTATTTACTGATACTGATTCGCTCGTATATGAAATCGAATGCGAGGACGTCTATCAGGATATGCATGATAATAGATATCTGTTTGATCTTTCTGATTACCCACGTGACAGTAAATTTCATGACGACACAAATAAAAAGGTTATTGGTAAGTTTAAAGATGAAATGAACTCGAGCGCTATCAAATATTTTATCGGATTACGCAGCAAAATGTATGCCGTATTGTTAGACAATAATAAAATAACAAAAAAAGCAAAAGGTCTGCCTCGTGATTTTGTTAAAAAGTTTATAAAATTTGATGACTACAAGTACGCGCTTGATGGTGGTGTTAGTTTTATAAGAGCTATGTCAATTCGGACAAATCATCATAAGCTCGAAACAGATGTCCTTATCAAACGCGGTTTGAGCAATTTTGATGATAAACGTTATTGCGAAAATGGGGTAGATACACTTGGGTATTGTCATGATGATAGAGATATACTTGACCTTATCTTTGCAAACTAAAATTTTATCTAAACTTAAGAAATAATGTTTGAAAATTTGACAGTGACAAATAGCTACAGTAGCAAAATCAAATATCTAATGATGGACGACAAACCATTGACAGTTGAAATTAATAATGAAACATCAGGCATATGCTTTAGTGGTACCCGTGACAAGTTAAAACTTTCGCTCATTAGATCTGATGACAGCGAGTATTTTAATTATCTCGAACAATTGTATCAAAAGTTGCTAGCGGAATTTAACAACTTTCACTGTCCGATTAGTCAGCATAAATACACCAAACTTACAATTGATCTTGATCGGTCAAAGGTGTATTTTATCGACAAAAAATACCCTCTTAACAAATCACAAATAAAAGATTTGTTTGAGTCCCGTCGTTATGTGAG
The DNA here is from genome assembly GCA_016746295.1 of Potamilus streckersoni. Taxonomy (NCBI): domain Eukaryota; kingdom Metazoa; phylum Mollusca; class Bivalvia; order Unionida; family Unionidae; genus Potamilus; species Potamilus streckersoni. The sequence goes on along the minus strand of JAEAOA010000094.1, from coordinate 69,246 downwards.
CGGTAAAGTAAAGTTTAACCTCTATTACCATGATAATGAAATATTTTTGATATCTACAGTTGAGACATTAACAGTTGGTAATGAGGTATATTACCACTTACCTTACTGGAATTCTAATGCGTAATTTAGTCCACAATCGCCACGCTCTGCTAAATCGTAATGATTTGGAAGATTGAGTCTGACACATCATTTTGCTTATTCTGGAAGATCATGTAATTAAATTTTACCTGTTACCTAGATATTTTGCAACAGGTGTTCTATTGTATTTGTTTGGAGGTCTAGAGGGGTGGGGAGAGGGGTTGTTGAGCTCGGATTCTTAGCGCAATTATTGATTGCAACAGGTGTTCTATTACGTTACCTAGGTATTTTGTATTTGTTTGGAGGTCTGGAGGGGTGGGGAGAGGGGTTGTTGAGCTCAAATTCTTACTTTCTTCTACTACTATTAATACTCTAATATTTGTGAATACAACATTAATGCCCTAATATTTGTGTGAGTACAACATTAATACCTTAATATTTGTGAATACAACATTAATGCCCTAATATTTGTGTGAGTACAACATTAATACCCTAATATTTGTGTGAGTACAACATTAATATTCTAATATTTGTGTGAGTACAACATTAATACCCTAATATTTGTGAATACAACATTAATGCCCTAATATTTGTGTGAGTACAACATTAATACTCTAATATTTGTGTGAGTACAACATTAATACCCTAATATTTGTGAATACAACATTAATGCCCTAATATTTGTGTGAGTACAACATTAATGCTCTAATATTTGTGTGAGTACAACATTAATACCCTAATATTTGTGTGAGTACAACATTAATATTCTAATATTTGTGTGAGTACAACATTATTACCCTAATATTTGTGTGAGTACAACATTAATACCCTAATATTTGTGAATACAACATTAATGCCCTAATATTTGAGTACAACATTAATAATCTAATATTTGTGTGAGTACAACATTAATACTCTAATATTTGTGTGAGTACAACATTAATACCCTAATATTTGTGTGAGTACAACATTAATACTCTAATATTTGTGTGAGTACAACATTAATACCTAATATTTGTGTGAGTACATGTTTTTTTTATATTAAAATAGGGTAAATATATTCCTGTATATAATTATTATGCAGACACTGTCTTTAGAATCTTCTCTCTAAAATGTGATAAAAACTAATTCACTTATTTGAATGGATACCTGGGGGTAGTGCAATTTTCGAAGGTGGTTACTTTAAGTACTGTACATCACCGTTTCACTGAGAATGTTGGTAAATTATTTTGATTTTTCTAACAGTCATTGGATTACTCATGTAATGTTATAATTATCTCGAAATACTTTATTTGGTACATATAGATTTATAAGGCTCAAAAAGGTAGGAATTTCTTTTTTGGTGGAAAGGGGGGGAGGCATTTATTAAAAGGGGGCTTCTATCAGAATAAAGATGGTATTAATTTGTGTAATTAATTTGTGTAATTAATGATTATGGGGACATGGTGTCCTAATAAGTTCTATTTAAAATGGTATCCAGTTTAATTCATAAGTAGACAGATTAATTTAACAATTACCAAAATTGCTTTTAAAAAAATCTTTGTTAATAAAAAGTTCTAAAATTTTCCAGACCTTCAGATTTTAATAGTGAAAATTTTCAAGTCTGAGAGATTAAACAAAATAATTTGAGTGAATAGATGGACAAGATGGTAAATAGATGGTGAGGTCTAAACAATGAATTATTGTAAGAACTTAGTGTTAATTCAACTTTGTGCCTCCAATTAATATCAGAATATAAGTATCATCATTGAGATTTATCACTCACAAATAAAAAATAATAGAAATCTCATTAATGATTGAGATTTATAAGTCTAAGGAAACGTAAGCAAAGGAGCAAAGGAAAAACTTTTATCAAAAACTTTACACAAAACTTAGTGACTTTGAACCTAAGGTCATTTAGGACTAACTAGATATCACAAGAAGTATTTTGGTAAAAACTCTTTGTTGCTATGACTGGAAATTCAGGTGACCATAATGGATGTCAGATCAGAGTTATCTTCATTTAGGACAAACTAGACACCATAAGAAGTCTTCTGGTGAAACCTCACCCTGATACACCATTCCTTTTAGAACTAAGCACTGTTGGCTTGTGGGAGTGTTGCACCAATATTGATCTGACAACTTCACAAGTCTAGATTGGATCTATGTCAATGTCAGCTTGTTTCTTATTTAAAGCAATAGGTATGCTAAATGAATACTCAAAATTATTGGTAGCAAAATGAATGTAGACTGAGCAAGGAGCACACACAGGTATTATCAATTGATATTTTTAGCCTGTCAATCAACTTTGCTTAGGGTCTGCTTATGACCTAAACAAGGCCTAATGGGAAAACTATTAGTCTAGGCATTGTTTGAGTGATTGATGTAGTGTTATATAATGCAAATCAGATTCTGAACAATGTTCTAGTAAACTGAAATTAGATATGCATTTTTTCACATACAAGTCAGATTCAACTGCAAACATGGGAGACCCAGATCTGTCATAGCGCAATACACTAGCAGATGGGAATCTTACCAAGCAGACCCAGATCTGTCATAGTACAATGCAATAGCAGATGGGGATCTTACCAAGTTTGTTACAAGTGACAAGTAAAACCAACACAGACCCAGATCTGTCATAGCACAATGCACTAACAGATGGGGATCTTACCAAGTTTGTTACAAGTGACAAGTAAAACCAACACAGACCCAGATCTGTCATAGCACAATGCACTAGCAGATGGGGATCTTAACAAGTCTGTTACAAGTGACAAGTAAAACCAACACAGACCCAGATCTGTCATAGCACAATGCACTAGCAGATGGGGATCTTACCAAGCTTGTTACAAGTGACAAGTAAAACCAACACAGACCCAGATCTGTAATAGTACAATGCACTAGCAGATGGGGATCATAACCATGTTTGTTACAAGTGACAAGTAAAACCAACACAGACCCTGATCTCTATAGCACAATGCACAAGCTAATGGGGATCTTACCAAGTTTGTTACAAGTGACAAGTAAAACCAACATAGACCCAGATCTGTCATAGCACAATGCACTAGCAGATGGGGATCTTACCAAGCTTGTTACAAGTGACAAGTAAAACCAACATAGACCCAGATCTGTCATAGCACAATGCACTAGCAGATGGGGATCTTACCAAGTTTGTTACAAGTGACAAGTAAAACCAACAACAAAGACCCTGATCTGTTAGTATTATGTAAGGGAAGATCAGGGTTTGCAGTTGGACAAGTCTCATTAAAGTGAGTATAGACAGTATACAGCACCTCTTCACTGAGGAAACCTAGAAATACTCCTTTGAAAAACTTAAAGTCAAAGTGATCACATCTTGAATAAAAACCAAATTTAAATGTGTGTTGTGACGCTTTGCATGAGACATAAATTGTATCTCTATGCTTTGCACATTATACCAACATAAAAGGCGAGAAAGTGATATATTTATTTACAAAATTTTAATGATATAAAAATATGAACATATATGTTAATAAAGCCACAAAAATACATCATTTTTCAAGCAGATTTAACTGTACAAACTGCTTAAAAATAAAATGATAATGTCAACACAAACACAAAAGTAATTATAGAAGAAAATTACAATTTGTATAAACCAAAAATAATATACTGCAAGATTAATAAAATATTTGATCTGCAATGTTTTGGTGAAATAAATAAGACAAAAATGAATATGGATGCAATGATTAGCACAAGTGTGCATTGTGGTTTTCTATGTTTAACTTTGCTTTAACAATCTGAAACACATGCAATGATGTCTGAAGTGTGGCAGTTTATAGTATGTCTAGCACTGAGGCATCATGCCCCAAACATTTCCCATGCAGTCACATTATCCTGACACCAGGCTAAGCAGTCCTAATAATAACCTCTTAATGCTGAACATCAAGCAAGGCAGTGCTAGTACAGCTTACTGTCAAATAAAAAGCAAAGACCTTGATCTGCTCAAGCAAAATGTACTGGCAGAGCTAGGTTATTGCTCGTTGTTAAAATGAAATGAAAAGCGTAGACCCTGATGTGAAGAAATATCCACATAGAAAGTTTTTATAAATTTGATAATAACTGAATTAACTGTCATATGCAATGAATTTGTTCTCAGTAATATTCCATGCAACTTTTATGATTATTTCCATTAACTTTACATGATTCTAACTTTTGTATCTATAATCTTTACAAAGAATATGTGAAAAAAATTTCATCCAAAAGTAAGCAACTGTCAACTCTTTGCATAATTTTGCATCACATGTCCACTGATCCTACTGCAGTACACCTGTATTTCCTTTCAGCCCATTAATTTGTACATTTCTTAAAATGTTGATGGCATTAGGTTTAACCAATAAATAATAAAGTTCATCTACTACATTTGATATAAACTGATGTGCAAACATACTTTATAGCTCAACCAACACATGGCCAATTGTTTAAATGTCTAAAGTGCAGTCAGTTATATCTGATCAGAAAACACTAAGATGTGACTGGTCAGTTCTTAGGTGTGGACCATGACATAAACAAGTAACTGACCAAAATCTTGCCCAATCCAATCAATGCATCTAGGCAGATATTTACTATGCAACATGTACAGCTTAAACAGATGGACATAAATATCAGCATTTATCATGATAATTTTGATAATTAAAGAAAAACAAATTGAGGCATATACATCAAATAGTCAAATTTATTAATTTCTGCTAAGCATGGCCCTGTCTTCTGACCTGGACAATGATGCTGATCACTGTCCAGCTGATCCAAACAAAATTCATCTAGAGGATGGACATCTAGAATCTGCTTTTAATGATGTGTCTGAATCATAAGATAAAAGTCAGAATCCAATGACTTGTCATCTGTGGCAGTATCAGAACTAGATCCGGCCTCAAATGCTGTCCTTTAAACCTGCTTATGGTGCAACACTATTTGTGCTGTACATCAAAATGGATGACAAATAAAGCAACTCTGATTTACAAATAAAATCTACATCATTTACAAAAGAAATGAGGGACATTATCTTGAAACCACCTTTCATGAAAAAAATTTAATACTTTTAAAGTCTTTGGATATAAAGGAATTTTTTAATTACTCAAGCATTTTATATTCCAGGGATAAAAAAATGGTAGAAGTCCTGCATCATTTGAAGAATCAAGAAAGATATCCACCACTGTACATGACCTGTGGTAAGGTAAAAAGAAGAAAAATTAAAGAAGAAATTTGAACCAAACATTTACTCAGAGATTTTTTATATATATTCATATATATATACAGTGGTCTCCCTCTTATAAGGTCACCCTTCTGCACTAGAAAAGTGGCCTTATAAGACAGATGGTCTTTCCAGAGGGAGACTAAATTTTTGTGAGAAGTATATGTTATGTATGTAGCAAGAAAGCTACACTCTTCAATGCATTTAATATCGTCATTTAAAAGTAACAATAATTATTAAAAGGTTTTTCTTGTTATGATAATAGACTTATTTCAACTGAATATGCATTAATTGTTCTTATTCTTGGCGTAGGCATGATATGCGAGCAAGTATTATTACCATGCACATTGCAAAGCTATTCAAAAATGTCATTTAAATCTTGGTACATACTTAGTTCTCTTTCCATTTTCCTACTTATTGGTTATGTTGTTTATTTGAGTTTTTTGCAACATAAAATTGCTTTATTTGAGTTTTTTCTACCTAAATTTGTTTGGCAAGTCCCCCCTCCCCACCTCATCTGATCTAATCAAGCAGAACAAATTACTTTTTTCTAAAGTAATCATCTTCATTTATGTGATGACATATTAATTCATGTTCATTTACGTGATGACATGTTAATTCATGTTCATTTACGTGATGACATGTTCATGTTTGGTAATGATTTAATTCAATGTTGCTAACTGTACGCAATTTAATTATGCAGATGAAAATTTGAAAAAGCAGATAAAATGTCTTTTTCATAAAGGAAGCAATAAATGTGTTGCCTCATGATTTTTCTGTCTTTGTCTGGTACCATGTTTTGTTCAAGGTGAATTTCTATCTGTGTGTCTGCACAAAATCTATTTTTAGCTTATGCTAGCCCTGTTAGGATCTTGATAATTATGTCCAGTTTTAATTATCAATGTTGCCAACTACAAGACTGATAAAACAATTTTTCTGCATTTAAACAAAATGCCAATTTTTTTTTTAAAGGCAGTGATCTTTTCACAATTCAGTAGTGATTCAGTCTGGTACCCTATTGTTTTTATGTTTCTTTACACTAAGTGAGAGAAGCCAAATCAGCTTCAACATGTATGAAGATTTGACCTGAACAATAGCACATCGAGGCCGTTAGGATTTGTAATCTTGTCAATAATTGTCAGTAGTAATAGCCACTAATTATGAAAGTGAACAAGCTCACTATCTTACTAAGGAAAGCCATAAAAGCTATTGAACCATTTTCTTGCTGACTTGTGTATTGTACATCAATACCACCACTTCACAGCTGTTCCTATTGTTCAATAATTATAATCTTAAAAATTATCAGACACTAAACTGGACATTTCATGATAACACAGCAGAAAGGCTAATCTGATTACATTTACTTACCTTTTGTATGGATTAAAATTTTAGTCTTTCTCAACTTTAAGGAATAAATGTGGCTTCTTGTGAGGCATAAATGATATAACATTAACCTTAGTGGTACATGTAATTTAGTCAACACTTCTTTCAGTAATGAAAATCTCACATTGTGAAACAGAATTCAGATTACACACCTTATGAATAAAATACTGGTTCTGGATACATATTACAAAATAAAACGAAGCTGCTTGTGAGGGTAAATTTTATCATATGCACTAATATGCTGGTTGCTGGTCACATTAGCAGGGTAGCCTTTCATGAAGGGTAATTTTGAACACAAACTCATTGGTACCCATTAATCCTGGCTGCAAGGAGCAGGTGGCTTCTGGTCGAATGGGGGTGGTGCCTTTAAGAGGGGGGGCATTGTATTATAATGTAGATTCAATTTAACTTTCTGAATTTATTAAAGTATCATGCTCAAATGTATCCTTAATTTATAAAGTACAACTAAGGTAGCACTACAACTTCAAATAATTCAAGATTCAAATATATACACTAATGATAAAGCTTTTTAAAATCTTGCATTTTAAGATAGATAATATGTAGGATTATTAAAAATCTAAAATCATAAAGAAATCTTCACAAGTTTGCAACTTATACAATTATACTCCTTTAACTTTCCAATTCATATAAAGCAAATTAAATAGTGCCAAACTAAATGAACCATGATTCCAACATGCAGAAGGCTGAATCCAAATATCAGTCATATCTAAGGTCAAATATAAATAAGAGTTCCTTAATGGGACTGACACACTACTGGCTGAGAAGAATTTGTAGGAATTCACAAGAAGTCAATTTCTTACCTTGGTTTTGCCTTTTTTAATGCTGTCTAATGAAATCATCTAAGATATTATTGGGATATTTTAAAGCATATCATGTTTCTCCAAGAATACATTACCCAATCACATTATAAAAAATGTCAGCACCTCTTAAATCCAGCTCACCTGGAAAGAAAAAAAAATGTAGTCCTTTCCATTTATGTATCTTACAAAAAAAAAGGAAGCAATTCTTTCAAATTACCTCCCTTTCCAACACTAGGTGGCTACCATTCAATAGTTTCTAGTTTAACCTGAGTGAAAGGTCATTGAAGATGCTTGCATTTGTGGATATGCATGGGAGGACTTTATAATAATGTGATAGGGAACGAGTTCTCAAAAGAAAATATAATTTTCTATAGAATTTTCTTTCTTTTTAAAATATATGGTCATGTTAACGCTACAGAATAGGTAGTAGAATGAGGAAATGCAGGAGAATTCATTTCTTTTTACCAATGGTACCCCACTGTTGAAAATATGGCTGGAATCCTGGCATGAAGAACTGTTTCCCTTATGTAGGTCATCACAACCAACATCCACATCACATATAACATCAATACAATGGTCATGAAAAATGAATGACTTTTTTTACCAGGAACAATTCAGGGAAAATCCAACAAAGTCCATAAACCCTCACATGTGAGGAGGCTGTGTGTAGATTATGGGGCTCTATAGTCGCCTGGATCACTGGATTCACTGGATCCAAAAGATTTAATTCTCTTCTATGTGACATAAGAGTAGGTTAACTGTGCATGCTAACCAGCATCTGTAATAATTGTGTTTGAACTTCAGGCTCAGAGATCGCTCAAAATCTCATGAGAAGAAATCTTGTCGAGGCAAATCTGCTCTTGTAAGACTTCAGAGCACACATAGCACATCACCCGTTATTGCCAAGCCAGAATGGTTATGTCACGTTTTAATGCATTTACTGTATGATAGTGGCCTTAAAGGGTCCCATGACTATTTGCCATTCATTTGTAGTAGGTGCCACCTGTGGAACTAATGCTTGGGTCCATTCTAGTCAGCATTGGCCATCATGCCAAAATGGTTCCAATCATAACTTATTTACCATCTATCATGATGTCTATTTGTGAATTATCTGCAGAGAGTCCTACATGCCTAGAAACCCCCTCATCTAGATCATCAAGTTATAATCATTAGTGTGATAAGACAATTCCTGCATCATTGGTGAGGCAGATTTAGGCATATGACAAGAATTCCTTTGGAATTCAAACACAGATTTCAGTCTGTACAGATGCCAGCATGTATGGTTGGGGGAACCATCTAGTACTCAGCTTCAAGAGAGACAACTGCAACTGGAGACCAGAGGATAGGGTCCTTAATTCAACATTCAATAAATGAAGGTATTCATGAATGCCTTTCATTTCTGGAAGGATAAACACAGTCAATATGTAATCCTCATAATGTCAGACAACTCTGGTGGTAACCTACCTCAAATTGGGGGACCAAATCACCCAATATCTTATCCTGGTCTAAGACTTTCTTCACCAAGAAGGTCCATTTCTACTCCAGCATTAAAAAAGTCTTGTGAAAATCCATCCCTTGTTGAAGACCATCTTTGTGAGCTTGATAAGCAATTCACATGGGAGAGAGGCAAACACATTTGATATAGATAAAAAATTCCATACCATGATGACTGAAGTGTTGAGAAGGGCAATCTGATTTCTTCTAGTTCACCAGAAATTTCAGCTGTGAGAACAAAAATGAAAAATCTGTAAAGTCCTGAAATAAAATGGAACTTACCTTGTGTTTCGGAGGTCACCTATGTATGCCACTGTCATAGTCAATGAGGCAGACTCTCTACACCAACCACTTGGAGAGTAAAGAGCAGATCTCATGCCTTCTCAGGATCAGATACAACTACAGTCATGGATTGTGAGAAAGAGAGACGAGAAGGTGGGATAAATAAAAAATACGAAACCCCCAGAAACAACTTGAATCATTCATTCTGTAGGAAAAATAGGTTGATCCAAGCATGGCAAAAAGGTAAGAGTTTGGTGCTTACAGATAGACTGTTGGTGGACTGTTGGGTAGGTAGTTTCACCACTGATGCAGGAACTTCATGATCTAGCAAATTTTGTTTCTTGTCCCCTTTATTATATTGCCTCAGCAATTGTAAGGTCAGCTTCTGTCTGTGAAGCTTGACTGTGAACAGAAATGCTGCAGTAGATTTGGTCTCCTCTTGTATTGCTTATTATCATCTCAATGTTACATTTGCGATGATGTCAGTGAAAAACTGGACGATGGGTTTCAGTTACCCACCAGCAGTAGTTGGCCATTGAGTGATATGTAGTCATGTTAATCATCTTTGTGATGCAAGAAACTGACCCCTTCATTGCCCAATTGTTTAGTCATAATTCAACTGGTGGAGCATCTGGTTAGTGTTGGAGAGGTCTTGGGTTTAAGCCCAAATCAAACTATTTTTTTTCCCTTCTATACTTTGTACTGTACAAGTTTCTATAGTTACGCCTTAAAACTTCAAAGAGTGGGTGTATATGTATGTGTCTTCATTAACTCTTTATCTCATGTAAGCACCTTTGGATGCCTCAATCCCATTCTCATGGAAACGCCTTTGGATACATATACCACATTCTCATGGAAGTGTCTTTGGATACATATACCACATTCTCATGGAAGTGCCTCTGGATACATATACCACATTCTCATGGAAGCGCCTTTGGATACATATACCACATTCTCATGGAAGTGCCTCTGGATACATATACCACATTCTCATGGAAGCGCCTTTGGATACATATACCACATTCTCATGGAAGTGCCTTTGGATACATATACCACATTCTCATGGAAGTGCCTTTGGATACATATACCACATTCTCATGGAAGTGCCTCTGGACACCTGCTCTAAACAGCCATTTTGAGCTGGTTTTCATAGTGCCACTTTCAGGGAAACCTCTACTAGATACCACATTCATTGAGGTAAATTACCATTACAGCCAATCACATGGATGCTAAAGATGCCAACAAGTACCCAGTTACTTGCCTGTTAACAATAACCCATGAAATAAAATAAACAACTGGGTACCAGCTATAAAAAAAAATATTCCAAGTTCAGATCAAGAAATCACAATTACAGTTCAAGGCTCATGTCATGTGCACATTTATTCATCACAGGGGCTCATATTGTTGCTTACAATTTAATTGTTGTTGTTGTAGGATTTAAGGCCATTTTTCAGCACACAATTGGCTATACATGGTGGCCAGTATTAATGGTGGAGGAGGAACCAGGAAAAACCCCAGAAAGAACCACCGATGCATGAGAAGGTACTGGCAAGCTCTCACATAACCACATTGACCAAATCTGAACTATATAATACAAAAGAAGACAAAATTCTCCTTTCTCGAACAACCTATTTAAGAATCAGAACTGATATTTAAAGCTAGAATGTCCTAATTTTGTGCCTATCCATGGTATATGCGCCATTTTTTTTCTCTACTTAAATGTGCTCGTTTTGAAATCCCATATACTGGTTAATATTCACTGAAAACAATTAAAAAATATACTACAATTCAAATAAAAGAAAGCACAATATAAATGTCCACTTTAAGTAATGCTATTTTTGCCTCGAGTTTGTGGTTCTGGAGCAAGTATTATAAGTTCAAGTCAGGGCCGCTGTTCACTTTTGTTTACTATACTGTTTATTTATTAGCAGGAAACCCAAGACAGATATTCTTGTCATGACAAAGGCAACACACAATTTTAGTTACTGCAACATGTACTTTGTATACCACATCAGGAAACAATTAATGAAACGGACAATTATACAGAATGAAATTTTTCACTGAAATATTCAAATAAAAGGGAAATCTAAAATTGACCATGTGTGTAAACATGGTAACATTTGCATTAATTTAACATGAAACAGTTCCAAGAAAAGAGACAGGATGTGAAACCACTTGTCACAGATTCATTCTATTTTTAAACTACATATGAAGCAGAACAATCTAAATTGAAAACAAATGACACCAGATTTAAAAAAAATTAAGTTTTATCAATGTGACTATTGGATGTTATTTGAATAATGTTAAAGGAGAAGGATTTTGTTAAACCTGAAAACCTGTTGCACTGGACTGTCATTTAGGGACGAAATATGGCAGGTCAAGGATACTACAAAAGTCATCATTTGTGGACTTATGACTATTTGCAAATGTCACTGTAGTCATGTAGACTAGTTAAAGTGTGTTAGACACAAATAATTTATCTACTTCTTTTGTGTCTATAATCTTGTATTAACTACTAATACACATGGATTTAGCCAATTTGTGAAAAACAATTTTAACTGCAGATCCAGATAAGTGTATATTAAATAAAATACATTAAATATAATAAATATGAATGTTTTTCATGCAGATTTTTCTGTAATTATGGCATGTAATATATAGAGTGCTCTTTTATTCTCAGATTATGCTTTTGCCACTTATATTAGTAATAAATTATGCCTATACCTGTCTTGGGGGTTGACGTGTGTGTACCTACAACAAAGCAGTTCACATAAACATTTAATACAAGTCCCACCATTTCTTTAAGTACCAAATTGTTATGATTTTTACATCTCTTATGGTTGCTATTTAAGAGCTAGTCATAATCTGCTATTTATAGTAACTTGGTCAGATTCTCCACTCTCCAAAACGGAGGTATTGGATTTTGTTATGTACTTTTATAAGTCTGGATGATTAGAATCATGACTATGAAATTGTCAATAACTTAGGTAAAGGCTCTGATGTTGATGTAGGCAACAATGAGTTTTTATAATTCATCAAAATCAGATGATTGAGTGATGTAGGCATGGACAAAGAACTGTTAGATTTTGAGGCTGTGAAAAGGCAGATATGGTTGGTCACACGGCGTTACTGACTTGATGTTGAACAAATTCTCTAAAGATTTTAAAATATATAAAATATTTTTCATTAAAAACTAATTATACAGCAATAAAGATCAGATTTTACTCTCAAGTCAGTCTATAAATAATATAGGTACCAAAACTGAAAAATGGTTAAAACTGATGTTAAATTAACATACTACACTGCTGAAATAGTTAACAGGTAGACCTATGAGCATGTAGTCAAACAGTTAACATGTGTTCTATTTATATCACACTGCACTGTGTGAATCTGGTATCAATTGCCTATAAAGCCATACACTCTATGAAATAACAGGTTAAGAATTTAATACATCTCCAAAAAGGCTGCCTTGGGAAGGGGGTAGCAGAGATACCCCCAGAGATAATCAGAAGTTCAGATTGTTCAGAATGTACAGATGAATGTTTGAGAGTTATTTAGTTTAAACCCAAATTTGGCTGCAGTAAACTATATATTTTGTTAGTTGCATATAAATGATAAAAAATTGCATAACTGAGATAAGACTGATATGAAATAGCTTGATGGACTGTATACCTGTAAGAGAGCTGCAATGAGTATTCCCAGGAATAGATGTGGTAAGAGAGCCAGAATGCCAGTCCTCTTCAATTTTTTCTTCATAATCCACTTTGCAAAATTGGTCTTGACATCTGTAAAGGGTGGATATCTAACTCTGGAAAGCAGGATATGTACCTATAGTAAGTCATCTTTAAATGAAATTCTCTCTCTCTCTCTCTGAAGTATTTATCAAGACATTAAACTGATGATAATCATTTGCATCTGTCACAAAATTTTCTTGTATACAAGATATCAGGTGATATATCAAGTTTGGTTAACATCATAAATTGATGCATATGTGGATCATTTGAGTTGGCACACCATTTCCTTGAAAACAGTCACTGGCGACCGTGTCTTAGAGGGATATTTGGCACCTCTCCAACTCTTTTCAGTAGGAGATATTCAATAAGGAAAACAAATCAAATTTTTAAGCAAATTATATTTCTATGATAATACTTTGCCATTCAAACTTCATTAGGAACATCAGCCTGCTACCTTACAAATGGAGACCTACTAAAAGATGAAAATCACCCTTCCCTGTCTACTCCTATAGACAAAGGGCAATAACTCTTGCCCATTCACAGCCAGGTATCGCAAGTTTTATCTGAGATACTAACAAGGAGGCTCACATAGTGGGGTGGTTGGGAGAGATATTAAAAAATATAACTGCATAAGCATTCTTGGTGAAACATATTTGAAAATTTGCTTTCTCTTTCAAAAGGAGCATCATGTATCTTTCTTGACAAGAATAGCTTAATTCCCCCATGTGATTGATAACCCGTTTTTCTAATTACATAAGCAATACTGCTTGGGGTCACTTGACTTAAAATACAGTCAAGATAAATATTTAAATCTTCTTAGCTTCAAAAGTTAACTGGTAAATCCAGCAAAGCTAACTGGCAGTGTTTACTGATCTAGTTGGGTCTGGTGGTTATCTGTGCCAATGGATCTACCAGATTTAAGGTTTGCCTCTGCTGCTACAACAGCTTCTATTATATCTTGGATAGAAACGTTGCATTCGAAAATGATGTTCACATATATGACTCAAAACTTTTGAGCAGTAATCTTCATAAGGCAAGTCTAATCTGGTGAGATGTCAGGAGTATACCAAGCATACATCCAAATTCAGCCTTGAAGAGAGGGCTTAATGGGTAATATCCTGTGTTTCAACTCACACCAGATGGAAGAGGCATTTGTGCCTCAACCTGTCTCTGTGCGCTTAAGTGTGTGAACAGGATCTTGCTTGGCTGCTGTTCTTGACCTGACTGTTTAAGAGATCGAGCAAGTGACTACTCTTTAGTTATCGATAGATGATAATCTAATTTGGGCTACAAAGCCTGGTTGTCTCAAGAGAACTACTGAACACTCTGATCTGAATGGAAGAGAGTTTGAATCAACATAAAGGACATGTAGCTCGCTTAACCTGTATGTGGAATCTAAAGCCCTCAGTGACTTGTAAGATTAACAAAGTGTAGGCTATGATTCAAACTGAGCCATGATAAAATTCATGAATTGGAGGAATTTTGGTCGATTGAGATAAAAAATGCATACAAGATCTGATAAATCTATATCCTGCCCAAATCATGTCTGCCATGATACTGTGATGTGTCCAATATCATGTGGCAGTAGCCTTTGACAGAGATTTGAGCCAAATGTTTCTCCTCAAAGAACCAAAGAAAATGATAAGTCAGTCCAATATCATGTGGCAGTAGCCTTTGACAGAGATTTGAACCAAATGTTTCTCCTCAAAGAACCAAAGAAAATGATTGGCCAGTCCAATATCATGTGGCAGTAGCCTTTACAGAGATTTGAGCCAAATGTTTCTCCTCAAAGAACCAAAGAAAATCATTGGCCAGTTGAATATATCGAGGCCAGCATAGGAATAATGTTGTTAGTACAGCACCAGCCCCTAAAAAGCATGCCACTTTCCCCATGTAAAACTTCAGAAAGGAGAGCCTTCTATTATCAAGATTCACTCCATAATCAAAGGTTTGAACTGTTCATCTCAGTCTGGTCAGGGACAGACCACCTGTGGTTGCTGGAGAAGATTCGGGTTGACTAGAATGAGTAGATCGGTGACCAAGGATCTGTCCCATCTAAGAGTGTCCATCAGAATCATATTGCCATCCTAATCCCATAACCTCAAGACCTCCCAAATGATTCAGAGTGCAATCTTGTCTCAAGCTTTTGGGACTGGAACTGGAGAAACAAAAGTGGGTAGCTTGTGATTCCACCTCGTCAAAAAGAGATTGATCATCGGATGCCCCCAAAGTGTGCAAATGTAAGTGAAGACCAATTGATAGTGAGACCATACCATGTGAAGAACTAGACTTCTTCTGGATGGTGTCAGCCAACAAATGATGTCTGCTGGGAATATCATTTGTAAGTTGTTATGGAGATTGTTGCACCAAAGTAGAAACTGCCAAATTAAAACACATGTAGGTGATTTGGTACATCCCTCTTTGAGATAGGTCACCATTATAGATATGTTGTGCCTAATGAGGGTATATTTTGCCTCAGCATCAATATTTTTGAATTAAAAGACATTGACGACAGGCTTCATTTCAATGATGTCAATGTGTAGAGGCTGTTCCCCTGACTTCCATGTGTCATTGACAGTAGTGGAGGTCGGCAACAGGTGGGCACCTCTACTGTGTGCACTGGATTTGGTACCATCCATTAATTCTGATTGGAGCTTCAACAATGGGATTCCCATGGTCAGCAGACTTTGGCTGCACCAATGACACAGGAATGATTGAATATCAGTCATGATCATGGCCGTTTCATCAAAGGGACTTGAAAATGGGTGCCATTATGTTTGCAATGTCTGCATAAAAAGATGGCTGAAATCCAAATCCTGTTGGAAATGGATGATGATTCTGATTATGTGAACACATGGAAATTACACAAGGTTCTAAATGGTGAAAATTTCATTTCAAGATAGATAAAATTCTAGGATGAATGAAGGTCCAACTTTCCCATTTCACTAAAAAGCCTGGATGATCTCAGTGAGGGAGATTGTTCCTGCCTTGGGGAACTTACCATATGTTTCTTGAGGCGGTATTCCAGGTACACTGCCATCATTGTAGATGACACCAATCAAAATAGAGCTGCAATGTAATCCATCATCTTGGTAAAAGCCCAAGGGCTGATGTCGAGGCCAATGTGAACACTTTAGAGGGATAAAATGAGGTCGCTACAAGCAAAATGGACAATATGTTCCTGGAACATGGTGGATAGGGAAGTTAAAATATGTCAGTCAAATTGAGACTGATGGCATACTTGTCTCATTGAACTGAGAGGTGGATTGAACTCACAATCTCCATCTTCAGCTCCAGCTGATGATGGGTCTTAACTTACTGTTTTCTTTTTGAAAAAGAAGGTGCCTTTGAATGAAATCCATGGTATTGTAGTCTTTGCACAAGATCTACATGTTTTTTTTCTTGTTTTTGATTAGCAGAATTAAATCCTTCAGAACATTCACATTGTCTTTTGTAATCCGTCACCAGACCAGAACACCTGCATCGTCTCTATCGTGGATTAACTCTTTAAGTTTCTGATGCATTCGTGGAATGAAGCATCTCTGCACTAACACAATGTAAGAAAAAGCTGTCACTTGTCTATTCAATAGGCAGGGATTAACAGTTAACTACAATTAAAGATACAATGGCCAATTCATTTTTTTTTTAAAAAATGTACCCAGATAAAAGAGTAGCTGAAGTTTCAAAGAAAACATTACCATTGAAGCACTGATTGTTATGAAAATGTACTAAGCAAATGGAAAAGGATCAATCTCAATCATGCAATAAAATTGTTTGATGTTGCCACCACAATTAGAAACGGGCATTTGTTTGGTTCTCCAAAGCTGTCCTTTAGCGGAGACTTCAATAACACATGCACCTTTAATCAAAGAAAGCCGACTACAATAAAAAAAATCCAAAAAACCTTCCTTCAATTGAAGTCAGTACTGAACTTATATAAAAGTAATGGAATCTGATGGATTGTTTCATTTTCCAATGTGACTGAAATACTTTTACTGTGCTGTGAAAGTTTCCTTTTTTACAGGAAAAAAGTTTATTTTTACAAACTCTAATGACGGCGCTTAAAATGCAAACTTATACCGACTTGATAAGTACTGAAAAGTAAATGTGCTCATCATTTATTATATGATTGTGCTATTTTTTCTACTGGTTCCAGACCTATATGACCAGAGCCAAAATTATTGAACATTTAAAATTTATGTGTGTGCATATTTTCGATCAAATTACTTTTATTGTGGATTCAATGTATGTGACGTGATTGGCGGGTGAGTACACAATGTTGATACTTGATTCATTTCTATACATTATATATGTATATATAAATAGTATATTATATATGTATATATAAATAGTATACATGTGTATGTACCAATGTGTGGTTCTCTGAATAAACTAAAATAGTATATAAGCCTTCTGTTTTTACTACAGGTGTATTTCTCATTAAATATGCATGGATTTAAGATGACAACTGTGCCAATGAAGCACACATTTTTCTGCCTGCATTTATTGCCTACACACTCCACCCACATCCCGCACATTTTTCGGGTACATCCATCATTTTCTTAAGCTAACAGACCTGGTTGCTTATAATACAGTTCGGTCTATAACAAGGTCGGATTCTATGGCTTCCAACTGCAATGTTATAGCAGGGTCAAACTGTATGTGATTGGGATACGTTCTTGAAGTAGAAACAATAAGGGATCTAAAACTTACACTTTTACAATTGGGTTTTTTAATATCCAGGAAGAATAATATATCAGTATAAAATTTAACTGTGATAAAGTGTACTGTGATCAGATAGTTATTGTATGTCATGTACACTGCCACTCTGGTTCATGTTACTGTCTGTAAAGAACACTGACACTTAGTTTTGTGCATATTCCCAGTGTTACTGTATGTAATGTACACTATCGCAATCATGTGTTACTGTATGTAATGTACACTATCGCAATCATGTGTTACTGTATGTAATGCACACTATAGCAATCATGTGTTACTGTATATAATGTACACTGCCACATTCTTGAGATACTGTATCTAATGTACACTGCCACATTCTTATGTGTTACTGTACGTAATGAACACTGCCATTGATACTGCCACATTCTTATGTGTTACTGTATGTAATGTACACTGCCCGAATGATGTGATACTGTATGTAATGTACACTGCCCCATTTATATGTTACTGTATGTAATATACACTGCCTCTTTTATATGTTACTGTATGTAATGTACACTGCCCCATTTATGTTACTGTATGTAATGTACACTGCCCCATTTATATGTTACTGTATGTAATGTACACTGCCCCATTTATGTTACTGTATGTAATGTAAACTGCCCCATTTATGTTACTGTATGTAATGTACACTGCCCCATTTATGTGTTACTGTATGTAATGTACATTGCCCCATTTATATGTTACTGTATGTAATGTTCACTGCCCCATTTATGTGTTACTGTATGTAATGTACATTGTCCCATTTATATGTTACTGTATGTAATGTACACTGCCCCATTTATATGTTACTGTATGTAATGTACACTGCCCCATTTATATGTTACTGTATGTAATGTACACTGCCCCATTTATGTGTTACTGTATGTAATGTACATTGCCCCATTTATATGTTACTGTATGTAATGTACACTGCCCCATTTATGTGTTACTGTATGTAATGTACACCTCCCCATTTATATGTTACTGTATGTAATGTACACTGCCCCATTTATGTGTTACTGTATGTCATGTACATTGCCCCATTTATATGTTACTGTATGTAATGTACACTGCCACATTCATATGTGTTACTGTATGTAATGTACACTGCCACATTCATATGTGTTACTGTATGTAATGTACATTGCCACATTCATGTGTTACTGTATGTAATGTACACTGCCACATTCATGTGTGTTACCAGCACTTATGCATGACTCAGGCACAGTGTGACCTGTCTGGAAAGAGGTCACAAAAGAATGGGTAACCAGTGTAGTTGAGTTATGAAGTTTACCCATTTATTGACTCCAAAGCTAGGTCCCTTTCCATCATGGCCCTTTTGTGAGAAAAAGTATCAAATGTGAATTTCCCATGGTATCCACCCATGCCACTATTTCCAACACCTCCAAATGGCAGAGAGGGAACTGGAAAATATGAAAAAAAGAATATAAAGCAAACTTTTAACTTAATTGTGTTTCTCTGAGAATTCAAACTGATCATATTAATGCCTACAACTTCCAAAATCCAGCCTTATTAAAAAGGCAAATTTTTGTCTTTTCTATCTCATCTAAAGGGCAATAATTCCTGCCTATTACCTCCACTTGTCACTACATCCAGGTATTGCAAGTTTTTAAGCTCATAAATATGCAAATGAGGATGTGTGCATGGCAGTGTGGATGGGAAGGGTTGTAAGTAATGTGATTTGTTAAGTATTCACAGAGAAACATCATTTACTTCAAATTTGTTTTCTCCATCAAATATATTCCCCAATCATATTAACAGTAGGAATATAGTTAATAGGACAGGAAATGCTAAATGTTTGACCTATACCTCAGGTATCTTCAAATGTGGCAGGATTCCTCATGTGAATTGAAACCCATTTTAATAATCGGATTAGTAACACAGCCTAGGGTCATATGACCTATGACCCCTATATCAATAAAGATGATGATTACTGAAAAATTCTTACAATCAAAACTTAACTAGTGGATCCAGTGATGCTAATAGGCTGTATTAACATTTAAGTGGATCCAGTGATGCTAATAGGCTGTATTAACATTTAAGTGAATCCAGTGATGCTAATAGGCTGTATTAACATTTAAGTGGATCCAGTGATGCTAATAGGCTGTATTAACATTTAAGTGAATCCAGTGATGCTAATAGGCTGTATTAACATTTAAGTGGATCCAGTGATGCTAATAGGCTGTATTAACATTTAAGTGAATCCAGTGATGCTAATAGGCTGTATTAACATTTAAGTGGATCCAGTGATGCTAATAGGCTGTATTAACATTTAAGTGAATCCAGTGATGCTAATAGGCTGTATTAACATTTAAGTGGATCCAGTGATGCTAATAGGCTGTATTAACATTTAAGTGAATACAGTGATGCTAATAGGCTGTATTAACATTTAAGTGAATCCAGTGATGCTAATAGGCTGTATTAACATTTAAGTGGATCCAGTGATGCTAATAGGCTGTATTAACATTTAAGTGAATCCAGTGATGCTAATAGGCTGTATTAACATTTAAGTGGATCCAGTGATGCTAATAGGCTGTATTAACATTTAAGTGAATCCAGTGATGCTAATAGGCTGTATTAACATTTAAGTGAATCCAGTGATGCTAATAGGCTGTATTAACATTTAAGTGGATCCAGTGATGCTAATAGGCTGTATTAACATTTAAGTGGATCCAGTGATGCTAATAGGCTGTATTAACATTTAAGTGGATCCAGTGATGCTAATAGGCTGTATTAACATTTAAGTGAATCCAGTGATGCTAATAGGCTGTATTAACATTTAAGTGGATCCAGTGATGCTAATAGGCTGTATTAACATTTAAGTGAATCCAGTGATGCTAATAGGCTGTATTAACATTTAAGTGGATCCAGTGATGCTAATAGGCTGTATTAACATTTAAGTGAATCCAGTGATGCTAATAGGCTGTATTAACATTTGAGTGAATCCAGTGATGCTAATAGGCTGTATTAACATTTAAGTGGATCAGGTGGTTAAAAGGGCCACTCCCAATGGAACTAACAGATTCAGTTTGTCTCTGTGAGATAAAAACAGGAGAAATTTGACTGCTTGCCAGCCAATAGGTCACACCTCAAATCAAAATTTTACATTCAAATGTGGTACACATAGAGATCGCTCTAATTTCATGTGAGCTCTTCCTATAAATTATACTTGAGACTCAAGGAAAGCATTTCCATTGTGAACTAGTAGCCCATAGGTGTAATATTGAATATTGTATCATTTTCATAAAAAGTCTTTTAAGTATCAGAATATCTAAGAATATGCCCTTTTTGTTTTAAATGGCCTTCCCCGGGCAGTTCCCTGCTTACATGGAACAGCCATGGGCTGAAATCTTTATAAGGTAACTTTTGAGTTTTTGAGACCTCCAAGAACATCAAGCATGTAACCCACTTTAGCCACGAAGAAAACGCTTGAGGGATGATATTCTGTATCACAGTTTTCACTGAGAGAAAAAATCCCCTGCATGTGCCTTTATTCGTTTCAAGTAGCATTCAAAAGCATCAACAGGGTCTTATAAGGTCACTGCTCCTGGCATGGACAGGGAGCATATGATGATTCTCTAATTGTCGACTGAGAGTAACCTACTTTCGACTACAAGGCCCGATTGCAACAAGAGGACCACCAAACCATCTGATCTAAACTGAAGATAGCCAACAGAAAGGCATACAATATGCTAACCCAGCATGCAGAGGCTAATGCTATCTGGAAAAATATTTTGTAGGATAGCGACATAAGCAAGGTGTTGGTTAAAGGCTCAAATTTATCTGAATAGAGCCAGTGAAAACAGTCAAGGTATTGAGGCCCTGAAAGGGACGGTTTTATTTACTATGCACCAGTCCTTAAAAACATGCCACTTTCATTCGTAAGCATTTAGAGTAGTAGGCCTTGCTCATAAGATTCTTTGCACGATCAAAGGTTTAAATTCTTTCTCTTGCATGGCTATCCAGAAAAGAACCAAACACACAGAAGATGATCCAGGCAGGAGTGATTGAGAAAATTCAAGTCAGCCAGAACCTTCCTGGATAGATCTTTCACGAGACTGAGTAGATCCATGACCCAGAACTTGTCCCATCTGAGAGAAGCTATAGAGGTGACGCTCTACAGTATCCTATTTAGCATAGGATTAGAATTGTAAAGAAAAAGTATTTCCCAGTGTTTCCTCACTAGTTATACTGGCTATATAAAAAAGACTGTACAACTTAGGTATTGTTCAAAGAACCTTTAATTCCTTTTATTTTGGTGTAAGACTGATGGGTGTAATAAGGGTTATAGAGTATACAGCTTGGCCTTACTCCAGAGGTGCACCTTTTCAAAAAAGTGCAAGCTCCACTTACTCATTTTCACTGCCCAAACTTTAAATATAAATTGTAAAAAGAAGAGCCCATAACTTTTTTTTACATTTTATATATTTGGTAATTCATTCATTACACTTTCAGAAACTGCTATTGTCTAGTTTAGCAAAATTCATTTTCCATATTTTACTAGCTGTCAAGAATAGTGTACTTTAGACAAATTCAGGTTGATTTTTGGAGCACAAATGAGCAGGCATTTTAGTTAGCAGAGACATAAGTTCATTTAAAATTTCCAAAAGTAAAATATCCGAAAGAAATTTCAGCCACATTACATGAAAGTAGCATATAGGTATTCCAACATTCTCTCCACTATGCATGTTTAAAATGCAAACAACTTCACCTTACATACATCACTCTCTCAAAAGTACATAATAACTGGTGAGTGCCACCAGGATCATCATGTTGCAACTTCTTGATTTCAGTACCAAAAAGAGTAGTCAAAGGCCCACAACCATCTCATTCTTATTGACACTATGATTGACCTTCTGATTCTGGAACTGGCAAGACAAAGTTAGGGCCACTTGTACAATGACTGATCTTTCTACAACAAGATTGAATATCTTGCTGCAAAAAGATTTATAACTGGGCATGCTCCAAGTGCACAAATATGAAGACTGACTGACTGATGAAAAGACCATTCTGTTTGATTGGACCCCTTTTGGATAAGTGACTTTGAGTCTGCCAGGGATGTGCTTGATTTAGCCAATGATGTTGAGTTGGTTGCACCAACATAGAGACCTCCAAATCTGAATGAATGGTTTGATGATATGGTACTCTCTGTTTGAAGAGGTAGGTATCACATAATTATGACTTTTTTCATGTGAGTCAATTCTTTCAGAACTGAAAGACATTGTGGACAGATTTAATTTGAGACTGTGGCAAGGCAGATAACTTGTCACCAATGTGTCAATGACAGTAACAAAGTTCAACAACCGGTGGGCACCCCATCCATACATACTGGCATCTGTATATGCTGTCATTTCTGCTTGGGGCTCTTCCTGAGTAATCCCTGTGTGCAAGTCAACCTTGGTTGTGCCACTGATACAGGAACGATCATACCTCATGCATCATGACTGATTATGGGGAACTGAAAAGAGCACAAGTTGGCTAGAGAGTGTCATCTGTAAGGGGAGCATAACAAGACAAGCAAAGCAGGATGAATTCCACCACTTTATTGAATAATTCAAGGAGTTGTAAGAACTGTCTGAGTGCCCTGTTGGCAGTAAGTTGGATGATCTGGACAACACAAACAGGAGGGAGCCATACCTGATGGTGAGAAGCTTCATACCCAGATGGACAAATTAGGCCCTCACCCATACGCCATCTGGAATCACCACAATTAATAATTATGGTACAGTACCCACGAATGTAGTCCCAGTCTATTTTTAGAGCCCTTTTTCCTGTCTCCGTTTGTTGGTGATACAACAGTTAGATCTAGGCATTCTTGGTAGGGAGAGCTTATAGTGTGGTTGTCTGTGTGTTTTGGCAACAGTGTACAGTGAGTTAAAAGATCCCATGCCTATCTTCTCTTTTCTTTTCAGATTGGTCCAACAAGCCTCTGTAATTTGGGGGACAAGTTGGAAGGGCAGTTCCTGAGCAACCTGCCTCTAAGGATCTTCAATTTTACTGCCAAAGATTAAAGGTCAAATGGAATCATCCATGATGATGTGGTTGGAGCAAACTCACATCCTATCATAGAATGATGACTTGTTAATGACCTTAGCAATTGAGGTTGCCACTTGCCAGATTTGTTAATTACTCAATTTTAACACATGTGAGAAAATCACCAATGAGGCCAAATTTAGCACAGATGTTGCAACAGCATTTCAAACCAGCTTCAAAGTGACATGGTATACATTCTTGTCCAATTTATAAAACAGTGATAATGATTTGATCTGCTGCTAGATTTTTATCCAAAGCCAGAAGGTCAGTATGGAAGGCCTCATAGTGGGTTTTGTACTGTGAGATGAGAACATCACTGAATTTCAGGAATAAAAGCTTTTGCATTTCCCAGATGACTGATTCTTCCTGACAGACATTCATTAATTTCACACGATTTTGGCTGAGTGGGGAAGCAGATGGAAGCTGGGAGTCTCCTCCTCCTCCTCAAGATCTGATTTGGGAGGGAGCATGCATATATTCATAACATTATTGTGACTGGGTAATGCGAAATTAAAAGTATCCATGTCTGACAATCAACTAGTCTCTTAGTTTTTATCAATCAAGGCTATCATATTGAAATAAAGGCTGAAGTGATTCAACTAAAAAACCAAAACAAAGAAACAAAATCTAAAACATTCATGATAAAATTGGCATGATCTTGTAATATAAAAAACATTACACTCCAAAGGGTGTGCATCTATTTTAAGTCAGTGCACCACATTAGACACCAAAAAAATGACAATATATTTAAAATGGATACATTACATTACACACCAAGAGGTGTACTTTTAAAATCACTTAACATTACACACCAAAAAGTGTGCATCTATCTAAAACATATGCACTACACTAAACACTAGAAGGTGTGAAACTATTTAAAATTGATGCATTTCATTACACACCAAAAGCTGTGCATTAATTTAAAACATGCAATATATTACACACCAAAAGGTGTGCATTAATTTAAAACATGCAATATACATTTCTAAGTGTATAACTTAAAAAAGTAACTCTAACATTTTCATGAAATAATGTTGACTTGCTCTCCATGGATAAGATTTTGTACATTCACAATTTTACATTTCCATTTTATTTGATGTCACAAAATATATAGCATTAACTAAAGTTTTGAGAGTCACATGTTGGCTCCTTCTTGCTAAAAGATGCAACTCACAAAATCATTATTGAGGCAATTCAAATAAAAATTTCCACTGTTATAATTTTGACCTATAGCAGTAATGTTACATAATTCTTTTTAATTCAGTATATTGTGGTCTTTTATAACATGCTATGTTAAGAAAGGTGAAGCTATTTCACATAAATGCTTCAAAAATGTTGACAAGACTTACTGCTCCCTTGCATTAAGGTATCATTAACACAGACACCTCCGCTGCTGGTGGAGGTGATGAACTTTTGTACCAAGGATTTGTTGTTACTGAATATATATAATGCCAATGGTTTATCCCTGTAATAAATAAAGGAATGAATAACACAACAATATGAAAGAGACATTAAATAGAGGAATGCAGTGTTTCTGTCATTAAAATGAAAAGAAGAATTTTTAAATCATCTACATTCTTTAACATTATACTTCCATTTGTGCAGGGATGAAACAACAAAATCTGTACAAATTTTTTATAATGTGACAGAAAAACATGTACACACCCACAGACAGACACTTTTGTGCTTTGACTCTCATGGCACTCTAATTATGGTACTTTAGATATTCTGTATTCCACTGTAAATCAATGTGCAGTCTCTTGATTATTAATAGTTGAATGTAAACAACTTTGTGATTATCTCTTCTTGCAAGAAATGAGTGCAAGGTAAAAACAATAAATCCTAGCAATACTGATGTGACCATTGGTTACAATTATGAAATTAAATATGACAAACAAACCATATAAAATTTCATATTAAAATTTAAAACATTTCCATCAACAGAACATGAATTTTCAAACCTTATTCCCTGCATTACCAACATAAGGTAGAGAAGTAGCTTTAAAAAAGGGGTAACACACACAATGCTGCACAAGATTTTTAAACTAATCACTCCATGGTTTTGAGAATGACAGACTGATGGTAACACAGTATAAAACTAAAGTGTGGATTTCAATATGTCAAGTTTCCAAAGTATTCTTCTAAGTCTCTAAATGAGGGACCAGTAACACATAATTGTACAGTAAAATATGGCCAATGATGAAAGAATAAGCGACTAAGCAAAGCACATTAGCACATAAAAGACTATTTAACTCTGAGGATACAGGAGACATTTGCCATGTACAATGACACATCATGGCAGCTGACCTGGGCTGGTCAGATTAAGATTTACACCTGCAGCAACCTCATTAAATACACCTGCAACACACTCATTAAATACACCTGCAGCACACTCATTAAATACACCTGCAGCACACTCATTAAATACACCTGCAGGACACTCATTAAATACACCTGCAACACACTCATTAAATACACCTGCAACAAACTCATTGAATACACCTGCAACACACTCATTACATGTCCAGACCATTAACCTCTAAACCATCATGCCTTCCCAAAAAAATGTTAAATAAATCATGTGACTACTTTCAGTTTTGTTCAAAATGTGTAGAGACACATATCCAGAACATTATACATATTTCTTGCAAGTTGGTGCAAAGAGCAAATTTTGATACAGCACTGGGATATGTCATGACCATAAGGTTCACATTTATTCTTTTCAAAGAACTAAATACAAATGTGGATCTGTATTTATTGCATTCCCATGATTTTTATGGTTTTCAAAAAACTTCAGACATACAGTGTAAATGCAATTAAAAGCAAACTGGAATTAATAAAAGTTCATTCTAGTATATTGAAGGTTGCTGATGAGCAGACACCAGTGACATCTAAATAATTTTAGTCTGGGTGTACGACAAGGGTTGAACACCAGGTATTTAAATGGACATGTAAAAAATGAAACAAAGAAAGGCATACCCTTTTACAATCTGCTTAATGGCTTCATCTTCATCTTTCACAGGAATGATTGGTAATATTGGTCCAAATATCTGAAAAATTATACAACCTGGAGAAAAGCAAGTTTTACAGATAATGGTAATTGAATACAAAAGCAAATACTGTCCAACCTGTTTTAAATGGCCACCTAGGACAAAAATGCTAAACTGGCCCCTTAACTGGTGACTTCTATAGAAGTCCAACTATCAATTTTTTTACAACAAATACAGTTTACCAAATACTATTTTTGGCATGTAATATTTGCTATTATATTATTATTATTTTTAATGACTTTGTTGTTGTTTAATTACTTTAATCATTTTTATTCAAAAATAAATATTCAACCAATCTTAAAATTTTCAGTACAAAATTTCGTTTTTTAAACTTTTTCTCCTGTAATTGGCAATTAATCAATTAGAAAAATTCACCATATAAATTTATTGCCAAGAAAAACTATTCTTATTAGAAAGGGTATTATTTATAGATTTCTTCAAGATTTCCCTCAGTCATAATTTCATGAAGTACATTTTTACTTTTATGTATGGCAAGGAGGCAGCTATCTTGACTGCCTGTATATTGCAGCTGGAATCAATTGTTTTGGACATAACAGACATAGGCCAAATACAGATTGAAAGTGTCTGCATTACAATAGGTTGCTGGGAATTCATCTGCATTGATTCTCCCCCATTTCTCTGTTGTCAGGTCTTTCACCAACTGATATGCCTTTCTACTGTTATTTTGATTCAGGATTTTCTCAACTTCCTCACCCTGGTCCTCTAACCAGATTTCCTTTGCTCTCTTCTTCCTAATACTATTGTTAATCTTCCTGTAATTTTCTGCTCCTTTATGGTTGTCTCTCTCTCCCTCCTCAGTTTTCTCCTCACATCAAAAAGGTCAAATATATCTGCTGTGACCTTTATCCTATCATGCTTGCCTGGAATTTTGCTGGCTGTGCCTATTACTGCCATGCTGAAGGTGGTGACCAAGGAGTCTAGGTTTTTTTCTTCAGCACCTGAAACGTAACTGGTGCAAATTTGCCACCTACGCATGATTCAAATACTTGAGCCACACTTGCATCTTTAAGTTTTTCAGGTTTAAACCTGATCTGTTCTGATTTCTTGGTCTTCCTCAGCATGCCATCATCACTGAGTTAGTTCAGGAAAAGCTATGAGTTCTGACAATGTTATCACTAGACCAGAAGAAGTTCCTTAGCAAAGATGTTGTCAATCTGGTTGTAATGTTTTCCGTTTGGATTGTGCCAAATCTATTTTCATGGTTTATTGGGGAAGAGGGTGTTCATTAACACTAGGTTATTTTAGGTGGTGAAGTCCAGGAGGTTGAGTCCTCTCTCACTGGTCTGTTCATTACCATGTGGACCTCAGACTTCTCATCAGTCTGCATGTGCGTCTTATCCTATCTTGGCATTCCAGTCTCCTTGAAAAACTCGAGTCCACTCTTTGTGTGTCTAGCCGGTGAGAGTTTGAGCTGGTCACAGAATGCAACCACATCCTTGTCATCATGTTTATATCTTGGGGCATAAATGTCTATGATGTGGAAGGGAAATGACCTAAAGTGGATGGCAATCATCCTATTAGACACTGGTCAACAACCCATGACCACAATGTCCAACTCCATGCTCATGTCCTCTTATCCACTGAAGTATAATCTGTGTCCTTCATCTGCGGATCTTTCTCAGTAATTCTTCCAGCACATCTCCCAGAGTCCAAGGATGTGCAATTGGTATATTCCCATCTTATGGGTTAGCTCCTTGAGATTCTTTACTGGTCTTAATGTCCTGACATTCCAATGGCAATGTTGTCTCTTGCCCAATCATACTTTCAACACATGTTTCATGAATAAAAAGTAATGAGAAAGCTTGGCAAGCAATGTACTATAAGAACCATTTCTGGCCAGGTTATAGGAGTATAAATATTTTAGTTCCATTCTGATAGAAGAAAGTTTGTCCCCATAGGTTAGGGTTCTCCTTTGTTTAAAAACAACTTTGTTTCATGCAAAAGATCTGCAACTATCAGGGCATCCCATATGGACTGAGATAGAAGCAAACCATGGAAGGGTGGATAGGTGAGGCATACCCCCATAACCAAAAGTCTTAAAACAATTTCAGAGGTTTCTACTGTTTTAAAACTTAAAACCAAGATAACATCTTTCACTGTTATGAATTCAGACCTGCCAACCCTGATGAGACCATCTCAGTAAGGCATCTGCAGTGATGGTAAACATTACATTCAACTGAAAAGTTTGTAAAGTATATTTAGACCTTTTTTACCACTAGTACAGTTGCACAAACTTCAGTTGCATACCCTATGCAACTCAATGATTTGTTGCTCTTTCTCAACTTAATGCAAGTCTAGTAATTTTTTTTCTCCATTTCACATGACAATCATATCTCAAATTGACACATGATGTCCAATAAACATAATTCTGTCCCTTCCAACTTTTATTCACAAGAATCTTAATATTCCTTTTTATTCTTCTGTGCTGATTATTAACACTTTTTAAGAGGCTTCATTTTTGTTTTGTCTCCAACATGCACTGCATGCTGGATGCCATTTTTAAAAATTATATAATCAAGAAAAAAATATATAGTTTAAAGTAACTGTAAAGTTAGTCTGGTTCCTTAATTCTACTAATTTTAATATGGAACCTGGATCCAAATTGAATACAGATGAACCAATTATCGGGAATTTATGGCAATCATTTTTCCGTAGTTTTTGCATTCATTCTATAAGTCTGTATTTTAAGTGTAATTTTTGTAAGACTTAAGGCAAAATCATAAGGGTTGGCAGGTCTGTGTATTCATTATCTCTGATTTCTTCAAAATAAGTCTTATTAAAACTAAAAACTTCCAAAGTTTTTATAGGTCTCATTAATGCAAAAATTTGTCTGGTTGTTTCAGAATCAGAGTCTAAGAAGCAAGTTTTCTCTTATTTGCATTAAGATTTTACCTTAATCACTTAAGTGCTCAACTCAGATCACATAACATGCATGGGTTGTTCAATAGTATTACACTGCAAGTCCTCACCACAGATGGATCTTAAGGAAGGGGTATTTGTGTGTGTGTGTGATTTGGATTTTTTCACATAGTGTTAACAATTTTTCAGCCATATCGGTATAATGTTTTCAGTGTAGCAGAGTATAGTGATGTCCAACAATTGTGCACTAGGCCATTGTAGCAGTCCTAAAGGGAAGTAATACCTGTGTATTAAGCATCTGGCTGACTGAGACTATCAACTGAAACTTAACACTGATAAACATACATAGATACCTGAATACATAAACCTACCATTATTTGCCTCATCTGCAATATTGAACTATGATTTATTAAATGCTTCTTTTACAATGACAACTGTGTTCATTTATTGTAATTATGTTCAACAAAAAACTAGTTGGAACTGACAGAGTCTAATGGGAGAATTGCCCTTCTCCCAGCTTTCAAGGAATGCACTAATTATGTCAACAAAGATTTTAAAATTTCTCACTCAAATTCAAATTTTTTCATGTTTATTGCTTGGCTGGTAGCAATAAATATTTTCACAGAATATCCAGTGCAATACATGAAATTTATTTCATGCTTATAATTAGTAGTGCCTTGTCCAGAAGCACACCTGACATAGGATGATCTGACAGTAGGATTTTAACCTGGATCTTTTCAGCTGTGAATCTAGCATGCTAAACACTGAGCCACTGATGATATGTATGTTAAGATGATGTTATTCACACATCCTGTGACCTCTATGTGCCACACACTTCCACAGGTTTGACTACAGCAAATACATTTTGTAAAAACAAATGTTTTTATGTCCTCTGTGACTCACCTCCTCCTGCATCACTTGGTCTGTGAATTTAACATTTATCACCACAGTAGGGGCAATATATCGCTGGGATTCATCAAAGTCACCACCAAAAGCAATCTCTTTACATGTACTCAATAATTTTTTTATCCTCCTGCAAAAGTAAAGATTATGTTTTATTGACATACATTCTCAAAGCAATTAAAGAGATAAGTATTCAGGCTCTAAACAGCCAGATCATGTCTCTGTCTTATTTATCTGAGGTCTCCCTCTCTTATAGTGTGGTCAATGTTTCCAGAACCAGTTGTGCAAAAGATATCAAAGGAGAGGTGTACTACTAATCTAGTTGCATAAACATACAAAATATTGTCAGTGTTTGGTCAAAACAAAGTTTGATTGGTCTCAGTGTAATATAGGCACATTAGTTGTCAACAAACAAATGGTTTAAATACAAACATCACTCGAGATTGAAAATTATGTAACAATGGCCATGTTTTGTTATAGTTGAATTCCTGATATTAAACTGCCTCCAAATATCAATTTCACATGTGAACAAGTGCTGATAAATTAGGATCCATTCTATCAAGGGTGTAATGAAGAAATAGATCAAAATATATATGTCATTCATGTACACAAATTAGGTTATGGTCACTTATATTTGGTGGGGTTATGTTACTCTCCCTCTGGTGCATGCGTATACCATCCTTCATATGTACAAATCAGGGTACAAGATATTGAGGGCATAATTGATGAACAAACACAGAGCTTACAAATCAATGAATATGCATATGAATGATTAAAGAGGTGAACAAACAAGTGAAATCTGAAACCCCAAATTCACAGGGAGTTATTTATTTATTAAATTATTATTATTTATTTATTTATTATTTATTTCTATTAAATAGATGAAATACTATATCCACTACTAACACCATAGGCTAAACCAAACAGGCAAACTTTTCTATCTGCTCCCATCACTAGCTATATTAAACAGATGAAAAACAATATCCCATCCCAATTTCACCAGCTAAACCAAACAGGTGAACTACTATATCTCCTCCCATCATTGCTAGCTATATTAAATAGATGAAATACTATATCTCCCCCAAACTTCACTGGCAATAACAAACAGGAGAAAAGCATATTAAACATGTGAAATGCCATATTTCCTCTCAACTTCACTGACTTTACCAAACTGGTGAAATGCTATTTCCCTTCCCAGCTATGAATAAAAGACAAAAAGTGTATCTTTCTTGATGCTAGGAATTTTATTTGTACAATACAGACCCTGAAATTGGTAATTTTACCAAATCTGCTATTTGTTTGCATTTGTATATCTTGCATTCCTGAAATATTTTAATGAACTAGAAAGTAAATAAATGGAAAAGAATTTATAATAAAATATAACTGCATTAAATGAAAAAAATAGCTGAATTTTTTTTGCCAGCAATTTGTGTTTTTATTTTCTTTTTCATTCAAGGTTGTACAGATACAACTGCCAGTATGATGTCATCACCTGTAAAGGGTGAAAACTGTAAAATTGAATCTTTTTCTTGATTATTAAGTGGAATAGTTTTTCAAACATTTAAGTTTAATGGTAGCTTAATAGAACTAATCTAAAATACACATTTTTCCAGTTCTGTTTCTCATTCATTGTCACGTCTTCTGCATTTTGCATTTGCACTTTTTACTTCAAAATAGATTCATCATTTCATTTGCATTCATTCTGCATTTCATTTTGCACTAATTTTGCATTTAATTAGCCCACATTTTGTTTTTGTTTAACAAGTAAAATTACCTCTTTCTAGGTCTGTACCATTTTTGATGGATTTATTGTTACTACAAACCAGGAGTTTATATTCCAATATAAAATGCCTTTATGCAATAAATGTTATTGTATACCCACAAATTTAAGTATAAACAAACAATATTCTTTGTCAAGCAAAATCACAAACAAGACACTCTTTGTTTGGGTTAGCTTGCATTTTTTTTCAACAGAAATAAAAAATTTAGTACTGACATTTTCTTGGGAATGCATCAATGTAGGAATGAATATACACTAAAAAACCAATGCAAGTTTGACACAAAAAGACCCATAAACTTAAAAAAAAATTCAGAATTTTGAGAACAAAGCTATTATTTAATAACATAACATATCTCTCAATACCATAATACTGTCAATGGCAACCACATGTACCCATACAAATTTACTGATTTTCAACAAGGCATGTGTTCTTTACTTGGTATTTGTGGGTAAATATTTTCCTTTTGAACTTTTCACAAATATGTTTTCCCCACTTTAATCCCACCTTCCCTAAAACAGCAATCTCCCACCTCAAATCTAAGTTCTAAGAGCCCTGTACTGTCCTAAACACCCTCATTATTTATGACCTATGATTGCAATTTAAACAAAGATTTGATAGTTTAGAAATTATCATAAAACCAAATAAAGGATAGTAAATTTAGAATACTTTAATTTGTGTATAACTCTTTCTAACCATTCAGTAAAGCTTTGCTCAAACGTCAAAAAATTGTTAGGTGTGATATCATAATGAGTCACATACATTTTCAATTATGATAATTTAATATTCGATGAATAATAAAAAATAGTTAACAAGCTAGGCAATTCAGTAACTACTGATACATAAGACTTACTGAAAATGTCTGTCATTGACTATTCTAGCATAGTCATTTGATGTCTTCACATTATCACCATAAAATGTTTTGAGAGAGTTCTTCAATTTTCCAACCAAAACATCCTGAAAAAATACATAGCATGTACGATAAACATTAACAAAAAAATATTACAAATGTTATTGTTATTATTATTATTATTTTACATTATTTATTAGGCTGACTCAATGGTTTATTGTTTGGAGATTTATTGGAATCAAATAATAGTTTGGTAAATTCACATATTTAATGTTACATGATTAGGAAAGTTCTTGTTGGTTTTGATGCAAACACTTTCTTTGAAGTCAGCTGTACTCAAACACTATACATGCATTTTCATATGATGCTGGTCTGAAAGCTCTTTTTCTACAGGTATTGGATTTTAAAATACTGATGTTATCAAGTAAATGACACATAAAATGAAGGAAACTCCTCTAGAGTCCTGAACATGGCTATTGCTTTACTTGAAAAATTTTCCAGTGATAGCTATGAGACCACGTGCTGAACAGACCTTATGCTGTGTGCTGAACAGACCTTATGCTGTCATGAATGGGACTTGGCAACTGTCAGATCAGCTATCTGTGGTCTGACAAGGTTTAGCTCTCTCTAGTCTGCATGGCCATGGAAAAAGTAGGCAAGGTATTCCAGTCAACCGACTCCAAGATGTATGGAACTGAGACATTATGATTCTGAGGCCAAGTTCATGTGTCATTCCTGATTATATGAGAGATCAGAGATACCCTATTTAATAACCCACTTTGCTGAAACAGTAAGTGACTAAGTTTAAGTCATGTTTTCTTGTCTTAATCAGTAGAAAGACTCTCAGACATGCTCCGTGGATGTTTTCACCTTTGGGTATCAAACAAAAAGGGGCTTGGAATTGGTATTCTGCCCTGCAAAAGCTGAAGTAATCAGAATTTGAAGACTACCATGCGAATAGGTGTATGGAAATATGCATTCAACACCTCAAAACTGATTGCTTATTTGTCATGCTGCATTGACAGCCAAACAAATTTTACTGCCAAAAGTTTTTGAATTATGGGGCAGCAATATACTGATTGAACTGGTACTTTGTCATTTCTGAATTTCACGCCAGCAAAAAAAGTGACTGAGTAAGCTTAGTGGCTGGTTTCAAACTCCTGATGATGTTCCTGACCAAAAATAGTATGAAGTTAAAATCAGGGTTTCAAACTAACTCCACTACTAGCTTATCTAACATTTGCACATATTGTGAAATTACTTTCAATCTCTGTCATGAAGGGCAATGGGCCTGATGAAAGATATCTGAAGCCAAAATAAGTACTATGAGAACAGACCTGTTTACCCATAAATTTTCCTGTCAGTATTTTAAGCAATGCCTGTCAGTATTTTCAGACCGCAGTCAGTATTTTCAGCACACAAATAGTAGATACTATCAATATACTATAATTATCATTATGTGGTATTACACGACATAATGACTATACAATATTGTGTAAATAACTCTTAGTTTGCAAAGACGCTGGTATTCAGTTAATTCTGTGTTTCAAGGCACAAATATGCAGAAATTGAACACCACTGACTTAAACATCCTGTTCATATATTATAGTGATAAAAACCACAAAAAAATACAACATAACCAAATTTATTGTTGTTTACCTCCGTTACTTTCTCTAAAAATTCTGTTTTCTCAGCTTCACACATATCCATAACATTTTAATTAAAGCCAATTCTCTATTTTACTTGGTTAAGGACGACCTGATATAAAACATTATGACAGACATTGTTACCACCCATCCACTTAGAAAATAATAAGTTTATCTAGATAGGTGAAGGCAATCTTATTTATCTGATAAAATCTAGTATCATCTTTGTCAATATTTACTAGAATGGAAATAAGGTTAATAAATTATTTTTCATTGCTTCCATTAACTTGTCAGCTTTACTCAATGACAAATTCATATTTGCGATCAACTCACACAGAATCGCCTCAGCACGTCTTATTTGTTTTTGAAGTATGTTTTGATCAATGACTTCCTTTCCTTTCATCATTGATAATATGTTTCTAGTTCCATTCACTAATGATTTCAATTTTGTATGATTTCCCGATTCCACATGCCGTGAACAGTCATTCCTTCCACCATGTGCACAGGAAAAGTCTAAGTTGCAAACAGTGCAATGCACAAAATGTTCTCCTTTTGATGATGGTTTAAGGCATTGCCATAGAGTAGAATAAACTGGTAGAAAATGCTGCTTTCTGTGCTAGACTTTCCATTTTCATCATCAGTTTCGTGCTGAAACTTTCTTGTCGGCGGCATTTTCCTTTGTTTAAACGACCGGATGTTGAGAATGTCAAAATAAGTGATGTGGCACAAAATGCGGACGCGGATGCGGACCGAAGAGACGATACAACGAAACAAAACGGAAAGAAAAACGGCTTAAAAAAATTAATTTTAAAAAGTAATAAATAAATGCAACCTCAAATCTTATTTTCAGTTCAATGACCGTATGACCGTACGGATGGCCTTTATTCCGTACAAATAAGGTCAAATACGGTCGGGTAAACAGGTCTGTGAAAAGGGATGGTTATTGTCAAAAAAAACACACGGATATTTCTTTGCTCTTTATGGAGTCTGGTGAACTCTAGAACACTGTATCCTCCAAACTTTTTGGAGGTAGGTCAAAAGGTGTCAGCAAAACCAAAACTGAAATTACTTGAATATCTGGTTATTTATTTTGCTATTATCTGGTTTACAATTATGTAAATTATTCAAAGTTTAAATTTAGGATAAGTTGATTAACCTACTTGTGTCTCCTTGGTACACATAATGTAGTCTGGGGACACACAAGTCTGTCCAGCATTGGTGCACTTTCCCCAGAGAATTCTGTTGGCCACAATACCCAGATCACAATCCTTGTCTACAAATACTGGACTGAAGGAAGCAAAGAAAAATTAATGTTAAGTATAAAAATTACATATAAAGCATGTTAAGGATCATACAGTAGTGTTCAATAGCACAGACAATTTATAAATATGAATTGAGTATGTAAATGAGTGAGATTAATTGAAGGGTTTGACATACTACTTATACAATTGACAAATTGTATTAGAATTATTTCTTCACACATAAAATGCACTAATTTTAAAACTTAACAAACATATTAGGACCTTGTACATTTTTTCTCCTTACCTTGTTCACAACAGAGTACACAAAGAAACAGTAAATTAACTGCTTCAGTATGTGCATGCATGTGTATGAAGGGATTGGAACACATCTGGTGCCACTGACTACACAAAGTAATCATGTCATTTCAATTAGCCATTGGTGGGATACATGTACAGTTCTCCATGCTAAATTTGCATGAAATAGTTCATCATCTACTGTGGTTTTCTTAGTATTTTCTGTTTCACAGGCAGCTCTATGCTGACCTTCTTAGCATTAACTACAATGATTTTTGGATGAGAAAGATGAGAAGATGGGTAGATTCAAAATGCTGTATTTGTCACCTAGTCTATGATACAATTTTAGGTTTTAATTTTGTGCCTTTCTTAATTTTATAAAAATAACTAATTAGCGTGACAAGAAAATTTTCTTATTGTTCAGTTACATAATAGAACCTGCTGTGCAAAGCAATGATAACTGAAATTATACTTATTGTTAACATATTAGGAAGTTTGATAAGTTATAATGTTTAATTAGCATAATTTTTGCTCAATAACATTCTAAAGTAAAGAAGTTTTTATTTTATTTACAGGAATCAGGAAAAATCATGAATCATAGAAAATAATTTATTTTTACCCTTTTCACTTGAGAAATTAGTTTCCTCAAGTCTTGTGTTACAACAGACTTTCACAGGCATATTAATTGCAGTTGATTCACTATTTGATTTCTTTTAAACATTATAAATTACACACTTAATTACATCTGCAAAACACAATGATATCCATTAATGCTGACTAGAAAAAAGGCAATATGTGCTTTGCTGATGTTATGGTGACATTTTACAATTTTTTATTTAGAATAAAATAAAATAAATCTCTAACACAACCTTTTCCCTCCAAGTTCCAGTGTCACTGGGGTAAGGTACTCTGCAGCAGCCTGCATTACAATCTTGCCGACTGCAGTGTTCCCAGTGTAGAAGATATAGTCCCACTTTTCTGCAAGGAGAGCTGTTGATTCAGGTACACCTCCACTGATGCACTTTATACAATCCTGGACAAAAGATAAACACATGGTTACATGTCAACAGAAATCGGAATCAAGTTAGATGCATGCTATTTTAGCAATGAAATATTTTTGGTAATTTTCAGAAATTTTATAGGAACGTCACATAAATATTACTTGAAGTCCAAAAATAGAAATGAACGATTCAGAGGAAACTGATGTGAGACAGAGAAAGAGAGAAAAAACATTTGAAAATATTTATGTGTGATTTTAAAACAATAATATCCAAAAAAAGAAACAAAATTATATGAAAATGGTTAGATATAGAGCTTGCTTTTTGCAACAAGAATCTAGAGACAACATATATTCTTAGTATCCAGCTGATATCAATCCTAGGTACTTACAAACAATACATCTGAGTCAATCTTCCAATTTTCACAAAGATACCTTGAAAGGTTGGAGACTTGTGCACCAAAATAGGAAAATGTTGGTGGGATAAAAACAACTTCAAAAACAATTGTCTTTAACATTTAAGAGCCAGGATTTATACATTTTGAACTGAAACTGCTGCATGTACTGGCATATTAAATCAAATCCAAATGCAAACTGCACAGACCTTTATCTGTCACTGCATAATGCACCAGCAGATCTGGGTCTATGTAGTTTTTTTGCAACTAATCATTATAGCTAAGCAGCACAGACCCTGATCTGTTGGTGCATTATGTGAAAGAAAATTGAGTTCTACACTGCCTGCAAATGAGCCTGGCTTGTATACAAATATATATGATATCAATGTACAAGTCTAGAAGTGAACTGTACACTACAAATTCCTACTCAAAAATTTGATTAATGCATTTGGTTGGAATTCAAAAATATTCATCCATTGTAAAAGCTTTCAGATCCAACATATTTTGGGTCTACTCTGATATTTACATAAACCCCCTTAACCTGCGTTGTATTGTAAACCCTAAGAATAGTCTTCTAAATCTAATTATATAACATTTTAGGAATCTATGGACTGAGGTTAATAGTCAAATGAATGAAGGTGTCATTCTCTGTTTAGGCAAAGAAGGTCTGTTTCTCTCCATTACATTGTTCAGTTAAAAATTATCTCAAAAGCATTCTCCAGGATGCGATTTGTTTAGAAATAAAAAAAGGATCAATTTTCAATGTAACTTGATCAGAGGGCATATTTTTTTAATTAGACAATTAATGCAAACAACTGATAACTCAACTGGTTTTGTACATTTCAAAAACATTATGTACAAGAATTACCATATATACTCACTTGTACAACTACAAACTACACAGACCCAGATCTGCCACTGCATAGTGTGCCAGAATATCTGGATCTGTGCAGTTTGTTAAGAGAAATTAGTAGAACAAACAACATAGACCTTGATCTGCAGCTGCATTATTCTATGGCAAATCAAGAGCTTTGTTGTTTCAGTTTGACTCAACTTATAAGTGAGCACACAGAGTAAATTGGGATTCTTTGAATAAATCAAAGACTTAATCGACCCTGACATGACCCTTGGTCCATACAATGTTCTTTTCAATGTTGTCATAATACTTTTATTTCCCAGAATGCATGACTGACAGTGAACAAAAATTGCTGATCTATTATGCCATGTGACTATTCAGAAATTTAAATTTTAAGGGATTCATCAGGTTTTCAGTCCTTGTAAACCACTTCAACATTACAACATTTATACTTTTCCTTCTACAAGATGCCAACAGTGCTAAGTAAATTCATGGTCAGCACTAATGGCTGCTGTGTCTGGTTTAAGATGTTGCTTGATAAATAAACAGTAAGATAATGATTTTCTTCTAAATATTTCCCGATAAAAACTTAGATTCAAACGTTTATTTATTTCAGCTAAATACATGTCTACAACTGATTTTTTTTGTCTTCTTCAAATTTGTTGTTATTGTTGTAAGGTTTAATGACATTTTTCAGTACAAGATATGCTATACATGGTGGCCAATATCAATGGTTGATAAAGAACCTGGGAAAACCCTGGAAAGAACCGCTGACCCACAAGAAGCTACTGGAAGCTTTTTCATATAACCACATAAGCCGAATCTGAGACTCGAACCCAAGCAGACAGAGGCTAGATGGTAGTGATCCATAATGGTGAGTGCCTTAGACCACTCAGCCCCTCAAGGCCCCTCTTCAACTTTGTCTTTTTCAAATTTGCAAACTGCAAATGTATACACAAGGCCGTAAAAAAACATGTTAACAAGCAAATGGGGAGTAGTTGTTCCAAACCACAAATGTATACACAAGGCCATAAGAAAACATGTTAACTAGCAATGGGGATTAGTTGTTCCAAACCACAAATGTATACAGAAGGCCATAAAAAAAAACATATTAACAAGCAATGGGGATTAGTTGTTCCAAACTGCAAATGTATACACAAGGCTGTAAGAAAACATGTTAACAAGCAATGGGGAGTAGATGTTCCAAACCACAAATGTATACACAAGGCCGTAAGAAAACATGTTAACAAGCAATGTGGAGTAGTTGTTCCAAAACACAAATGTATATACAAGGCTGTAAGAAAATATGTTAACAAGCAATGGGGAGTAGATGTTCCAAACCACAAATGTATACACAAGGCTGTAAGAAAACATGTTAACAAGCAATAGGTACTACTTGTTTCAAACCACAAATATGTACACAAGGCCGTAAGAAAACATGTTAACAAGCAATGGGTACTACTTGTTTCAAACCACAAATATGTACACAAGGCCGTAAGAAAACATGTTAACAAGCAATGGGGAGTAGTTGTTCCAAACCACAAATGTATACACAAGGCTGTAAGAAAACATGTTAACAAGCAATGGGTAGTAGTTGTTCCAAACCTAGATATAACATACCTGATCTAAATATCTGGAAAGAAGTTCTTCCAAAATCTTGGCAGTATAAACAGAAAGCTCAGATGGTTTGACTACGACACAGTTTCCTAAAATATGAAAAGAAGATTAAATTAAAAATGATACATATTTTCAATACTTAAAGATCATCTTGTGGAAATTTTAAGATTCAAATTTGTTTTACTTTAATGTCTCAAATGAATGAGTAAAAAGTTTTGATAATTACATTTTAATAGATTATTAGGTGGTACAGTGTGACCTCACTATAACGCGCTCCGTTATATTGCGAATTCCGATACAATGCAGTCGTGGCTTGGCTCCCGAAATTTCATTCACCTTATTACCAA
Organism: Potamilus streckersoni; assembly: GCA_016746295.1. NCBI lineage: Eukaryota > Metazoa > Mollusca > Bivalvia > Unionida > Unionidae > Potamilus > Potamilus streckersoni. The sequence continues at coordinate 28,621 of JAEAOA010000094.1, read as the reverse complement.
TATTTTTCTAGTAAAAAACAAAAAAAAAATTGAAGTACAGAAAGTAAAATACGTAAAGTTTTATTATCATGTTGGAAAAGAGATTACTTATAAAATAAATCTGAATATAGGACGTTTGTGGCATGGCTCCTGAAATATCAGATACATGTACATGTATTATTCTCATACACAGAAAACATTTCTTCTTAACGTGTATAAAGTTTATTATCATTTTGGGGAGGAAATCATGTATGGATTCTAATATAAAATGATTGTAGAGTGGCTTGGCCTGGTTCCCGAAATTTCATTTACCTTATTACCAGTATTTTTCTCCTTACAAAAAATTAAGTACAAAAAGTAAATTACTTAACATTTTGTAATCATTTTGGAAAAGAGATTGCTTATAAATTTGATAAGTTTGTGGTGTGGCTCCCGAAATATCATATACATGTACATGTATTAATCTCGTATACGGAAAACATTTTTTCTTAAAAGTGCAAAAAACTAATGTGTAGAAAGTATATTATCAGTTTTGGAAGGAAATAACGTATGGATTCTAATATGAAACGATCGTGGCATGGCTCCCAAAATTTAATTTACCTTATTACAGGTATTTTTGTCGTATACAAAAAAAATTAAGTACGAAAAGTAAATTAAGTAATGTTTTGTTATTATTTTGGAAAATATATCACTTATAAATTTGAATGTAAGACATTTGTGGCATTGCTCCTGAAATATCACATACATGTATTATTCTTGTACACAGAAAACATTTCTTCTTAAAAGTGCAAAAAAATAACATGTAGAAATTTTATTATCATTATGGGGGGGAATCATGTATGGATTCTAATATAAAACAATCCTAAAATTTTTAAATTTAACAAATGTCTTACATTTTTGTGCTAAAATAAACATCAGAAATATGAATATCTGAACCCATGTCAGAGCCTTTTGAGAACTTTGGTCTTTGTTTGTTGTTGAAAGATGACAGCTCATAAGTGTTAACTCCTTAACCCCTAGCGCCGCGTTTACGGGGCAGGAGGTGGTAGCCTACTTCTGAGCTCTGTTGAATAAAGGCTATGTGCGACACAATAAAGTGGGTGGTATTATAGAAAGGTACACTGATGTAGCTTTACATTGATACCAAATAATATGGATGTTCTTGTTGCTCTACAAAACACAGAGGGAAAAACATCACCTTTTGGACCAGAGTTTTTTCCAGCCAAAATTCTCTTGAGCTTGTGATCTGGTTTTGTGTCCGGATTTTAGACTTTTTGGCTCCAGATTGAAGACAGACCAGTCTGAATTGCACACAGACATGTGAACCTTTGCAAAAATTAGGATAAGATGGGCATTTAGAATGTAGAGTGGTCTGGACACAAAAATGATGGGTCCGTTTAGCAAAAAAAAAAAAAAAAAAAAAAAGTCCAGTTTCCTTCTCGCATTTTAGGCGAAAACGACAAAAACCTCTAGGGGTTAATGTTCTTATTACTGATTCATGAGCAATGAAGCCATCAAATCTACAATGCTTTCCCTATACAATCATTGCTCAAACAATATCTGACATATTCTATAAGCTGCATTCTCAACTAAGCAATAATAAGATTCTCACCTGAATATATAAATCAATTAAGTTAAGAATGTTGCTCATCATCAAAGTCAATTGCCCAGCTAAACTGTTCAAATTATGGGTCAATGATTTATAAAACATAAAACAAAAGAAAGCATGTGCACGTGGCTTGGCGGTGTTGTTTTATGCAATCACTTGACCAGTAAATAACGTTGTCCATTCACATATAACATAATAAAATTCAATGTGCATATATACAAAAGACATGCATATTTTCCGCAAATTTGGCGTAAGGAAGAATCCGTTTGGACAAAAGCTGTATTATACCACTAGTTATAGTCAGTATTCTATTAAGAGCTCGGTAAATAATGCCCCTGCATGTATAAAATTCGTTTCCACAATTTAGTTATGCTGTAAAAAAAGAAGTTACCTTAGTACTAGAGTAATAAAAAATGAGCAAATTCAAGGCATCTTTGTTTTACACTATGACCAATATTAAAATCCTTTCCACACAGCCTGCAATGGGCATGAAGCTACCCTAGAATGGTACTGTATTGTGTTATATATTCATCTCTGAGTCATTTTTTTCATTTTTTTCTTCTTTTTCTAATTCATCTTTGAAATCATTCAATAAACATTTTTGCTGTAACATATACATTGACTAGAATAAATAGGGAGATATTTACCGACAAAAATCCTACAGAATGGTTGCGTACCTCACATTATTATAAACGAAGAATATGTGAACCAAGATTAAGAATTAGAAAACCAGTCTGTTATGTCCTAAGCCAGACAACTGCTATAAATAGAAACAGGTCTTCTTGGAAATAGGTCAGCTACTATAAATAGAACATAACACTAAAGAAATTCATAGCGCTACAGACGTGTACTTTTATGTCACAGTTACTCAGAAACTGTCTTTTCTAGAATATGTTTTGTGCACTTAGTGGGATGTTAATAAAAATGAGAAAATAAATTACTTTTGGGAGGGGGATATAGTGACAAAGTGCAATCCAAGTACATTTAAGAGTAAGGCGTAATTTATTGAAAAAAAGCATAAAGATTACGCCAAAAGCATAATGGTTGGCATGTATGCATACTGCTTGAAATATTCAACATAAATTGTACATGCTGCTGTTAATGTTGACAGGTCAATGTTACAATTTGTATAAGCAGATGTTTAAGCCAGCTGCTGGCTTCTAATGAGAACATTGTGTATACATTATTAAAACTGACATTATTAAAAAAAAATTTAAGCATTAACAAGACACCAGACATGCATGGTGGTGAATTTCATGGAAATTATGGTTGTCTGAGCCCTTTCATGAAGTGTCCTTAGATGTATGTTATGAAGAGACATTAAATGCAAGTTTTAAACAAAAACTAAGAGTGTGTGCTTTTTAAAACATGTCTGCATATAACGTTAAATATGATATCTCTTCTAGCAAACACAGCATTCTAAATGTTTAAAAAGAACTGTAAGAACATGAATAAATAAACACACAGGAAAAAAAGACCACAGTGCAAGTTTAAGACTGTAGAAACTCTTCAATTAATGCAATTAATGCCCTTAATTACTTATTGCCCATAATTAATGTACTTTATTGCCCCTAATTAGTACGTACTTATTGCCCTTATTTAATGTACCTGACCAGGACTTTTGTAGCTGATTCTGCCAAGAACAGCTGCCATCTTTAGTTGGGGTTGAAATTGACTGACTGGCATCCCATCAATGCATTAATGTTCAATATTTTAATTCAAACCGTTATGGCATTTAACCATGACTGCCCCAGTTGCCCTGTCTATCAATGCCAACATGGTTAAAACTGTGAATGACTGACTCCCATCAAAGAGGTCAAATTATTTACTCAACTTTCACTACAAGTAACAGTAAAGCTTCTCATCATTTAGGAAATCTGAAACAATTCATAAATATTTAGCTCACTACAAACTATGGAACTCGATTCTCTATATTCAGTCTTAACTGTCTAACAAAACTTTCTATTCATCAAGTACTAATTTCATGTGGTTGCCTTGCCATCTTTGATCACATTTGTTAATGAATAGGCTAATGTGAAGTGGTTTAATTACTTACATATAATAATAACATTTATAACAGTGTTCAATTGATCAAAATATATGAATTGATCTGATATGCCCATTACTGCAATGTCTTACACTGGTATCATTTGTATTCCTCTACACATTTCTGTTATTCCACCTTCTTTATTTGATATGAATGACATAACAAACATACAAAGGAGAGTTTTTTTAATGAGTGGAAGAAAACAACAAAAATACTATCTTAAGTCTGAGATCAAAATAGTCTGCACTTAATTAGGTTCTGAAGAAATCACTCACAGACATACTTGTGACATAAGAATGACATTTTTCATGTTTATTACAAGAAGGCATAATGCATTTATGTTGATTACACTGAAATCAGATTAAAAGACAATTTCACTTGACCAATCTTTTTTCATTGGTATTTATTTATTAAGGGGTTGCCACCAGTAGGCATTAGTGACATTTTCATTGATCAGAATTTAACAAAGTATTATAATTTAGTTTGCATTGTGAATGTTGTCTTCGAATAAACATTTAACAAAATAAATGACTTCTTATTAAAAATGGACAATATTATGATGTTGATTCAAATTTCCAGGGACTAAAAATAGTTTCTGATCATAAAGTGAATAATAAATCAATCAGGTATGAATTTTTATGATGATTATTCACATTCAACAAATAAGGGCCAATTTTATTTGTATTTTCAAGCATTAACAAAATGGGATTAACACCTGACCTTGCATTAAAACAGGTCTGCAAATTAGCAAGGTGTGAATTATTGAGTGAGTGGTGTATTTCCACATGACTTAAAAATGCAAATTCTCTATACAGTTACTACCTGTCAGGGCAAGACTATTTCATGCCATGGAGAAAGGGATTAATTTTTGCTTTAAATGTCACAATGAAGCTAAAATAATCCAAGTCTGGCATGAATGTAATGCAATAGTTTCCAACCTGAGTCACAATCAGGGTTGCAAGGATGTCACCACAATGTTTTTTGAAGAGTGGCAAAACTTAGCCAAATGTGAAAATAGGGTTGTGAGGCTCAGAAAAAATGGGGGTGGGGGTGCAGGTAAAAATGGTTGGGAACCACTGATATAATGTGATAGCAAATGCATGTCTACAAAATTGGCAGCAGTATGATCTTTATGACAAACATGTTAACCACAAAACTGAAAGATTTCTTTGCAGACAAAAACCTACCAGCAGTCATATTAAATAGTAATGACCTACCTGCTGCAATGGACCTCTTCAAGGATAAGAATGGCAATGACCTACCTGCAGCGATTGCCCCTATTAGGGGCAGTATGTTCAGTTGTACAGGATAGTTCCAGGCACCTATGATAAGAACAACTCCAAATGGTTCCTTCCTAATGTAGCATCGATCCATCACATTCAACAACCCCTTGGCAACCTTAACAAAGAAGTTTAAAAAGACTAATATAAAGAGATGCAATTTATTGATCTGCAAGAATTCTTCATGTAATTCTACTATATACAGGCACTAAGCTTTGTTATGCATACATGCCACAGACAATATATGACCATCACTGGAAGTGAGTCACATTCATTAGCTAAAGTGCCTGCTAGAGTTAGGGAGGTTCTGGGTTTCATCGATGATCTAGCTGCAAATTTGTTTCCTATAACATGTGATGGCAGTGATAGAATCACACAATACAGACATGTCACATATAAAGCACTTTACTTTCTCTCTATTTAAGCAGGTCTCCATGGTTACAAAAAATGGAGACAAGAGGACATGTCTTCGAAAAGTTGGGGTGGGGGAGGAAAACATACATGTTGCAACAATAAGTTAGTGAATTGGTTAAAATAGTGCAAGAGTGCTCATTTAGAGTTAGAGGTCCCAGATTATAGTGTTGGTTGGCTTTCTGTGTGATTACAGAAAATGAAAAGGAAGATTTGTCTTCAAAAAGCTGTTGGGATATGCAAATGGATCAAGTTGGGTGCATCAATTTAGATGGGTAATGTAAGAGAGCACCTTTCTAACATTAGGGAGGTCCTTAGTTCAAGCCTTAATCCAGTATTAAAAAAAATCACCTGAAATACCATATTCTCAGAGTAATTAATGCAGGCATGACAACTCTATCCAGCTGAAAACAGCAGACAAAAATACATGATCACTATGCTTCTAAATGTTTACCTACATAATGTAGCTTTTCGTGTATGCAAATATTATATCCAAAACTGAAGTGTTTCACATAAATATTTTACAATCTCTGGATGACATTAGTTTTCATAGTGAAGATATCTACATCAATTGGCATGCCCATTACCTATAATGATTTGATTGAGCTTGTTTCTATGGTGAGTGTTTTGAAAGAAGGGTTACTAAGTCAACATAAACAGCACCACTAATGTGAAAATGTCCAAACTGGAACCTTGTATTCTTTGCTTTTCACTTTTAACATCCATGTATATAAAGCTGATAATCCTAATATATGGTGTACCAGATAAATCTCTATCATCTAAAATAATGTTTTGTTTTGTCCTATAAGTGCCATACAGTCTAGTATCATGGCCTGGAATACAATTTTGTCTCTCAAAATAATATTACAAAGTCCATTTTAAATTCAAAATAATAATACAAAGTCCATTTTAAATTCAAAATTAAATTAGACATTTTCTTACTTTTTTCTTTCTGTGTCCATGAATAGACTGGATATATGAAGTCAGATAGCATTAACACCTCTGCAAAATTAAACTGTCTTCTAGGTAGAGGATGAACACATGGGAGCAAGGATGAACTGCAGTCAATGAATAATAATGTCCAGCATTCCATGTGGTCTCCTGATTCAATATGGATTCTCATTTCGAGGGGCGATTTCAAAATTAAAAAATTTTCAAAATGTCACCTGCAAAATCTTGAGTGTGTTTTTGACCTAAAAAGGGAAGAAATAGTGACTAACCTTCCACTATTAAATATAGGAAAGGTATAGTTCCAAATGAAATTAAAGTGTGCTGGGTAAGAGAGTAGAGCCAATGTGAGGTTTAACAAAGTATTTATATAAAAAAGTCAAATGATGAAGAATTCAACACATCCTTATGTTTCATATAGACCCAATATGTCTCCACAAAAGAAGACAGGAGAATTCTAAGGTTTCATTGGTATGGTATAGAGACATGTTTCCCATGTGTATGGTATAAAGACAAGTTTCCCATGAGTATATTATAGAGACTTGTGTTTTCCCTTGGGTATGGTATAGAGACAAGTTTCCCATGGGTATGGTATAGAGACAAGTTTTCCTTGAGTATGGCATAGACATGTTTTCCCTTGGGTATGGTATAGAGACAAATTTCACATGGGTATGGTATGCATGGAGACATGCTTCCCATGGGTATGGTATATAGACATGCTTCCCATAGGTATTGTATAAAGACATGCTTCCCATGGGTATGGTATGGAGACATGCTTCCCATGGGTATGGTATGGAGACATGCTTCCCATGGGTATGGTATGGATACATGCTTCTCATGGGTATGGTATAAAGACATGCTTCCCATGGGTATGGTATGGAGACATGCTTTCCATGGGTATGGTATAAAGACATGCTTCTCATGGGAATGGTATAAAGACATGCTTCCCATGGGTATGGTATGGAGACATGCTTCCCATGGGTATGGTATGGATACATGCTTCTCATGGGTATGGTATAAAGACATGCTTCTCATGGGTATGGTATAAAGACATGCTTCTCATGGGTATGGCAGACCTGTTTACCCATAAATTTTCCTGTCAGTATTTTAAGCAATGCCTGTCAGTATTTTCAGACAGCAGTCAGTATTTTCAGCACACAAATAGTAGATACTATCAATATACTATAATTATCATTATGTAGTATTACACGACATAATGACTATACAATATTGTGTAAATAACTCTTAGTTTGCAAAGACGCTGGTATTCAGTTAATTCTGTGTTTCAAGGCACAAATATGCAGAAATTGAACACCACTGTCTTAAACATCCTAGTGTTCATATTATAGTGATAAAAACCAAAAAAGAAAAAAATACAACATAACCAAATTTATTGTTGTTTACCTCAGTTACTTTCTCTAGAAATTCTGTTTTCTCAGCTTCACAAATATCCATAACATTTCAATTAAAGCCAATTCCCTATTTTACATGGTTAAGGATGACTTGATATAAAACATTATGACAGACATTGTTACCACCCATCACTTAAAAAATAATAAGTTTATCTAGATAGGTGAAGGCAATCTTATTTATCTGATAAAATCTAGTATCATCTTTGTCAATATTTACTAGAATGGAAAAAAGGTTAATAAATTATTTTTCATTGCTTCCGTTAACTTGTCAGCTGTACTCAATGACAAATTCATATTTGTGATCAACTCCTTTCCTTTCATCATTGACAAAATGTTTCTAGTTCCATTCACTAATGATTTCAATTTTGTATGATTTTCCGATTCCACATGCCGTGAACAGTCATTCCTTCCACCATGTGCACAGGAAAAGTCTAAGTTGCAAACAGTGCAATGCACAAAATGTTCTCATTTTGACGATGGTTTAAGGCATAGCCACAGAGTAGAATAAACTGGTAGAAAATGCTGCTTTCCGTGTTAGACTTTCCATTTTCATCATCAGTTTCGTGCTGAAACTTTCTTGTCGGCGGCATTTTCATTTGTTGAGAATGTCAAAATAAGTGACGTGGCACAAAATGCAGACGCGGATGCGGACCGAAGAGACGCTACAACGAAACGAAAAAAAAAAAAAAACGGCTTAAAAAATTAATTTTAAAAAATAAATAAATGCAACCTCAAATCGTATTTTCAATTCAATGACCGTATGACCGTACGGAAGGGCTTTATTCCGTACAATTACGGTCAAATACGGTCGGGTAAACAGGTCTGGTATGGTATGGAGACATGCTTTCCATGGGTATGGTATGGAGACATGCTTCCCATGGGTATTGTATAAAGACATGCTTCCCATGGGTATGGTATGGATACATGCTTCTCATGGGTATGGTATAAAGACATGCTTCTCATGGGTATGGTATGGAGACATGCTTCCCATGGGTATGGTATAAAGACATGTTTGTCATGGGTATGGTATAAAGACATGCTTCCCATAGGTATGGTATAAAGACATGCTTCCCATGGGTATGGTATGGAGACATGCTTTCCATGGGTATGACATAAAGACATGCTTCTCATGGGTATGGTATAAAGACATGCTTCCCATGGGTATGATATAAAGACATGCTTCTCATGGGTATGGTATAAAGACATGCTTCCCATGGGTATGGTATAAAGACATGCTTCCCATGGGTATGGTATGGAGACATGCTTCCCATGGGTATGGTATAAAGACATGCTTCTCATGGGTATGGTATAAAGACATGCTTCTCATGGGTATGGTATGGAGACATGCTTCCCATGGGTATGGTATGGAGACATGCTTCCCATAGGTATGGTATAAAGACATGCTTCTCATGGGTATGGTATAAAGACATGCTTCCCATGGGTATGGTATAAAGACATGCTTCCCATGGGTATGGTATAAAGACATGCTTCCCATGGGTATGGTATGGAGACATGCTTCCCATGGGAATAGTATAAAGACATGCTTTCCATGGGTATGGTATGGAGACATGCTTCCCATGGGTATGGTATAAAGACATGCTTTCCATGGGTATGGTATGGATACATGCTTCTCATGGGTATGGTATAAAGACATGCTTCCCATGGGAATGGTATAAAGACATGCTTCCCATGGGTATGGTATAAAGACATGCTTCTCATGGGTATGGTATGGAGACATGCTTTCCATGGGTATGGTATGGAGACATGCTTCCCATGGGTATGGTATAAAGACATGCTTCTCATGGGTATGGTATGGAGACATGCTTCCCATGGGTATGGTATAAAGACATGCTTTCCATGGGTATGATATAAAGACATGCTTCTCATGGGTATGGTATGGAGAAATGCTTCCCATGGGTATGTTACAAAGACATGCTTCTCATGGGTATGGTATTGAGTCATGCTTCCCATGGGTATGGTATAAAGACATGTTTCCCATGGGTATGGTATGGAGACATGCTTCCCATGGGTATGGTATAAAGACATGCTTTCCATGGGTATGATATAAAGACATGCTTCTCATGGGTATGGAATGGAGACATGCTTCCCATGGGTATGGTATGGAGACATGCTTCCCATGGGTATGGTATAAAGACATGCTTTCCATGGGTATGATATAAAGACATGCTTCTCATGGGTATGGTATGGAGACATGCTTCCCATGGGTATGGTATAAAGACATGCTTCTCATGGGTATGGTATTGAGTCATGCTTCCCATGGGTATGGTATAAAGACATGTTTCTCATGGGTATGGTATAAAGACATACTTCCCATGCACACTTATGTGGTATAATTTTCTTTTGACCATTTGTTACCTGTGCTGTGCTGTGATTTGAGTCTGATCCATGTTTGCAACTTATCTTGCACCAGTAGAAGTAGCTATGTTTATTAACTGCCATACCATTTTCTGCACCAATCCAATTTTCATTTATAAAACCAAACTGGCTTCATAAATTATGTTTCTGTGATAATACTTCATCATATTATATTAAAATCACTTTCTTTGCTACCTCCAAATCCAGCTCTCTGGTCATGACAGAAAATGTCTATCTATCACTATATAAATGCAGAGCACAGCTCACACATATTTTTGGAACCCCATGCAATGCACTAATCTTGGGGAGAGAGAGAGTGCAGAGGATAAAGAAAAACCCTTGAACCATCTCTCCTGATGGAGTTGCTACGGCTGCTCATGGAAAATTGCTCTGTATACCAAGTTTTCTCAGAGTTACTGAGGATGACCACTGCAGAATAGACGTGGTCTCTATCAAGATGGGTGTAGCTTACTGTGTATGAGAGAAATGACAATTATCATGATTATACACATTTCCATTGTTCTCATGAAGTCTGAGTAATAGAGTTAATGCCAAAGCAAATTTTAGATAATAATAACGTATCTGCAATGCCTCAAAAACTCTACTAATATTACTGTACTTTTTCATTTATAAAAGGCTGATTAACATATTTTGCAACAAGTTTATGCTTTTATTCAATGAAACCTTAACAAATTTATGCACAGACTTGATCAGAACTTGTAAATCTTATGAACAGTGCAAAGTTATGCTTCTGTAAAGCATGAAAAGTAACCCTCTGAGGTAAGTACATTTAAATTCCCAATAAAAGCTGCTATAGTTTAATTTTTAGTAAAAATAACGCCCCAAAACCCATGAATTTACACTTAAATGCAAACATATTTAGTCCTTGAAATGTAATGACCCCATCATACAGCTGAATATACATGTACACAATTAACTTTAGTTCGATTCTGACTGCAATTATACTGTTTGGGACTGGTCAGTTAATTTATGGTTCTTTCTAACTGGGTTTATTTTTTTTTTAATTCTTTCATGCATTACAATATAAAATTGTTTCAGATGATATAACCTTCCCTAACAAAGAATTAGCCTGAATGGATGTTCTTCGGAAATAAAAAAGTGACCACTGTTATAAAATTTGCATCAGAAGTTGATATTGATTTCTGAGTGGGAAAGGTACGTTTTTAACATGATGCCATCTGACTAGGCGCAATATGACCTCAGCGTATTGTTGAAATGAATACTAATATGGAAAATTTTCAAATCTTAAACATTCAAAAAATTTATGGCATTCTGTGGGACTGTATCCATATGTGTTGTATTATCTGAATAATCTTGAAAGGAAAATATATAAACATTTTTATCATCACAGTATAAAAAAATTAGTCATATGGCAATGATGGATCAATAAATTGCAAGGTACAGAGGTGATTTATTGGTAGTATATTGCTTCTGGTACAGAGGTGATTTATTGGTAGTATATTGCTTCTTTGTGGATTTAAAGTGGAGGGATTAAGCACACACACACACACACACACACAGCTTTGTGTGGGGTTCTGAAAATACATGTAAGCTGTACTGCATGCATGCATGCACTTACATACATACATACATACATACATACATACATACATACATACATACATACATACATACATACATACATACATACATACATACATACATACACACAAGGGGAAACAATTCTTACAGTATAACTCTCATTCCTACCCACAAGGTGGTTATGATTATACGGCAACCATTATACCTGGTTTAAAACAGTTTTTACTTTGAATGCCATGTGCTGTTTGCAACTTATCAATACCTTTTCAGGTGCTGCCCATTCTGACAGGTTATTCAGGCAATGAACTAAATCATTTCGGCAGTAGTCTACTTCCAGCACTGCTGCCTCAAATTTATGCTGTTGAAAGAAAAAAATATTTGGTCAGAGGATATGATTAATTTATTTTTGTTAAACTTTTTAACAAAAATCTCTGTGATCTAGATCTCATTTCTTGCTAAATACATCCTTAAATCTAGATTTGTACTAGTTCCCAGTTTTGGATAGTAAATGAAGGGTTTACCAGTCAAAAAGTTGGACATTATTTAATAAAAGAATTATATGGTATGCAATATTAGTTTCACAGATGTGACATTATATAGATCTATTTCATATTCTAAACGTTACACATGAAGTTATATATAAAATCTTTATATCAAACAAAGTGTGTTAAAGATATAGTATGATGTGCAAGATTCAAGTCCAAGCAATCAAAATTTTTGGCAGTTAAATAAATAAAAGATTTGTGCATTTAATCATATGACATCTAGAATCTTACTTATGATGCTTGCCAAATCACACCAAATAATAAATTCTCAAATTTAACTAACAAATTTCAAGTAAGCACTAATCTGATTATATCTAGAACTAATGCAACATCTAACATTTATACTCACTTATAAATTGAGACAAACTGCAAAGAATAAAGATCCTGATCTCCTGTAGTGTTATGTGCCTGCAGATCAGAGTCTATGCTGTTTGTTCTACTGATCACTCCTAACAAACTGCACAGATCTAGATCTCCAATGCATTAAAAGGTAGATCTAAGTCTGATCAGCTTGCAGTCTTATAATCAATTACATACAGTACATTTCAGTTACCTCAAGATTCTTAAATCAGTTATACACAGCTCTTAAATAGTAAAGAGTGATAAAAAGTAGTAATAATCTTGTTGTTGTTGTTATAGGTTTAACACTATTTTTCAGCACAACATAGACTTCACATGGTAACCAGTAATAATAGTGGAGGAAGAACTCGGAAAGAACCAACAACTCAAGAGAAGCTACCAGCAAGCTTTCTCACATAACCACACTGGCTGAGCCCGAGACTCAAATCCACGCAGACAGAGGTGAGATGGTAGTGGTCTGTAATGGTGAGCACTTTAGACCACTCAGCCACTTGGGGCCCCCAAAAGTAATAATGATGCAATAATTGTAAAAGATTGGTAACTGATCAATATACATGAAAAACAAGATTAATAAAACAAAAATCAGGTAACTGATGCTTTAGGAAGCTATTAAGTTTAATGGAGATTACTCCTTCACACCGAGTTTACCATAAAAGTTTGCTTTATCTCAACCACCTTTAACGTGACAAATGAAACTGAACGCTATAGTTTGCTTCATCTCAACCATGGGAGCCTAACATGACAAAAGTAACAAACACATCTGTTGCATTCCCTTGACCAATGAAAAGACTGGATTTCAATTATTTCTTACCTGTCACTGATGTGCTGTAAACTACCATTCCACAGGCTCTTTTACAGATTATATATATATCATGGTAATGGTGGACACCAAGTTAAATTTGACTACATACTCACTTATCAGTCAAATTTAACTGCAAACAATATGGACCCTGATTTGCCACTGCCAACAGATAATGATCTATGTTGTTTGATTACTCCTAACAATCTGCATGGACCAAGATCTGTCATTCATCATGTGTCAGCACATATGGGTCTGTACAGTTAGTATTTTGATTTATCTAATAAAACAAGTACAGATGGTAGTTGTCTACTGTACATTAAATATTATTAAAATGCAGTGCACTGGTTCAATGAATAAAAAGGAAATATCACTCTGTACAGTTTTCATGCAGTTGATTTTATTACAGTGCAACTGACTATCACTGTCATTTTTACCATTTAAAATAACGGTATGAAAAATCTTTGTAGAAGTTAAGTTTCTCTCCAGGTAAAATGTCCCTCAGCAGCCTTTGCCAGCCTGGGATAAATTTTAAATTCTACTAAGCCAATAAACATTTTTATACTTTGTCTAAACAAATGTTTAAAGATAATGAAGATACAGTCTAAATGACATAAAAATGATTAATCTATAGTCTAAATGACATGATAAATAGTCCAGATTAAGAAATTATAATCTATATGACACAAAAATATCCCAATTATGAATGTACAATCTAAATGACATGAAAATATACATATTATGAAGGTACAATCTAAATGACATGAAAATATCCATATTATGAAGGTACAATGTAAATGACATGGGGGCCCCGAGGGGCCGAGTGGTCTAAAGCGCTGTCCGTTACAGATCACTACCATCTCATCTCTGTCTTTATTAGTTCTTATGAATTTACAATCTAAATGACATGAAAATGTTCAGGTTATGGAAGCAGAAAATGTAGGATTTTTCCACTGCTGACTGTCATCAGCAAATTAAAAAAAATAGATTTCATGAAGTAATCACAAACCTTGTTGAGATCCCTTTTTAGTGCATTGCAGAGCTGGTCTCTATTCTCATCCAGCAGTTTAAGCAACATATTCAACTGTCCAATCCGCCATTGTAAGTCGATTGTCCTTCCTGTTTGGAAAGTTTCTCGCAAACTGGATACCAACTGTTGGAAAGAAATTTTATGTCAATATATGCAATTTGTTTTAATAGTTGCAGTTAACATCTAAAAATGTTCTACTTAAAAAAAATCACAACTCAAAATGAAGATAAAAAATTATTCTAATTGTGGGTGGTGACAATAAAATCCTACAACATAATCTTACTTCTTAACCAATGCTCATTATGTCTCGACAGAAATTATTAAATTAAGGAAAACCACTCCAGAGTTAATCTATTTTTTAATGCATGCAGCAATTGAAAGCATTGTTTCTTTTCTATGTGTGCTTCCATTAAAGGATCAAAGAGACATGATACATGTCCAATTTTCAGTCCTAGACTGCAGTAATAACAGCTGTGGAAATCCCCCTAATGGTCACATCAGAGTTGGTACACTGAAAATCAGAAGCCCTGTCAACCCTAATGATATTAACATGGGGTTGAATTCAATTTTACAGATATTAAGATATAATTCTCAAACTAACAACTGCTTAGACCAAAAGGACATACATTCAATTAGTGATCTCTAACACCTTACCTATGTGATGCAGATAACAGTTAAATGTATGGCTTAACAAGATGGAATCAGCCAGCCATGACCATATTAAAATGTGGTTATCTTTTACTGTTTTATGAACTCAAGAAATGGAAAGAAAATTTGCTAGCAATACATCAATGAGTAAAGAGAAAAAAATGTAAAGACTTCATAGTGTATCAGATCTAATTGATTTTTCAAATGGCTGCAATAGATAAATAATTTAAATAAAGGACATGTATATAATGCTGTTATTGTAGTAAAGACTTAACTATAATGTCACAAAACCATTCAATTGTGCACATCAGTCACTGAATAATAGTGGAGGAAATATTCCTTGAGAGAGATACCAAAGGAGGGAAGTATGTGGGTAGACTAGTATTTGAACAGGCCAGCAAAAAATAGATATATGTAAAGTGATAGATGCAATGACAATTATATCAGTCTAAAAATCTACAAAAAAAATTGAAAAACGTAGTAAATATTCCTAAATGGGGTAGCGTATGTAACCAGACTATATGCATTTGTGCATGCATCCAGCCTACCATCCATATGTACATATATGGACAGATAAGCAGAAGGAAACCTACTAAGACTTCATTACAGGAGAGAAATATAGGGATGCATTATCTTAGAGAATCAGGGACAGAAGGATGGATTCATGAATCATGTTAACAGGAATTCATTTGGATTAAACAGGTAAACAGCTAATAAGATAGCTGGAATGGATAAGAGAAACAACTATTCAATGCCATAAATATCTAAATGGACAAATAATGCAAATGAAATCAATCTAAAATTATTCTGCACAATATATAGTAAAAACAAATATATAAATTCATTCTCTCACTGATTTTAATCATCATAATCATCAATAGTTCATTATTAACACAAACATTATATAAGACAATGAAAGACATGACAACATAGGTAAAACTTCATAATTTAGTTCAGCTCTTAAATTATCCAGCATTTCCCTTTGGTCCTTTCTAAATGATGTAGACAAATGTTTTAATTTTGCTTTTAAATGTAAATCAGACAAATGTCCTTCATATCTTCTGCCTATGTTTCTTTTCAGTTTCACCCACATATTGCTTATTGCAGTCTGAACAAGCACATATATAACATTCTGTATATCACCCAAGATATGCTACCAGTGAATTTTTCTAAAAAAATTTTAAAATGCATTTTTAATTTCCATAGCTTATATTGTATTTTCTCAACAAAATCCAAATTGTAGTACTTGTATATCAAAGTGTTTCACAATGTATAAAAATATTTGATATTCTTCCTAAACATCATGCTAGGCAAGCAACATTTGAGTTCAGGAACATTACATACATCAGTAACTGCATTCACATTATGCATGAGCTGAAAAAATGCAAACAGGAGAAAGGTTCTGAAAGCCATGATAGTTATTATCAATTGTCCAAGCATCAGTATTTGTAATTTAATAATGCCTCCCCCTCTCTTCAGAAATGATAACAACTAATCACAATCTTTTCAAGCTGAGTTTAAGGAAATAATGAAGCACAAAGCAAAACTTGACAAGCATCAGTACAGAACTAGTAACATTCCAGTTATATAAATTGAAGATGAGAATACTATCATAAGAGCAAAAGAAAGGAAAGACATATTCATGAGTTTATTGGAAAAGCAATATTTGGACGGCTGGTATCATATTTCCACTAAATTATATAAATAAAAAATACATGTATATTTTTATTTGATTTCTTTATATATGTAATTTGAGTGTTATATTTGAAAAAGCAGAGACCTACTTGTTGGTCTATGGTTTGGGGTGTTTTAAAGGTTTGTGTTTTAATGCACAAGGGCTTGCATCGTTGCTTACAATAAAAATGTCTGTCATGCATAAAAACTTTTAATATTTTAACATTGTATATAAATGATGGATAGCTAAAAATAACGATACGAACCTTAGTCCTACAACGTAAGCCCCATCACCCAGTCCCAGATATTTTTCTTCTTGATAGGACCTAGACCAACAAGGAGGTCTCTGCTTTTTATATCTGCTGCTGTCAGATCTAACAAAAAAGCAGAGACCTACTTGTTGGTCTAGCTAGCACCAAAACAAAAACGTGTGCTATGTCTTCAATTGTAGGACTACGAACACTTGTGTTTCGATAGACCGCATAAAACCAGACTCCTGTGGTAAAACAAACAAAAAATTGAATTTTTAATAATGACAAGTATGACAGGACGAATATATGTACCTGACTAATATTGGCCATTATGTAGGCCTTTGAGCTTCGTATTTCACTATTATTTTGGAGAATATTTTCTTTTTTACACGTCCGGTACGTATATTTTGCGTACAAACGCGGGCAACTGGTAGTGACTCGTGCATTTAGGAACACGGAAACAAACCGATACCATAAGAGCACATGGTCAAAAAGGACTAGTGTTGATAAAGGCCTAGTTCAAAAAGGCCTGATCCCAAAAGGCCCATATATATGTATCAATTACTAACTACTACTATTATGTATACTAAAAGTAAATAATACATAAACATAAAATCTGTCTGTTTTATTGGGCAATAAAGTAATGTTGTGCAGTAAGCCACAATCGTACATGAGGTACCATGCAATTAATCGCGACACGCTACTACTTGTTCTATGTAAAATGAACAAAGAAGAAAAATAACCCAAATTACTGAATGTGATAAAGTTCAAATTAAGGTCAATACTAATCGTGAAGAAAACATTCGAAGAAAAGCGAATCGATAATATCTTTCCTATGACATATAAAGACTGAAAATGAGTAATGTAATGGAAATGCTTGAATTAAGTAACGACGATTTCATTAATGATGGATAAATATTTTCGCTAGCGAAGACTAGTGACTCTTTTCCTGTTTCACATATATTCAGCATCGTTAATACATGTGTATGCGTAGTTTATTTTTGTTGATATAATTGAAGTTTTAAATAGGCATGTACTCTGTTGTTTGTATTATAGGCACATTTATTGAATTGTGGTTTTAATGAAGATCAAGTCATAAATGGAAGAGAATCAATGGATTATTTAAAAACAAAACTCTTACGGTGGGATAGACAGACAAGAAGAATAGGCAAATGTCTAACCAGAAATAGCATCAAAATACAAAATAACGCGAACGCAATTTCAGATTTATAGATCTATTAATAATAACA
Source organism: Potamilus streckersoni (assembly GCA_016746295.1). Classification (NCBI taxonomy): domain Eukaryota; kingdom Metazoa; phylum Mollusca; class Bivalvia; order Unionida; family Unionidae; genus Potamilus; species Potamilus streckersoni. The sequence continues at coordinate 10,439 of JAEAOA010000094.1, read as the reverse complement.
ACAGTTAATGATAATATATGAATATGAAATTCTATTATCAATTTCTACACATATACATTGCATTACAGCAAAAATTCACATCATTGCTGTCATATAAAGCTAAAAGTACAAGACAGTATACAATTCTAAAATAACAGCTGCAAACCATACAAAGATGCATTAGAATGTATTCACTTTTCAACAAGAAACCTTATACCACAACAAAATTGCACACAACGTCTGCCAAATTCAATAGTACCATATATGATGCAACCCTAGAATAGCAGCAGCAGATAAACACCGAACATTAAAACATGCATACTATAAGAACATGCATGTATAAATATTCACTATTTAACAAGCAACCTTATGTAACAACAAAATTGCATGCAAGGACTGTCAAAGTTAACCTTACAATTTAGGATGCATTCCTAGAATAACAGCACACATTTATTCATAGTTTCCATTTCTTTTGTTTCCTAGTGAAGATCACATGACATGAAAAAGCTTTTGTAGAAATCAGTGTTGCAACACGTGATTAAATATGCAGCTGTCAGAAATTCACGTAAGACTAGACTATTTTAATGGAAATTCAAGAATAGAGAATAATTACATACCAAACGCAAATGCATGCTTAAAGACAAGTCTAGTTATGAAACTACGTGTGATGCAAAGTTCAAACATTAAGATTTAATACTATATATAGGGCCAAATTATGTGATTTCAATTTACTGTAATTTTGTATGAATACAGAAATGTATGACACAATTGAACATTTGTAAGAAAATTACATGAAAGCAGTCGAACTTTTTACCACTGTCTGTCCAAAGAATTTAAAAGTTATTAGACACTGAATTGACTAAACTTGTGATTGGGACCGACGACAAACTGCAATGGTCAAAGCCATAACGACCGCATTTCCAGATTCGATTAATGTTTTATGCAACTTCGCAAAGAACACTACGCGCCGACTTAAAGATGATGCTGTTGACAAGAAGGACCGAAATCTTGTTTTGGACAAAATTTTTGGATTTGGAGGAATTTTGGATGCTAATGACACAACTTGTTTTGAAAATAAATATGATAAATTAAAGTCTTTCTGTCGGGAAGTTTCTTCAAATTGTAAACAGACTAACACGGCTGGATTTGATCGACGACGAATGGACTAACAACACTAGCAACCAAATAAAATTAACGTTAACTCAAAAGCAAATAACTGAAATGAACAAAGGAAAACCTTTCATACTTGATCTTAACTTGGCAACAAAGAAAAGCAGCAGTGGCACGGCATTTTGGGTTTCATGGACCAGCACTTTCAACATTAGCTCAAACAATATTACTAAAGGTATTCTCAGTACTCGGAACATGAGGTATCACTGCAGCATTTGGTGCAAAATCAGGAGCAATTATAAAGGCAATTTCCAGATATGATATCAAACAAATAATGTGAAATTGTTGTGTCACACTAACAGATAAAATATGCCCATAAAAAACCGCAACGAAAGCTAGAAAATCACGAACGAAAAAAGAGACAACACGATCTTGCAAGATGAAACAGGGTTAGGTGAATATATAGGTCCGCTGTTAGCAGGAATAGCAGGCAATCTGATTCTTGGAGTCAATGATCTTTTCTTTCAGCTTTATTTCCAGCATAAAAATCATGGGCACTATTTACATTTTTCCTTGATAGATGTTACCTTTGCAGAAAACCAAATATCAAGTTTGAGCAAAAAGAATACTATTTCTGTGAATTTATTTGGTGTTGATCGATCGAGATGAAGTATATCCAAGATATATTTCCTTGAAAGCATCACATTCAACGATTAATTTGTTTTTAGGATCAAAAACATTAACAGCTTTGTCGGGAAACAATACAACAAGCACAAATAACAAGCATATATCTGTTTTCTATATCAATTATAAAGAATTTACAAAAATATTTATAGAACTGTTCGCACGTGCATTTTGTAATAATGCCGTGAAAGAGCAACAATATATTACATTATTAAAATTTTAATTGTTAAATGAAAGTTACGTTTGTGATTTATGCTGACGGAGAATATTTGTTGCAGCCCGTATTTATCTTTGACAACAGACCAGACCGAAATCAACAAGAAATATTCAAAATTATGTTCTATATGGAGTCGCTTGTAAAATTGTTTGTGATGACTGAAGTTACTTAAAACCAATTAAGATTTATCGAGAAAAAGAGCCAGCGGTTTGGTTGTCAAAGAAATTAATCGGCGATGTTGATTTCATTTCAAACCGACTAAGAAAATTTACACCGTAGAAACAGTTAACGCTGCAACACGAAATTGATTTTTAAACGGCAATAAATTTTCACATTCGTGAACAAGTGTTGAACAACGAAGAAGTTAAAGAGTATTGCTATTTGACCTGACAATTTCTTGGAGCCTCACATGACAATTGCAATCATACATTTCCTTTTGCTGATTTTATTGCTATTATTTTCACAATTTTCGTGGATACGACAGTTGCATTATCGTAGAATCTTTGAATAACCCAGAAATTAAATCGCGTTTTAAACTAGAGAGCGGAATAATAAAGTGTATTCCGAACAATTTTGAAAACTATTATGTCAGTTACTCATGGCAAATTAAGATTTATCAAAAGACAGCAATTTATGACGAAGTCGCTCAATGAATCAGTAAAAGGAGGCAGTAAATTTTAATTTTTAAAATTTTAATCTTGCCGCGAATTTTGGCGACAAGTATAATTTACTAACAAAAAGGAGCATTTTTCATCAGAGAATCCCGATGATTGGTCAATGTTTGATGAAACTTCTTTACCAGATAAGGATAAGTTTTATTCATCGTTAAAGAATGAGATCATATCTAATAGCGAGTACGAATATGAGCTTGATATTTGGAATAAATTTGGTTGTTAAACATTTGGTGAATATCATGATTTGTATTTAAAAACCGATAACTTGTCACACACCGATGCATTTAAAAGTTTCTGTAAAGTGAGTTGCAGCAATTACGGACTAGACTTATATTGGTACTACTCCGGACATGGCCTTAGCTAGGACGCACTGATACAATTCAAAAAAGTGCGATTAGAGTTGTTAACCAATGTCGACATGTTTAATTTTGTTAAAAAGGGAATCCGCGGTGGAATAAGTGGTATCACAAAAAGGTATTCCACAGCGAATAGCAAGTATATGTATGACTTCAAATCTGATTTGCCGTTTAAATATATTAGTTGCCTTGATCTAAATATTTTATATGGCTATGCTTTGTCTGAGCCAATGCCGTTTTGTTGATATGATTGGATATCCCACAGAACAATTCTACTAGAAACAGAGAAACATATACCAGATTTAGTAAATTATTTTGTCGAACTAGATTTGGATTATCCTGCTTTGTTACACGACATGCACAATGATTACCCAATTTCTACTGAGTCTCTGAAAATCGATTAGTTTGTAATCAGAAAATCAACATATAATAGCAGGAGACAGAATAACCTCAATGGCAATTAAGCTTGTACAAAATCTTCTTGACAAACGAAATTATGTTTTGCATTACAAAAATCAGTTGATTCTGGTTTAATCATAAAGAAAGTTATCGTGTGTTAAAGTTTAATCAATCACAGTGGATGAGCGGCTTCATTAATTCTAATAAAGCACGAAGAGCAATTTCTAGTACTGATTCTGAAAAAGATTTACTTTTAAGTTAATGAATAACACAGTCTTTGGAAAGACAATGAATAATATTCGAAAACCAGTTAATATTGAAATAGTAAAGGATATTTATAGCCGAAATAAACTTATAGCAGACGATGTCTTTGTTAGTATGAATAAAAACCTTGTTAGGTAAAACGAAGAGAAACAAATTTAAAATTAAATGAGCCAATTTATGCTGTGGATGCCTTTTTAGATTTTCCAAATGGCTCATGTATGATTTTCATTGCAATTTTGCCAAAGCACAATGGACGTCGAGCAAATTGCTTTTCACTGATACAGACACGCTTGTTTAAGAAAATATGTGGCGATGCTTATTAAGAAATTTATAATAACCGATCGCTTTTTAATATGTCACATTATCCTCGCGACAGTGGGTTTCAACACAATTCAAATTAAAAAGTAATTGGTAAGTTTAAAGACTATTCAAACTTTATTCCAATAACATAGTTTGTTGGTTTGCGAAATAAAATTTATGCGGTACGATTATCTAACGAGAAGGTAAAATAGATACAAAAGGTACATCTCTGAGAGCAGCAGGGAGGGTGAATCCTACAAAATTTTGCTTGTGAAATTAACCTGAAATAACGGTTCCTATAGAGGCTGAAAAAAGGTCAATAACCCTAAACCAAAATATTTAACTTTTATATTACCGTACGGACGGTTAAAAACAGCATAATAAATAGCCTGACTTTGTCAGGAGGTTAGCTTAGTTTTGTTATACTATTATTGACTTTTTTACCCTGACTTTATTGAACTATTTTTTACGTTAAAAACTCGAGCAATATCATGTAGAGATTCAATTTCAAATTCTCTACAGTAAGGAATACACTTCAAGCCTTCGATGTAAATGGTGCTTTTTCCAAGATTGATTCCACCATATAATCTTACTGCATTTCGTTTCCCATCGTAACCCAATAAAATGAACCAAACTTCAATCAATTGGTGTAACCACTTTGTGTCCAGATGTAAAGGACTGGAATTTTGATCATCATACCCTAAATATTCAGCAGGATTTTCTGACCAAAGTTCAATGTCTGCTTTAATGGATCGATACGTTAACATTAGTGTTTTACTTAAACTGTGTACTTCTTCTCTAGCCAAAATATGATTGTAGTCAAATTTGTGGTACTCAGTCAAGTAAGTTTCCAGAGGTCTTTCTTCGATAATATTTCCCAACACTTCAATCAAATCTTCAATTTCATTTGATTTAGTGGATAGTAGCTTTTTGAAAAACCCTTTATACAAAGAAGGACTATCTCTAAATTTCTTTTTGGCATAATCAACCATCTCTTCTAACGTTGAGCCATATAAACTGTGCACTTTCAAATACTTTGTCAATGCACAGTTTAAATCATCAGTATTCATTCCAATGTTCAATTCACGTCGCCTTACCTTGTTCAGGACCACTTCCAAGTTTTTTGCTTCACTGCTATGTTGACCAGCTTCCTCTATCTGCCTACAAATAAAGTTTTTTCTTCTTTCCTCTATGGCATCGATTTGTCTCTCCAATTGCAGATTCATATCTTTGCCTGCGGCTGTCATCTTGGGGATCATCAACTTGACATATCGCATCAATTTCTGTACTTCACTGCTGGTAGAGCCCAGGTAATATCTATTGTCATTCTGTAAGCCGAAGTAGGTCAATACCTTCAGTGGATTGGTCACTTGATGTCTCTTGACGATGAACGGATGCATGTTCTTCACCTTCAGACCTTTGTAGAACTGCTGTTGTGCATAGTCCTTGGCACTGTCATAGCTGATAAGAAAATGCCAGTGAGCATATCCGTGTTCACAATAGGGATTCTTAGCTGAAGTGGCATCCATATCGTGGAACATGACCGTGAAAAATACATCTCCATCATTGCTATTTCTCTGCAAGATGTTGGACTTTGATACAAACTGCATCAATACATCTCCAGGCTTGGTTCCGAACGAATTTCCAAAGTCGTTCAAATCAGTAGCCATCTCTTTTGGGACTCTGAAGCCAGCCACATCCCTGTTCAAGATGTTCTCCGAAATCCATTCGTGCTCAAATGGAAACGTACGCAGTTGCTCTTTCTTCTGATACGATCCAATCTCACATGGTTTGATGATTTGTCCTTTGTAGGGAATCATACTATCTGGTTCGTACAGTGGAGCAGGAAGACTGATAACCACAGAGTAAAACTTTCTGCCACTGAGAAACTTTTTTCCAGCTTGACAATTTTTCATTTTGTCCCATAGCGTTGTAAAGTGCTCCAACTCCAATTCTGACTGTATAGACACTAGCTGGTCCATACTATCCACGTCTGGAAAGTAAAAGTCATTATTGCTTTTCGTCTTCTTATGACTGCAAGACGGTTCTGGCGTCGGAGATCGACATCTTTTCAAATTCTCCTGACATTTCATTTCGTCTACAATATTGCTTTCCATTGCTGATTCCATTTTCACTCACTTTGAAATATTTCTCAAATTTCGCTCTTTGCTTTTCACAGCTTCGGTGACAAATTCCGTATGGACTTTTATTGGCTAGTAACTTCCAGACTCTTTCCAATGATACTTCCGCTGAACAGATTTTGCATCTGTATCCGTCTCCAGACTCAGACATTCTTACTTCTAGGCCTGCTTCCACCTCTATTTATACTTTTTTCCAGGCTGGAATGGGTTTTTCCACTGAATCTGATTGGTGGCTATTCAGAAAATGCCAGCAATCTGATTGGCTAATAAAGTCTCGTCTATGTTCTCGCGTTACGAGATTTTGGCTGAGTTCTCGCGTAACAGACAAGGATGAGTCATCTAGTAGTGTAACTTAATTGCGCGTAACACATCAAAGAAGCTTTACAGTATACTCAGTTTACGCGTAACACATCAAAGGATTATTTGTTCCTTTGATGTTACTTTGTTAGATAAAATTGGCAACATCTGTTTTGTACTATGTATATACCTATCTTTATATTGTAGACTATTATACCTTTCTTTTGCCTATGTTAAATACATATACATAATATTTGTTTACAACTTATTAATGCTTTTTTAATTTGGTTTTCTTACTTATATTTTATTTATTATATAGTAATGAAGAATTTATTATATACAACACATACACGACTAGGAAATATTGTTATAACTATTATTAATTTTTTTTACAATACACATATCATTATTTATAATTTGTTTTTGGTCATAGTTATTTCCTTACTTCTACGTGGAAATGACTTCTAGTTGGAAGAAGTTCCATCTGGAAATTGCCTGGCGTTGGAAATAATAAAATCAAACGTAAAGAACCTTATACGTTTATGTCCAGACAGGACATGTTCCACTTTTCTATTTCCACTTTCCAACTTCCACTTCCAGGTCAAACCGGATGTACCAGACTAATTCCAGGGTCAAAGGTTATTTCAAATGATGATGACGTCATCGCGTCAGTATGGATCAGTATGGATCAGTACCGTGACTGTTCTAGTCAACAAAGAAATAGTCACAAGTATGGCATCAGCAATATATTGTAACGAGGAAACCACATATAATTCAATTTTCGTTTGATATTTAATTTTTGGTTTCGTTCAAGTTTATGTTGTGATTTTAAAGGTTTGGTGGCCTTGATTCCGCCTGGGTATATATATATATATATATATATATATATATATATATATATATATATATATAAATATATATATATATATATATATATATATATATATATATATATATATATATATATATATATATATATATAAATATATATACGGGCCAACTATGGCTGCTATGGTGATGAGTTAGGAAGCAACGAAGATGTCCCCTGCAGTAGAGTAGTATATCTATTCAGCCAAAGAAAGCACATTTGGTCATACTTCGTTGGGTAGGAGAGAGCCAGCCAGGAATTTTAAAAGGCTAGGAACAAGGTCTTTCATCGAGAAGTACCCCGACACTACACGACGCAGAGTGATTGCGATAATAAAACGTTTCGACTGAGGACAACTCTTCTATCTCTCTCTCGATTGGCCAGCCCTCATACTCCTGGCAAGGGAGCGGGGCCGCTCTTGCCCTGGCTGGCCAGCCCATGCCCACTCACTGGCGAGACGGGCAAGGCGGACGCAGCGGAGAGGGGCCGCTCTTGCCCTGGCTGGCCAGCCCATGCCCACTCACTGACGAGCCGGGCAAGGCAGACGCAGCGGAGCGGGGCCGCTCTTGCCCTGGCTGGCCAGCCCATGACCACTCACTGGCCAGCCAGGCAAGGCGGCCGCAGCGCAGCGCGGACGCTCTTGCCATGGCTGGCCAGCCCATGACCACTCACTGGCAAGCCAGGCAAGGCGGCCGCAGCGCAGCGCAGCGCGGACGCTCTTGCCATGGCTGGCCAGCCCATGACCACTCACTGGCAAGCCAGGCAAGGCGGCCGCAGCGCAGCGCGGACGCTCTTGCCATGGCTGGCCAGCCCATGACCACTCACTGGCAAGCCAGGCAAGGCGGCCGCAGCGCAGCGCGGACGCTCTTGCCATGGCTGGCCAGCCCATGACCACTCACTGGCAAGCCAGGCAAGGCGGCCGCAGCGCAGCGCGGACGCTCTTGCCATGGCTGGCCAGCCCATGACCACTCACTGGCAAGCCAGGCAAGGCGGCCGCAGCGCAGCGCGGACGCTCTTGCCATGGCTGGCCAGCCCATGACCACTCACTGGCAAGCCAGGCAAGGCGGCCGCAGCGCAGCGCGGACGCTCTTGCCATGGCTGGCCAGCCCATGACCACTCACCGGCAAGCGGCGCGGACGCTCTTGCCATGGCTGGCCAGCCCATGACCACTCACTGGCCAGCCAGGCAAGGCGGCCGCAGCGCAGCGCTCTTGCCATGGCTGGCCAGCCCATGACCACTCACTGGCCAGCCAGGCAAGGCGGCCGCAGCGCAGCGCTCTTGCCATGGCTGGCCAGCCCATGACCACTCACTGGCCAGCCAGGCAAGGCGGCCGCAGCGCAGCGCGGACGCTCTTGCCATGGCTGGCCAGCCCATGAGCACTCACTGGCAAGCCAGGCAAGGCGGCCGCAGCGCAGCGCGGACGCTCTTGCCATGGCTGGCCAGCCCATGAGCACTCACTGGCAAGCCAGGCAAGGCGGCCGCAGCGCAGCGCGGACGCTCTTGCCATGGCTGGCCAGCCCATGAGCACTCACTGGCAAGCCAGGCAAGGCGGCCGCAGCGCAGCGCGGACGCTCTTGCCATGAATGGCTGGCCAGCCCATGACCACTCACTGGCAAGCCATGCAAGGCGGCCGCAGCGCAGCGCGGACGCTCTTGCCATGGCTGGCCAGCCCATGACCACTCACTGGCAAGCCAGGCAAGGCGGCCGCAGCGCAGCGCGGACGCTCTTGCCATGGCTGGCCAGCCCATGACCACTCACTGGCAAGCCAGGCAAGGCGGCCGCAGCGCAGCGCGGACGCTCTTGCCATGGCTGGCCAGCCCATGACCACTCACTGGCAAGCCAGGCAAGGCGGCCGCAGCGCAGCGCGGACGCTCTTGCCATGGCTGGCCAGCCCATGACCACTCACTGGCAAGCCAGGCAAGGCGGCCGCAGCGCAGCGCGGACGCTCTTGCCATGGCTGGCCAGCCCATGACCACTCACTGGCAAGCCAGGCAAGGCGGCCGCAGCGCAGCGCGGACGCTCTTGCCATGGCTGGCCAGCCCATGACCACTCACTGGCAAGCCAGGCAAGGCGGCCGCAGCGCAGCGCGGACGCTCTTGCCATGGCTGGCCAGCCCATGACCACTCACTGGCAAGCCAGGCAAGGCGGCCGCAGCGCAGCGCGGACGCTCTTGCCATGGCTGGCCAGCCCATGACCACTCACTGGCAAGCCAGGCAAGGCGGCCGCAGCGCAGCGCGGACGCTCTTGCCATGGCTGGCCAGCCCATGACCACTCACTGGCAAGCCAGGCAAGGCGGCCGCAGCGCAGCGCGGACGCTCTTGCCATGGCTGGCCAGCCCATGACCACTCACTGGCAAGCCAGGCAAGGCGGCCGCAGCGCAGCGCGGACGCTCTTGCCATGGCTGGCCAGCCCATGACCACTCACTGGCAAGCCAGGCAAGGCGGCCGCAGCGCAGCGCGGACGCTCTTGCCATGGCTGGCCAGCCCATGACCACTCACTGGCAAGCCAGGCAAGGCGGCCGCAGCGCAGCGCGGACGCTCTTGCCATGGCTGGCCAGCCCATGACCACTCACTGGCAAGCCAGGCAAGGCGGCCGCAGCGCAGCGCGGACGCTCTTGCCATGGCTGGCCAGCCCATGACCACTCACTGGCAAGCCAGGCAAGGCGGCCGCAGCGCAGCGCGGACGCTCTTGCCATGGCTGGCCAGCCCATGACCACTCACTGGCAAGCCAGGCAAGGCGGCCGCAGCGCAGCGCGGACGCTCTTGCCATGGCTGGCCAGCCCATGACCACTCACTGGCAAGCCAGGCAAGGCGGCCGCAGCGCAGCGCGGACGCTCTTGCCATGGCTGGCCAGCCCATGACCACTCACTGGCAAGCCAGGCAAGGCGGCCGCAGCGCAGCGCGGACGCTCTTGCCATGGCTGGCCAGCCCATGACCACTCACTGGCAAGCCAGGCAAGGCGGCCGCAGCGCAGCGCGGACGCTCTTGCCATGGCTGGCCAGCCCATGACCACTCACTGGCAAGCCAGGCAAGGCGGCCGCAGCGCAGCGCGGACGCTCTTGCCATGGCTGGCCAGCCCATGACCACTCACTGGCAAGCCAGGCAAGGCGGCCGCAGCGCAGCGCGGACGCTCTTGCGCGCTGCCCCCGCC